>CM076575.1:954202192-954802192 GCA_034641835.2 Pinus albicaulis | reverse complement strand
ATTTTCCTTGGCCAAAGCAAGGGATATTCACGTGGGGTTCAAAAGAGACATTATTTAAGTAAGAGGAATATTTTGTAGTAAGTTGAGAGCACCCATGAGTGAAAAACAAGTTGATTTGCAAGTGGGAATTTATGTTGGTATTTACACGAAGATAAAAATTCTTTTGAAAATCAAAATTCATGGTCAATTTGTGCCAATCATGTATGGTTTTTTGAGCGTTAGGGCATGATAAATTTTGAATTTGGCTGCAAATTTGAGGTAGGAGAGCCCAAACCTGAATTGGTAAAAAGGGGACTATGAAATTTATGTTGGTTGGGTTTGATAGTGGGCACTAAGAAGGGAGGAAACTAAGGGATTATAAAATTAGAGAAGGTACTCCCTTGTGTAGTTATAACAAACTAGGAAGGAATTTGGACAATTCATGGATGTCCTAGCCTAGTAGGTAGAGAGTTGTTGCCTTGATTTTCTTATGACAGAGTGTTGCTTTCACAACTATGTATTTTATTGAGATTCTGAGTTTTACATTTGTGGAATCATGGCTTTGTTAATGGGTGGCCGGGTGTATGAAATAACATGCACAATTGAGCCTATGGTTAGGTGGAAAAGAAAACACCATTATTCAGTTCTAGGAAACTCCTTGAAGACAAACCTATCCAATTGTTTTAATTTGATGTTCTCAATTATAAATGTACCTAATATATTATCTATTATGATGTTACATGTTATGTATTATTGTTTGAAAAAGATTTTTATATCATGGTTGAATAAATTGGGACATTGAAGGGTGTTTATGAAGATTCCATTGGAAACTGAGATATTGGGTTGATATAAGACTTCACAATTGATATCTTAATTTCTATAAGAAGATTGAGGATTTTTTAATCATCACAAAAAATTTGAAGACAAGAATGTATTATTTTTAGTAATGAATACATAAATATTTGAAAATTTTTATGTTGAAGATTACATTGAGTTCATAGTCTCTGATGATTAACAACCAAGATTTGATTCCTTTAATTGGAGCTATAGGAATGTTGCATAACTTGTGGAAAATAGTGACAAGTGGCATCCATTTGAAGCTATAAATTGAAATTCGTGCAAGGTTGACCCCTAAAGAGGAGTTGGGCCTTAACTTTGAAAAAAAACTATGGGGCAACGGGTGGTGTGCTTTGATATACCTAACATGCATCTTTTGAGCCTAAAAAGCAAACCTCACTTATGATCTAATAATAGAGTTAATAATTGGCCTTAATGGCCCTATATCTAAATAATATTTTATGGTGCCCTTTTGCAAGCTATGCTTATATACATAAATATACACCTCTAAAATTATGTTGAAGTTTAAGGTCTTAACATAAATTAAAACTAACTTGTAATATAAGGGAACACACACATATGGGCAAAGAAATATTCCTTGGAAGCTAAAAAATAAATCCATTGATTACTTTTTGCAAAATTATGTCTTTAAAGCTTTAGGATAGGGTTGAAAAGAATATGACCCATTAATTCTCGTCTATATTTTCTCTATGTATAATGAACCTTCTAAATTTTAAATTTGGTGGTTCTTTTTTCAGTAAGATATGGCACTCTTACCTTCCACATTTTTCCAAAAAAAACATTCAAAGTAAAATCCTCAATATTGGAGGTTGGGCCACTAAATTTGGCTTTCAAAATTAATTGCTAAAGGATTTTAAAGCCTGTGTTTTACTATATTAGACTTGGAAATTATTCATCATTATAGTATAAATTATTTTGAAACATGGTCGTAAAATAGGGATGAGGTTTTATTGAATTGAGAACTTAACTATGAGCCTTTGATTCGATAGAAATATGAATTTAGCAATGTTAAACCTATAAACAAGCTATGGATGATAAGGTGTTCTTTAATTGCAAAACAAACATGGATAGTTTTGCATTTCTCTCAACAAATAACTAGAAAAAATTCCACATTTTAGGCCTTGTTTGTATAAAAATGTGATTGGGAAATTCAAATTTGGAATAGTGTAGTTGTTGCCCCCCACTTCTTTGATCTTCCATTATAGTCTTTGTATTTATCCATGCATTATGTAGGTTCCTTATCAACTCTAAATATGTGCCTCACATAAACCTACTTAATGGTCTAAGGTTGGGTCAAAATTCCCTTCTCCAAATCGTATCGACCCAAGGATCACCCAAAATATCAAAGCTTAAAATGAGTGGATTCAAATTTTGTGAGGAAGAGTTATATTTAGTGGTTCTTATTTGCATTTTAATTTTCCTTGAAGTGATATACCACTCACAGTATCACTTTTTCTAGTGACAAGGAGAGGGGGAAAGCGTCATGTCATTAACAATCCATTTTTCCCAGTGATAAGGAGAGGCAAAAAAGTTTCATGTCGCTAAAAATATAATTTTTTCTATTAATTATGAGAGGGTGAAATTTGTGTCTTTGATAATATTACTTTTTCCAGTTATAAGGAGAGGGGGAAATTAGGCATAAGATGTCCTTTTCCCACTAGAGAAGTGACATCTTGCAAAATACATATGGTCCTATCGTGGAAAATTTATTGTTCAAAAACTTACAAAACCTTTATTTTGAAATGATGAGGTGAGAAGAGAAAACGAATATATGTTTTAAATATTGCACGAGAACTCACTTCTACAATGATAAGGAGGAAAAGAGGTGGTAGGATGGTGAGGGGTATTTTATGGCCCTAGATAAATCAAAGTTTGATAGTATTCATGGGGCTTGGGCAAGATGAGTTTACTTCAAGGCATTCTTCTCGCTAAAGAATTTCAGGTTTCTTCTCTCATTGTGTTGGGTGAATCTCTTTTAATAATTTAATATTTGTTCAAAGGATATTCCCCTCGAGACAAATTTCTGGATAATCTCCTGAATCGAATTAAAAAGATATCATAAGATATCCCAAAGATGAGTTTCAAGCACATTCTAAGGGATAATAACCATGAAGCAGATCAATGTGTCAACCATGGTTGCAATTTGAAGTTTGGAGAGTTGATATTTAATGTTCAATTAATACCATCATCCACCCCTTAAGGGATTAAGCATGAATCCTATGTTCAAGTATTAAACCAACAACTCTTATGTCAAGTTTCCAAACTTGAATAATCTAGTGGATCCAAGGAAATATGTTGTAATAAAGAATTATATTTTGTAGTAGGCTACATGTACTGCAAGTTTTATATAGTTTTGGGGCTCTATTGGAAGGTATTCACCTCTAAAATCCTATATATGCTTAGTGTCGGTAACTGTATTTCCTATTTGGAATATAATTTTGGTTCAAGAGCTTGTAGATGATACTAAAGATAGAAGAAAATCATAATGTAACTCTTGATGTACAACCATGATCCAGACACCAGGTTTTGCAATTAATACAAATTTTCTCATTACTGTTAAAAAAAATAGTGTAAGGGTCATCTCTTCATATCACAATGAAATGTTCCTTTGGAGCGATAAGTCCCATTTTTTAAATATGGGGAATTTCAAAATATTAGAGAGAAATATTTTGAGACTTTAGTGATGAAGTATGCACATCTAGATCTACACTTGTGATGAGATTAATCCAAGCTTAGAAACCTTAAACCAAGCTCACGGATTAAACATTTTAAATCTTGTTCTTAAAAGGACCATAAGGGCTAGGTTTATGACACCATTGGGGATAATGTCATCCTCTAAAATATGGTTGATTCTTGTAAAGTTGATTTTGATAGAATTTTTTTCTTCTAAAGCTCATTTTTTATCTCAAAATTCTTGTAATTGAGTTATGGTAGTAGCTCTAAATAAAGCTCATTCCTAAAGATTTGCCAAGAATATTTTTGGAGTTTATAATTGAGTTATGGTAGTAACTCTAAATAAATCTCCTCGTGCAAAGAGTATTTTTGCAGGTTGGAAATTCTATGTGATCAATTTCAAAATATCTAGGTAATATATAATTATTTGTTGATATAGTTAATGTGGTTGGAAATCATCCTTAAAGTAAGTTTATATAGATATCGTACAAGAAATAACTTCATGTAATGAATATATCTACACAAACAATTTGTTGAATTTTTAGTTGCACTCACAAATATCATAAAATGGGAATCAATTTTTGATCTTTTTAATATAAGAAAAGGTTATTTTGGAATAGATTTTCCTTTTAAGTCTTTATTTAAAAGAAAATTTTACTTTCATAAGAAATTAAGAAATATGTGATTTGATGATAAATAAATATAATGAAAAAAACTAAACTTTAATAAATAAGATTAATTATAAAATTAATAATAAAGTGACTTTGAATTTTAAACATGATTTTCCAAATCAAATTGATCAATTAATCTTTACATGCTAAATAAATAAAAAATGATAATATAAAAGATAAATACACATTCCCTTTTCAAATTAAAAATGAAAATATTCATTTATCTTAAAATATTAAATTATAAGTTATGATTTTAAATATTATAATTTAAATTTTCCAAAATTATAAATTATTTTTACTTATAAATTATAATTTCCATTCATATGATGATACAATTGGATAAACAAAAAATATCTTAAAATCTAAATCACTGGAAAAAATTAAAACTTACATATTTTGCATTAAGTGGGTGTGTTGTACTTGACTGGATTGATATATATAAATGGATTGCACTAAGCTGGCATTCCATGAGGAAATAGGCTTCATCATGGGAAAATCCATGGGTTGTTAGGAGTTAAAAAATCATCATTGTTAAATTATTAATTTTATTTTTATTTTACCATAACATGGCATTACAACATCTCTTCCACGTTGGCTTGAAAGTCCCTTGACCCAATAATTAGTTATGTAAAAAATCAAATTCCCTATTATTAATTATGGAAACACTTTTATTAATAATCAGAACTTTTAATATTTCATGGAAAAAAATTATAATTATAATTATAATTATATATATATATAATTATATATATATATATATATATATATATATATATATATATATATATATATATATATATATATATATATATATATATTAATTAAATGACATTAATAATGGGCAAATTATAAAAAGTAGTATTTTAAGTGTTACTTTTTGAAAATTTGGATAGCCCAATCGAGGGAAAAAATTTGTGACCAAATCTTAATTTCTGTTGTTTAAACTGATTTATTGATTGCATATATAAATTGTAAAGAGTTTATCTATCAAAATTTTCATTTTAATTTGAATGAATCCTCATTGAATTTTACACAAATTATATCTAATTTTTTTTCCAAAATATAACACTTAAAAACTACTTGTTTTAAAATACCAATAAATAACCTTTAGACAAATAAAATACTAATAAATACCCATCAAATTTAACAACTGCTTACCAAATACCCTAAAGCATCTCGTCACCATCCCTCCATTTCAACAATGGAAGTTGCAATCCACTTTATCCATGAAAGAGCACTCTTTTGGAACCAACAATAAACAATAATGGAATCTGACTACAACATTGATTTAAATAAACAATATCTTCATTTTAGAAACCAATTCCCTCTTCTGATTTTTCCAATAAAGTGGAATACTTTATTGCCTACAGCATGGAATATGCTTTCTAGATTATTTAAATAAACAATAATGGAATCTGGCTACAGCATTCATTTAAATAAACAATATTCCTACACTCATTCTCTCCTCTTCTGCTTTCTAGACTTTCCAATCCTTTGGTAGCCCTCGAAATTGATTTTTTTTGTTTTTTTTTCAATCTTATTGTTATTCTCCCTTTCCTTTCTTTATGTAGGTACGCAACTATCTATGTGTTTCAAAAAGATACTGCCGTTAGCATCTTGTGCCCACTAAATAACAAACCCCTCACCTGGGATAAACTAAGAACCATGGATTTTCAGACGAACCCGATAGGATTTAACAAATTTATCGTCGAACTTTCGTATTGTTTGCCCCTGTTCGCGCGAATTTGGTAAACTATGTATCACAACAAAACCGCATTTTGTATTTGACAAATATATTTATTTATGTAGTAAAAGAAATTTTAGTAGATTATGGAATAAGGTAAAAGTGGGTATGTTTTCATTAACTTTGTCACACTGCGGCATTGTGTACTTCATCTTTTAGATTATTTAATTTGCAATTACGACTTTGTTTTGGCCTTAGCGGGAAGATGCTAATATATATAAAATAATGAGATATGTTAAGTTTTATTAGTATAATTAGTTGAGGATAAATATAGTTAGTAAGGTAATTCAGGGTCAAATTTCACGGGATTGGTTGTGTTCTGTGTTAAGATAAGATAGGAGTTAAAAATAATCTAGTTAGTTAAGGGTTGCTGTGGCAGTGCTGCTATTTTCAAATGATTTTGACAGTTTAGATGTTTCGGAATAGAAGTTCTTTAAACCACAAGTCAAGTCTGAAAAATCACAAACAACTTGACAAACAAAAAAAATAAATAATAAAATATAAATATAAAGGAAAAAAAGACAACTTATCTTACTAAAACCAAAACCAAATCAAGACAAACAAACTTACAAACTTCGACTGTGAAGTCACCCTTTGAAATTATTTCATTAGAAAATTTACTTTATAAAACACTTAATCTATCTAAACAAAAATTACAAAATTAAGATATTTTGTACAAAGCTTCCAGCCTAACTCTCCCATTCCCATTAACATATCAAAGTTCAAACAGATCTCCCATTCCCATTAACATATCAAAGTTCAAACACATATCTATGTATTACATAGATGCTACAACTTCCACACCCAAATTATCCAAAAAGTACATGACACCGAGAGAGAGATGTAAGTGGATCAAGGACAGAAACAATCCATCATCTTATTAACGGCCGAAGAAGAGGGGCACGAAACAGAATTAGCAGCAGCAACAACATTGTTATTGTTATTCTCATCTCCTGCCAATATCTCGGCCACCTTATCAGTTGTGGACTGCGGCTGCACACCACTCGAAACTCCCTCCTGCTGCTGCTGCTCCTCATTTTGTGAGGCGCGATCACGCAGCTTCTGCATCTCCTCAGACCAGATTATTGCCACAAGCGACATTCTTTTTCCTAAAACTGAAAACGGAGAGAGTGAATATTTAATATCTTCACTCACGATGCTGGTGAAATCCTGCTACTGAGACGCTGTTAGTACATACCAAGCTTCTCGAAACGCTGTTAGTACATACCAAGCTTCTCGAATGAATGCACCCTCTCACGAGTTTCCCCCGTTATTTATAAGCGGCTCCATAGATCGATGACGCAAACATGTCTGTCCGGAAGTCGGTTTATGGCATTTGGTGGATTCAATGTGACACGGCAGGCAACGTGGATTACATTTTCAAATTTTACTTACTATTAAAATAAATCGTCGTTGCCCTCCAAAATGCGATGCGTATTCGGTTGTCCTTACTATGAAATGTTCTTTCATACTGAATAAATTGTGGCGACTTCCTAATGAGATATTTTCTACAAATTTAGACGGCTCACGCCAATAGCAAATGGGTCCCTATACACATTTGAAGTTTAATATTCGATGGATTTTTATTTTTATTTGAAGTTGTCTACCGAGCTCGTGAAATAGTCCGGATGGCAGAAAATTGCCGGAATCTGGTCAACTAAAACTTGAAAAATCATGTACTTGGAATGTTTAGAATCTATTTTTGACGCTGGAAATGGATTCAGCACTATCAAAAACTCTTAGGGCACTCAAAATAGTACCTTCCTGAAGCTGGGAGCCATTGAAGGCCCTTGTCTCCAATTTCGAAATCAGATAAATACGAGCATTCACCAAATTCCTGAGATTCCACTTGTCGAATTTCTTTTTGTATCTTCAGAAGCAAAAAGTCAAAGTATGAAGCCACCAAATCCCATGTGAAAATTTGTGGAAGATGCAAATGTGCCTTGCTAACCTCTCCTCTACGACTTGCCTACCTTTGGCAAGGAGGCATAATAGAAATGACTAGTCAACAACTAGGAAAACGAGTCACACTAACAACAAAGGCAGTGGGATAACACAAAATAGCAGAACTGACACAGTTGAAAAGGAAAAAATCGTGCCCCCAACACCCTAAAATGAAGTTAAGACATGGAAATATTTTGAAGGGAATGGTTGTTGTCGGAAACGAAAGAGGCATACCCGAATAATCCCTATAGGATAATCACACTATAAAATGGTAACAAACCTCAAAGTCAACCTACCCTATGAACAACACGCAAAAAATATATACGGTAGGTGAATTAACCATATAACTCGATATGGAAAAAAAGAAAGATGAATTGCACTGAAAGTAGCAAGCATCCAATTCCTCGACACAAGATATAACTTGATATTGCCAGAAGGAAAAGATCATGAGACCCAGAATTGATTGACTCCCAATAAACATGACTTTAAAACCCCTTCACTAGTACGAGACCAAAAAAATTCTGAGATACCAACACCCACATAACAACATAGGGTAGAGAAATGAGATACCTGCCGATTCTTGAACTAGGAGGGCCAAACTGGAGAGGATCATTAGGGGAATTTTGAGGTCTAAAATGGGCCTCTAAAGAAATTATAAAATAATAGTGGAAATAATAAGATAAGATTTGATGACATCATCAAATTTTAGAGGGAAAAAAAGAAAAAACTACTTTTTCAACTTATCTGTCAAAGTTTTTATTCAAATTTTGAGCAGGAGTACTCGTTGGATGCAAAATTTAATTCCTCATCCAAGGAGTACACCCTACTACAAGAAAAATGAGAAATACATGAAAAAACGTGATTAGAAAAATGAGAAATACATGAAAAAACGTGATTGTAATCACGTTTTTTCATGTATTTCTCATTTTTCTTGTAGTAGGGTCCATCGAAAGTATGCCACATGGGTACTCCTTGGATGAGGAATTAAATTTTGCATCCAACTAGTACTCCCGCTTTAAATTTGAGTAAACACTTTGGGAGATAAGTTGAAAATATGAGTTGAAAAAATAGTTATATTATTTTATTATTTTTTAATATTTTCACCATTTTACTTAAAAAATGGTGAATCATCCCCCATGGTTGACATCATCATCTTGAATCCTATTGGTTCTTATAAATTTTATTTGGTTATACATTTTTCTTAGGAGGCCCATTTTAGACCTCAAAATTCTCCTAATGGACCATAAACTCAAAGACCAGCCTGTGTTTGGAATTATGCAAGAATAGTACAAAAACATGGACTACACACAGTAAACAACATAACTACAACCACAGTGACATATACCCTTTTCACCCCCAAGTGGGAACAAAGTGTCAACACACCCCACCTCAAAGGACAACACGTATCCCCAGAGTGATGGTATTTCTCCCTCAAGAATCCAAACTGATATCCACCAATAGTCCCAACACAACTGGAGCTAAAACCGCCTCCTGCTATTGTAAGACATCTCAAGCACGACCTCACATAGATTATGACTACTAGAAACCCATGGTGACAAGGTGAGGAGAATACCTCACCTTCACTACGCTGCATGATGCTAATTCACCACCCCACCCAAGAGAGGATGTGACTATATAAAACCAATGGATGTAGGTTAGTCGAAGCATGTGAAGTAACCACATTGTGCCACGATGTGTTCAGTAACAGATAAGTGGGCTCCAAAACCTCGTTAAACATTTAATGCTCTTGAAGTGTACACCCCCATCAAGAAATATTTCATGGATATTTTAAAGAGAAATTTCGAGTTAAAATACGTACACCAAACTTTATTTGAAATAAATATATTTGAAATTCACGTAGTCTAAATAGGTCACAATTTTGCCAGAATGATTTTGAGAAAACCTAACAGAAACATTTGAAAATTTAGGTTATAGTTGTCAAGCTTCAAGATTTTGGGTGCCCTAGGGGTTCTTGATGGTGCTTAATCCATTTATGCCATTAAAAAAAGATGTAAACATTGTAATAGTTGTACTTCTTTATTTGAAATACATATATTTCAAATTTGCATAGTGTAAACATCCCACAATTTTGTCAGAATTATTTTGAGAAAATCCTACATAAATTTTTGAAAATCCAGGTTACCATTGTCAAGCTTCAGAATTTTGGGGGCCATAAGTGATGGTGCTGAATCCATTTCTACCATAAAAAAAATTATGTAAACAATGTAATAATTGGATTTCTTGAATTTTTTTTGGCAGATTCTAGTGAGAAATTAGTCATCCGGGAAAAATTGTGGTCTCGATAGACTACACCTTTCAAATTTAACTTCAATGCAATTAGTTAAATAGATTTTATTTCTGATGCCACATATATGGGTTCCAAATTTCGATATCAAATTTCTTCGAACTAACACTAATTTTAAATTAATATAATATTAATTTATTTTTCAAAATTTTATATATAAAAAAATTAAATTTAATAATAAAAGTATTATTGTTTAATGTTTAAATTTATAATTACTATTATATATATATATATATATATATATATATATATATATATATATAATTAGTTTTCTGAGTTGCTATTCGTATTAACATTAATTTTAAATTAATATACAATTTAAATAATTTAGATTTATTTTATTTTAAAAAATTTATACGAAATAATTTAATTTTAATAATAATTTAATTTTAAGGTTATGGCTAAGTCAACATTAAATTGGTGTACAAGACCCTTTGTTTGTGGGGTAACATACTCACCTTCTTTTATATACTCTACCCCCTTCTGGATCTCTATGACCTCCTAAGAGGAGATACATGTTCTTAACCACTAGTCTCACTCAAGCTTATTTTCTTTACCTTTTCTTTTTTAAATTATCATCTTTATTGTGAGATTGAATGAAAATTACATTTTTAATATGATTTTGACAATTTTGTTTTATAATGTGGTCAAGATTCAAAACTTTGTGCAAGAGTATATTAATCCTCAAGTGATTTTGATTATTTAGATGATCCTAGGTTGTGATTTCTTAAACCATGGCCTAGTCCCACAAGTTACTGACACCCTAGAAACAAAAGAAAAATATTATATATATAGTACGGAAAATTATTCTTGATTCTACCTTTCTTATATTCCTTCCTTGTAAACTCATGGGATCTTAGTGACTAATGATAACCAAGAAACATGATGTACACAATTTGAATGGTGTGCTAACTCCTTATTCAAATTACAGTTGTCAAATTCATTATTCTCTTCATTCCCATTAATGGGGCTTTATTTGTGGCTACCACCTTCATGTTATTCCCATATTTTTCTCTATCTACTCTGAGGAGTATTATTTCCTTAACTTCCACATTTTGGCTTCGATTATTTACCTTCTATAAATCATTATTCAATTGATTTTTCTATTCTCTATTCCTCTTCATCATCCAACAATTGTTGTGTAAATGATTTCCATCTTTTGGGTTTTGTATTATGCACTTTTTCCTTTCAGTGTAAGCTCATGCTTGAGGACATGAATCCTCCAAATGTCCTACTTGTTAACATATATGGCACCAAAATGTTGAATTTTCATAATCCATTTCTTGCGTCCATCTAGATCCTTTCTTCTAAAGCTTATGTTCTCATATTCCAAGCTCACAAATGTAGATCTCCACATAAATGTGGTCATATGTAAAAAAACTAAACTTATTCCAATATAGAAGTTTCTAAATATCTACCCAAGGTTTTTATTATGCCTTCAAAAATTGATCTCTTTCAAAAGTGAATTGGTGGAATTGGGAGGCATACCCAAACAAGGATTTTGGTTATATACATATTGTATGGGTTAAATTCTAAGAACCACAAAGTGATAAATAAACATGCTCTTCCCAAAAAATTTATGATACTTAACAATATTGCGAAATTGAACCATAAAAATATTTTGGAAACAAGATATACCTAGCAATCCTTTATCTTGTTTAAATAAATCCAAGGTACAAATGTGACGTAGGAGTCTGGAAACTACAAAGGCGGCATATTACCTCCTTGGGTTCATAATAAGAAATGAGATTGAGAACTATCTCCTCTATTACTTCCAATGTTGGAACCTTCTCGGATTTCTCCATAATATAAGCACAAGGATGATGCATCAACAAAAATCTAAGGGGATTTTTTATTGACAAACATACTTAAAAGAGTGTCCTTTGGATGAGGAGGGTTTTCTATTGGCCATCACTACTCCATGCAAGTTCAAAATAAATAAAGAGTGATCAATAGGTTCTTTGCCATTAAGAAGGTGATGTTGGTCCATCAAGATTCCTTCCATGAGCTACATTTTTTACTTTAGTTTTACCACACAATCAATATATTTCTCTCCCAAGAGTAACTTTTTTCTTCTAATAGGCTTGACCATGAATCATGATTTTAAAGCTAGCGAAACCATCATAATACTGTCAAGGAATGAAATCATTTTGAGAAATTGTTTTGTCAAACAATTTTCTTGCAAAGATTTCATCAAAGATAATTCTTCCAAACATTTAATCAAATACTTTCCTTGAATCCTTGTGATAAGAGATGAAATAATAGTCATGAATTACCTTATAATGATTGAGTGCAACCCCTTTTTTTATGACAATCCCGATGATGCGGTCAAACATAGCCCTCTTCCCTATTTTGGCAATACGATGAATGCCCATGTTGAACATCTTGGAGATACTACTCTAAATATCAAGGGCTAACATGATTCATCCCTGAGACCACAACCTATGTGCCACTCATTTCATTTACTAATCCAAACCCTTGAAATTTAAATTGAGTACATAGTGTTAATATGGGATGCAACTAAAGTTATTTTTTCTCAAAATAAGGTTTATATGAAATTGTTTTTGTTTTTCATCAATGCTAATAGGAATTTGGCTAGTTCTATGGCTTCACTTGAATCTATGGAATTAGATGGTTTACCCCTAGAGGGTAAGTATTTCTAGAGACACACTCATTCAAGAATGATGATGTTGGTTGGATGAATTTTTCTGCTCATTTTTCCAAGTCATACCTTATTTTTGGTTCTTCCTTCAAATACATGATGATCCAACCATATATTACTCATGAGTTATTGGAAATAAAATTTCCATCCTATATCATCTCCTATTCCTTAAACCTCAATGTGCACTTGTAGATGGTACTTTATTCATGATCTTCATTTCAGTTGATGTGTTATACTGTCATGTGTGGGTTTCTTTCTTAGACATGGTGTCATGGTTTATTACCTAGTCATGAAAGTAATAAACATTACATATGATCTAATAACATTACTTAAAAATAAATGTTTTAGTATTTTGGCTCGTTGTGCCATGGGGGACATAATTTTATTTAGATAAGTGTTGCCAAGAATTTCGTCAAGTCACACTGTCAGGGATCTGGTTGACTTAACATACGTCATATACTACTCATACTTAACATTTTCCATCTTTTTATTTTCACCGAAATCTCTTTTCTTAAAAGTATATTATTCACACTAATGTTTGATTTATCGTATGGAATTTGATACAAGCAAGGTTCAAAATATTTGGGTATCCACCATAAGATAAATAACATTTATATGTAAATGTTTGAATACAAAAGTGATATGATGAGAATTACAAATGAGAGCTCCCTATATATAAATAGGGAGTGCCTTTTCATAGAGAGTCATGTCCTTTCATTAATATTAATCATTAATTAATTTTTTTTGTAAGCTTCGTAGGTCCTCCTCATTCATTCATGTTCAAAAGCAGGTTACATCCATGAAAGACGTTCAGTGGCCTCAACTTGCCCATTGGGAAACCAAGTCTGTTGGCCACCGAAACACATTATAAGCCATACAAAATCTTAGTAACTTAAGTCTGTCACACAAGGCCTTATAGGCCCGAATGTCTAAAAATCGGTTTTCATTTACATCTACATGGCTGAAATATATGATACTAGCCGACATGTTGTCATCACAAAATTAAACAAAAACAACCATAACAAAAACTAACAACTAATCATCATCAGAAGACTCCACAAGGGCGAGGTCCTTAGCCTGGGATCCAGGTAATTCTAATTGGGGGAGGCATAAAATGTGATTTCAATACGTCCAAGGCGGACATTTTGTTGCTGAATTTGGAATTGAATAAGTTGCAATTCCTTCTAAATTTCCTGAAGACGAGTGTTTGATTTTACAGAGTTAATCGATAAAGTCATAACGGTTTTAGCCACAAGACTCTTCATAAGCCAATAAATATGCATTGTTTGTTTATACTAGGTGGCGTGTCCATAACTATGACTAGGATCTAGAGTGAGAACTAGCCAAGCCTCAACCTGAACTTTAGCTTTAGCTCGCTGATTAAGATCAACCTTCCATGACGAGATCAATTGTTTCACTTGGGCCACAGTGCTAATATTATATGTATGAACTGCTTCCTGAATTACCTGAGCATATGATTTGCGACCGCTTTTCTTTGGTGGCCAAGCTGAGGAGGATCCTTTACTTCTACGGTTGTCATTCTTCATACCACGACCCCAAACTCTGTTACCAGACGAGCTAACACCACGGGACAAGTAAACCGTTTATTTATTTATTTCCAAATTGAGCAAACTATAAGCGGGCCAACATAAAAGGAAGGTCGAGGACTAATTCTGGTCTTTGTACCTGCATCCATAGTGTAAAAATGGGTTAGAAGAACCTGATGCAAAGACATTAAAAATATGAAAGAAACATATATTGTTAGGAAAAAACACGTTAGAAAGGCATAAATTCAACCAAAGAGGCCTCCAACACCAGTTTAAACCATTTTCCACCACCACGTTCTCATGATTACTATAGTACAGTGAGAGACGAAGAGAATTCTTCCAAAGTAGAAAAAATATACCAGAGACTGGTTCCCCGAGCCAGAAACCCTTACATACCACCTCATGAACAGAGTAAATCAAATACAAGAAGTGTACTAAATTCATTGTTATGCTCAGAATGGACACAAAATGAAAATATCCCTCACTGTCAGCGATACAATCCTTCTCTACGCAACAATTAACCCAAAATTAAACATACATTTCCATTCTAGAAAGTAAAATGCCAAATAAAATAGACACTAGAATAGAAATATCGCGCACAACAAACGCAAAAACTACCAAGACTTTCCAATTTTCCAAGCACCCGTTTCTGTTTCGTCCAACATTCTAATTACCGGGTGCATCAATATCATTGTAGTGAAGAACATACCAAACAAACCATAATCGCCAAGGTAAAGGATTAGAAGAGGAAACATACCCAAATGTGAACTTCATTAACTAGAGAGACTTGGTCCCATCCTGAACACAATGATGCCAACCCAGTCGAGCAAGCACGAATGAATGAGCCAACTGCCTGCAAATACCCTTTAGAAACTAGCATCGAACCATGACACATGCACTCACGAGATTAACTGCCCCTTCCACTTTGAATTTATGAGCTCTACAACTCGTCCCTACCTCATTTAACACACAAATTTCTCTTGCGATCCCATTACAATGATCATGCATGCGAAGCTTGGGAGGTGTCCACCCTTCGACCTTGCCAAAGGTCTACACAATCATGTTGCAAATCCCAAAAAGGATACTGAACCGCATTGCGCCCCGATCAGGGATATATTAATTATTAATTATTATTATATTATTTTATGTTAATTATGTTTATAACATTGACTTCCCATTTTTAAATGTTTTGTCCTAAAAGCATATCGATGGAAAACCGTGCTATCTTTTTCTTTGTATAGTAATATATTTGCATTTTTCTGAATTCTTGGAGTTTTTATCTTCATTGATGCAAAACAATATGATCTTCTAATTATGGTAAAAAAATTTCGCAATGTGAATTGACACAACCATCCTAAATCGTTTTTTTGTAAACCCTTCTGATTATTTTGCTTGGATGAATTATTATTGTTAAACTTAATTGTAATGACATCAACCTTCTTCGGAACATAAGTTTTTTTTTTCGTCCTAAGTGATCTAGATAGGTTGATTGGATGAAATGTATACTCTTATAATTTGGGTGTTGATAAATATTTAGTGTGACACAATTTTCTATTATCATGTTTGTGGTGATTTCTCAATTTTCTTCAAGTATATGATTACCTGCATATACAGATGTTTCTTGGTAGATCGTGAAATCTTCACTTCACATTTTTTTTGTTTGTACTACAACATTTGAATATATATTCATTGCAACTAGATTCATATTTTTCTAAATTGTAAAGATGATGGGATCTATATTTTTTCCCTTCTCCTCAATTTGGAAATTTTCACTTGAAGACTTCGATGCTTCTATCTAGATAAGTTGTTCTAATATGCTTTCTAATGATTGCTTCATAGCCTTGGAATTCTTGACTTGTGCAAATAATTTTGCCCGTCATCTTTTAAGTGAGAAATTTCTTTATGTTTATCTAAAATAATTTCCTCAATTTCTTTCTGCATTCTTGATATTGACTTTTGACTTTCTTGATTGATTATCTTTGATATATTGTTCATGTCTTTAGATAAAGGTACTATCAAATTTGATCTCATGTAATATCTTCAAGTGTCACCTTCTTCGCCTTATTGGTAAAAAGTCAAAAACTTTTTATTTGTGTTTAATATGAAGGCACCCAATTTTTCAAACCAGGGTACACAAGAATTATGTCAATTTTTTTCGACTTAGTTACGACACTAAATTGATATATATGTTCATAATCATCAATTATTACTTGTAAGTCCTTATTTCACTTTGTTTCTTATGAAAATATATTCTCTTTCAGGTATATTTGATTCTGGAATTGATAATTAATTTTCCCAATCAATATTTATTTAATTTCCTTTGTCGCTTATGTTGATAAAAATATTAATTTATTTTCCTTGGATACTCCCTTTTAATGTAAATAATTGAGGATCTATAATATGAAAACTCATATAGAGGAATATTCCTTCTTTCATTTTCAAATATCCATTTTTCTTTTCCGAGATGATCTTGGAGCTTAAAATTAAGATTCAACCTAGTGGTTTCCATTATAACACTGTGAGTATATCCAACAACCCATAATCTAGATATACCATGAATTTATGGCTTAGCAAGAGTCGAGACTCCACAAGAGTGGGGGAGCCTACTCCTTGAGCCTTATCACAATGGGTCAAAGATCCCCTGTCCAATTTGAAATTGGGCGAAAAGGATAACAACCCATTGTGCCAACCACTCAATCATCCCATTATAAGCCTTTTTAATATTATAATAATACTTTTTGTAATGGTGTCTCTTTTAAAGAAACCTTAAATACCCCTTTAATATTTACTTAAAAAATAACTATATTTTTTGAATTACTCTTTTCTTTTTAACACTATATTTTATATCTATATCTATATCTATATCTATATATATATATATATATATTATCTTTCTCTCTCCCCATACATATATATATATGACCTTTACTTTCAATTAGAATATTCTCTTTCTCTAGGCCCCACACACATATACCTTGCTAACTTACGAACGTGACATTTTCAATGTATGATACATTCGATTAAAGGTACAGACTAGTCTCGTTATGTGGCATTTCAATTTTAAAAATAATACCATACATGGTCCAAAATAAGAGTGAGGTAGTGTACACTCAAAGAAACGAAACGAAAAGTGACAGTTGATCCAAATTGTCCTAAACTGATATCCTCGCATCCTAATTTAATAACATATTGTCTGAATAACTGCTGAGTTGACTTATTATAATCCAAAGAGTCAGGATTTCTTCACAGGGTGTCTCTATTGTAGCAACAATCACAACCTAAAGAGACCACGATAATGTTATTGTAGAGAATATTCTAGATTTGGTGGCATTGCCACGTTGTCAATTATGCAGCACAAGTAACTCAAGTCAGATTTAGGACTCTTAAGGCTGCTAGAAAATGGTGTCCACTTGTATGGTAGTCACGATTGCCAAAAACACCAATAGAAATTGCTTTGTTGGAATAAAACAGACGATAGAAGCAATATTTTTTTGGTGGGTGTATCGTTCCATTCATATAAGCTCTATTGTACAGACCAAAACAACTCAAAAATCATTGCATGGTATGTGGTTGCAACTTGTAGTTACTTTACTATACAAACTTAAAAAAATTGTAGTTTTACGGGCGATAACACAATCTGTATATATAATTTTTTATTATTATTAAATGAAATAACTTTGATTTTTTTCTTTCAAATTATTTTTTTATTGTTTTAATTTATTTTATATTTTTTAATAGAATTTTACATTTTTTTTTCCATTTGCAATAAATTAATTTACTTAGAAATTGGAAAAACTTTAAAAACAATTGTGTGGTTAAAAAGTCTAAAGTTAAGTTCAATAACAACAAAAGTTTCACAAAAAGATAATGGCCAAAAGCCAAATTACACTGACTATAATACCAAATGATACAAACAAGGTTCTATATCACACAATTATATCTAAAATATACAAAATATTTGGATATTCATTATAAAACAAATAATATTTATCTATAAATTTTTGAATCTAAAAGTGATATGATGAGAATTACAAATGAAGGTCCTGTATATATATTTAAGGAGTTTTCTTTCATAGAGAGTCATGTCTTTTGATTAATACTAATTATTAATTATTATTATTATTTTTTATGTTAATTATGTTCATAACATGTAATAGAAGATGTAAATAGAGTCATTGTTTCTCAAAATAAGTTTTATATGATATTGTTTTTGTTTTCCATGAATGTTACTAGACATTTGGCTTAGCTCTATGCCAATATATGCTTAATTTGAATCCCTTGAATTAGATGTCTTATCCCTAGAGGGTAAGTACTTCTAGAAACATGCTCATTCAAGTGTGATGATATTGGTTGGATGAGTTCTTTTGCTCGTTTTTCTTATTCAAACCTAATTATCTGGTTCTTCCTTCAAATACACAATGATCCAACCATAAATCACTCATGATTTCTTTCAAATGACTTTTCAAACCTATATCAGCTCCTATTACTTGCACCTCAACATGCACTTGCATATGGTATTTCATCCATAGTCTTCATTTCAGTTGATAAACTACACTGTCATGTGTGGGTTTTTTTGCTTAGACATGGTGTCATGGTTTATTACCTAGTCATGAATGCAATAAACATCAGATATGATCTAATAATATTGCTTGACAATACATGGACATAATTGTTTTTAGATAATTTTTGTCTAAATTTTGGTCTTCTACATGAGATTTAGTTGAATTAACATACTTCATATACTACTCATACTTAATATTTTTCATCTTTATCTTTTCATTCACATCTCATTTCATAGAAATATATTACTCACACTCATGTTTGATTTATCATATGTCATCTAACAAAATTTAGCCTAACCAAATGAATATCTAAAATAAAATAAAACCAAAAAAATAAGTGATAAAAAAACATAAAACCTAAAAATTAAAAAAATAATAAATATATAACTATATCATTTCATTAAAAAAAAAAAACCTTCAACCCTATGGCCTAAATTAAAAAATATATATATGAGATAAATTTTGATATCTAATATCAATCTTCCAAAGAATATAATAAAAAATTATGAAAGTCAGTTTGCTTGCATTATGATGTTAAATTGAAGTTTTGAAAAAATTAACTTAATTAAAGCTGGTTATTCTCTCCGGCCCTTTTATAAGTTAACTAGAGTGTATATACTTTGCTTTTTACTTAAAATAATAAATACACTTATTTTTTTAATTAATTAAATCTTCTTTAGAAATAAAATAAATTTACTTTTCACAGTTAGATAGTAATTTAGTAATTTTAATTTTAAAATAGAATATTTAATATATTTTAAATATAAAAATTATTTTAATAAAAAATTAATATTCATAAAGTAATAATTATACAATAAATAGTAATTTGATTTTTTAAAATATAATCAATCATCATGTAAAGATATGTAGAGAAGATTTTTATCATAATAAAAGAAGAAGAGTTTTGGAAGCATCGTTGTGTTTATTTATGTATTTTCTTATTATCTATGTTGTAAAGTTATTTGTATGTTTTATGTTGTGTTTTTGATGATAAAGGCACAATTTGCACTAGTATTAATTGAAGAATGAAGTATAAACTGTTAAACTAGATAGATGCATCCGCGTAGTTAAAAATAAGCACAAATAGAAGTTTAGTAGTATATCCACACTCCATTGCCCCTTTAGATGCAGAAATCTGGTTTTTGACATCCCCCAATATTGTCTTGGGTGAGACTGTGATCTGCGCAGCAGGTCGTTGCTGAAGGGTTCGGTAATAGAGGGTTTTTTTTTTGTGCGTAGCTAACTCTGAACCTGTATCAAGACACCTATAAGCCAACAATTCTCAATCTAACAAGCCCCTAGAGGGATCAAATCTCCTTTCACTCTAGAAAAAGTTTGTATCTCAAGAGATTTGATCCCTCTCAACACTTGGTAGATCGGGAGTTAAGATGGATCTAACATCTTTTTATTATTAATTATAATTAATCATTATCATAATTATAAATATAAATAGAATTATTACTTATTACTTATTAATTTAATTTAATTTTAATTTTAATTTTGATGTAATTTGACCAAGTCAAAATATTTGATCGATAATTATCATTATTATTTTTTAAATTTATTTTAATTTGACCTAAGTCAAAAATTTTACAAGACATTACAATATCTCTACATACTTGGTTGGAGAGCTCCCTGCACACAAATACTTTTAACCCTTTTATTTTTTGTTAATTGAGCCCACATGTAAATGTTTACAAAAATTTACACCACTACAACATCTCCCCATAACTTTGTTTCCTTTTACATTTAATTTAAAAAATGTTAGCTATGGTTTTTGGGAAAGTGGGCATTATAACAATACTTATCAAGGTATTATAGCTAATCATGTAAGTGGTAGGGATTTGAACTTGAGTGGAGAAAATAAAATAATTTTTTCTAGCCACCTAAAATAACCCTAATTAACACATTGATTAAATTAATATATTAAATAAATTAAAAGTAAATATTTGTATATTAATTTAATTAATATAGAAAATATTTGGAATTATACGATTTATATATTAATGATAAGTGGTGCACATTTTATCATTAATTATATATGTGTGTGTGTGAGAGAGAGAGAGATACATTCTAAATAAATATAAAATATATTCAACAAATTTAATTTGATTAATATAGTTCATGGGGCGTATGTGACCCAATCAATAAATATTCAATGAGTTTTTAGAAACCCTCATGGCAACCTAGACTATCATTATGTTTGAGTTTAAGGGGTTAGTGGTACATGTTCCAAATTCTTCAACTTGCTATCAAATCTTTGTGAAGCTCCTCTCTTGGTAGTTAGTGCTCATTAGGGTTTACTCCTCAGATCTGGTTCATAACCTCAAGTTTTATTTAGAGCTCTGAGTGAGTGTCCCTTCAGGCATGCAATGTTTTCATTTTCAAGGTAAGAAATTGGATGATGTTACTCATCTCTTAGTTTACAATATTGGTGAAGTTTCCATTTTTTATGGTTATTTGTTTGCGGGGGGCGGGCTAGAGGTAATCCTTCCTCCTCTCATATTTTTTCTTATACTGATGATGTCCATGCTTGATCCCCCATCAAATACATCAAGCTCAGACAACTTTGATGCATTTTTTAGTGGAAAAATCCAAGGAATTTCCATCCCTAGAAATATGTCACTCATATTTGAATGATCTTCACCAAGCATATTCAAAGGCAACCCTAATATGTCATTTTAATGGATTTTTGCCCCACACAGTCAATCTATACCCATGGATCCATTCTGTATGCACTAAGAATTACAAGGTTATTTTATGCTCAAGATGCTTCTTCATTTTGTTATTTGAGGAATATAGAGATTATCGGAAATATTTATTTAAAGGGCCCTAGTTTTGGGGCAATTCTGAATTGTTTCTAACACCGTAGTTCCCATATTTTGACCCTTCCACCACTGTCATTACCAAGATGAAAATATGGTTCAAGCTTCCTAATATACCAACTCACTTATGGCACTACACAATATTTTAGGGAGTTGGAGACTCTTTAGGCCATTATCTTGATACCGATGTCTCTTGTGGGTAGCTTGGTGTATACACTTATGGCAGAAATTGTGTTGAAATTGATATCAGTAAAGGGTTTCCCAACCAAATAAATTTAAAAATTGGTGTTTTTCACTATTCTCAAGCTCTGGATTATGATAATAATCATTTTTGTTTGCACTTATGTCATTAAACAAGCCACATATAGAGCTCTTGCTTGGTGTATAATTCTCAATAGAAGCGAAAAATTCACCATTCCAGATCTAAATTCTAGAATCCTTGTAACCCTTCTCCTACAGAGGGTGAGGCCTATGTATTGAAGAAGGACGATGAAGAAGTTGATGATGAAATCCATCCATGGGACAAGGTTCAAGACTCAAGGCCTCAAATATCTTCTGTGATTCCATGTGTGTACCATGATCCTTCGCCAAGCACAAAGATATTGAATAACAATGCTTATCTGAGTATATTGAAACAAGCCCATGAGTCGACTTCTTCGGACCAGAAAAGGAATCTATTTCAGTGTGCAATGATAATATGCAGATTTCTTTGATCAATATGCCTTCAAAAGGTTGGGTTGAGGTTTCTAAAAAGAAAGTAAAGAAAGGTCACCTCGAGGATCAACCCCAATTTGGGTAACTCTCCTCTGTAGTTGTGTCTTCTATCTTTACGTTTACTTTTATATTCTCAGTTTCATTCATCTTTTATTTGATACCACTAGTATAGGGAAAATTTTGCGAAAAAAATAGTCATGATGGAAAATGAAGTAATTTTTTCTGTTTAATTAATATAATTTTTAGACTTACAAAAAAAATATATAGTTCGCTAGTGATTTCCAGATTATGAAGTATTATGTTAACCATGAAATCAATGTTCAAATCCCTTATGGGTCAAGCCAACAAAAATAATTAATTAAATTACATTTTATATATTGATTAAACTATGTGATTCAAGTCCCACTAGCACAATCGGTTGAGGATGGACCTCGCCAGCAAGGCGACCTAGAATAAAATCTCACGGAGGGTGGTTATGCCCTATGCTAGGGGGAGGCGACATGCTAAAAAAATCCATTCAGCTAAGGGCTAATGTGGCCTAGGTCGGTTGCGATCCTCGGGTGACTTTGACGACTTATATGCCCCTGGGTCGCGACTCCGTAAGCCACAACTCAAGCCTGAAGGATCAAAAAAAACTTGACAACCAAAACAATATATTGATTAAGCTATGTGAGATATAAAATATCCTATACATCAAACCGACAAAAATAAAATAAAATTGATTAATACAAAAAAATATATTAGTTAAGTTACATTTTATATATTGATTAAAATAGGTGAGATATAAAATTTATCTTATATGGAAAACTACATAATTTATAATTTGTTTTATATATTAATTAAACATATATATATATATATATATATATATATATATATATATATATATATATAATAGGTTTTTTTCCTTTTTTATATTGATTAAAATAGGTGAGATATAAAATTTATCTTATATGGAAAAATACATAATTTATAATTTGTTATATATATATATATATATATATATATATATAGAGGGTATAGGTTATTTTTTTTATATTTTCGGTTTTCACATTAATTTATGTATATCATGTTCCCTAATGGAGGTGTCGAACCAGGCGCACGAGGCAGTAGGTGGGAAATTATGAGCACCACCTGGAAAATTATGATCTTTTACGGGAGGTGTAAAGATTATCTGTGTGAAACCTCCATAATCCTCGACTGGAGTGGGAGGAGTGGATCGATGACAAATTATGGCATGTGGTGTGTGTATTTAGGCATGGTATCAGTTTAGTATGTGTTATTGGTATTCTGCGAGCAGGAGAAGGAATAAAAAAGAAACCTTGGTTTGGGAAAGGAGGCGACCCCGTCGCTGGCGCCTCCTCCTTGGTTTCTTGGTCTGTAAATTGATAAATTTCGTTGTTGGTGTGTGGAATTTTGTGTATTCGTGTGCGAGAGGAGCAAGGCCTCTGGAGGTTCAGGTCATACGACGATTTTATTATGAGTGGGTGGATTCCCCTTTGTGATTGCATGGAAATTGGATTAGCCTCCTTCGAAACTCTTCCTTGGGGTTTTGTAAGATCCAATGGTCTCTACGTCAGTGTTCTTTATGGAAAGACTCTCGGGAGGGTTGGCTAGTCGACTCCCAATGAAAGGTCGACGGTGGAGAAGTGCGGGCTCAACCCCATATTTTTGGTTAACAATTATAGGTTTGGTTGTTTGTAGTCCCGTCAGAGTGGGAGGGGTGAACCATGCTAGTTGCAACAATCGTTTTTATACCATTCCATTGGCTTGCTCAGTCTCCTTAAGGTGGTGTTGGTGTTTTTACAATCTGTCTCGTCCCTCGCCGCAGTCGGTCCTCTTCCCTATCGAAGCTTAGCTTGGCTTGAAAAGGGGGCCATTGGCCTCAATTTCAGGAAGTTTTGGTGGAAGGGGAAACAATTGGAGTTGGTCGGGGTAGTAGTATTGGTGGTTGTTCGAGGCGGGTGGTGTCCAGAGTCCGTTACAATCATGGTAGGAGTAGCTCGGTGGCCGGTCATGGGGGTCACACTCCGCAGCTTCAACAATAGGATTGGGTAATGTGAAGTGAAGGCACGGGAAGACGGTGGAAGGCAAGGCATGTGGGACATGGTCAGAGAGATGCTCGACAGTGTTATTTGGAGAATTGTAGGGAACTGATAAAGTTAGTGCTGGAGCGACTGGAAATTGCAGAATGGGTATGCCATGAAGAGCATGTTGAGCTCATAACCACTCTGAAAAAAATGCACTACTTCCAGTGCCATGCCCAAGAGCGAGTTGTGGTGGTCTAGCAAGGCCAGAACCTATTAACTAAGAAGGTAGAGAAGCTGGAGTCTTGGATAACCCACTTTGAAGAGCATGTCCAGTGCTCTTTCTACCCTCCACCTCCTTGTGGAACAACCCCGGATAACCCAACTTCATTTAATTCATATGACTAGCATGGTTACAGGTGTTCTCCTTGTTTTATGTGTTTTCTGGTGCTTTTGGCCTCCTAGGCTGTGGATTGTGTCTTTAGTTTCCTTTCTATTTATTTGTCACATGCTAATCGTGGTAGTCAACAAACCTAGTCAGGGTTAGACTACATGCATTTTGCTACTGATTTACTTACTTTTTTTATGAATGAATAGAACGTTGATTTACAAAAAAAAAATTATGTGTATCATGTTAAATGTATATTTATATTTATGTAATAAATTAATTTTTATTTCATTTAACATGTTAAATATATTTTTATAAAGTATAAATAATATGTAAACATTTGTATGTTTCTTTGTTTGTTTTTTATTTTAAATTAGTAATTTTTTTTAATTAAAAATATTTTATTTTAAAATTAATTTATTTTGAAAGTATAGTTTCAGTGGGTTTAATGGTAAATAATTTGTACTTCTTTGTAATATGACACATGTTTAAATCTAGAGGGGGTAGAATATGCTTATCTTTGTAGAAATTTTTTTTTTTCTCTCTTTTTTTGTTGTGTTTTGTTTGTTTGTTTCTTTGTGGGTGAGGCCCATGATTTTAGTATCCAAATCATAACATGAAGGTAAGTCCCTTGTCCCAAAACAAGGGGGTCTTATACACCAATTTGGTTTCCATTTTAGTCATGAAATTAAAATTATATTTTATTATTATTATTATAAATACATTCATAAGTAATTTATGAATAATTTGTCAACATGAGTATTTTACTTGCAACACTATGTTGTCATCTATTATTTAAAATGTAACAAATAAGCATCTTTAAATCAAGCAATACAAAGTTAACCATTCCCTCGAATGGGGTGACTTTCAAGGTGGGGGAGACGAGTTTCAATCGCCCCATCGGACCAATAGGCTGGGGGACATGGCACCATGGCCATGGAAAGTGTTATTGATCCATGGTGGGAATTAATCCCTCACTCGATTGGGTAGATGGTAAGGCATTGGGGTGATTATATCGACGACACGAAGCGTACAATTAGGAAGTTGGCCATAATGGATTGTGTGTTTGTGTTTAATAACTTACATAGCTTTGTGTTTTATAATGCGAGATGGATATTATGGTTTGTAGTGCAATACCCCTAGACTGAAGTTGGGTATGAGGATGCAAGAAGTACGGGGATGCGTAGCCAAGATAAAATATGCAAAGTGTAGGGTCACTCCACATTGTGCTTTGCTAAGTAATGGGAAGAATGCTTGGTTTATTAGCTAGGCATTATAATTCTGGAAAGTTCTAATTCAGGCTAGTTGGATGAATATGGGAATTGCCAATTTCCATGGCTAAAGTGTAGGCTACTAGGCTTTCATATGGTGAAGTTGGAATTAATATTAGTTTTTATTGCTTGAACTAGGAACCTAAGGTGGAGCTCCTTTTTCTCCCTTTAGGTAATAGCTATCCTTATGCCTATAATCCTCGTTCTAGTTATTTTTACTATATGTTCTATCTAGAAGTAATTTTGGCTACCTCACCCTTTATCGATTGGAGTATGGTAGTGGGTGGCATCTTCCATTTCAAATGTTCATCTCTTGTCATTTGGGAAGTGGCGAGATTTGTGAAGGTTGACAGGACCCTTGCCTTATGTTAGTTCAGTGATGGGTGTTTGGTTAAATTATGATTACTATCATATATGTCAAGAAGTTTCTCTAGGTTCTTTTTCTCTTGGATGCTGGTGCTTCCCTGTTTGTACTGTTACTATATTTGAGACTCTAGGGTTCCTACTCTATTATGAGAGTCTCCTTGGAGATGGTGGTATCTACTCTTTTAGGGCTCACTGGACTTTGTATGTACAATTAGATATGGAGTCTCAACCTAGGATGGGTGGCGGCGTTATACCTTATCTCATATCATTGATCTGGTGACAAGTCATATTAATTGGTGATTTTTAAACTCTCCATTTCTTGGTGTATGGGAGTTGACAGGGGTTGGATTATTGTAGTTAATTTAGTGGGTGAATGCTTAGAGGAAAATGGTGCCACATAGGTCAAATATCATTCCATTCATATAATACTTTTTTTTCATTTCAGAGTGTGTTGGCTTTAGGTGGGAGAGGTTCATTCTATCTAGTAAAAATTGTGTTTCATACCCTAGGCTATAGGTGTCATCCGCATCATGCCTCAATAGAGAGAAAGAGTAAGAATATGGTTTTCTTATTATGAGGAGCATGCCTCTAGAGTAAATACCCATCTACATCATCGAGTTGAAGGTTTTGCAGCTTGATATAGGGAGCACACCCCGAGTCATGTGTAAGAGGAATTGGATCAGTATGAGGGGAAGCCTCTTCCCACAAATATTGAATCTCTATTGGAGTAGACAGATTGAATCCCTTATACAAGACATGTGAGAGGAGGATTTTATAAGTATATGTAAACAATTGACTTGTAGTGGAAAATGATATTCCTTCTAGGACGTACTTTGGTGGAGCACCATGAGTCTCAAATGGACCTACTTGAATCATTGGATCACATGCATGGGAACCTTAAGGATTATGATAGTAGTTTAAAGAGGATCGAACACAAGTTGGCAAGGATAAAACACCATCTCAACATCCCCTTAGTAGTTGATAGATCTCCAACAGATCCAAGAACTCAAATTATAGTAGTAGGATTTGGTTTTGATCCCCTTACTTGACTATGTTATAGTTAGGGTTTATGGTTCCACTTTTGTAGTTAATTTTGTGTTATGCTAGATAGGCCAGTATTTAGATTTAGGCTTGGTTTATGTTGGTTTTGTTAGTTTTTAGGTGTCTCTCTTGTCTCTATAAAGAGTATGTTTTTGGCATGGGGGCTTCACTCAATGAACTTGTAACATTGCACGTGCGTTTGTTGCATGCTAAAAAATACCCTTAATTTGATTACATATTGGAAAATACCTCTAAAAATCACATTATTTAACCCCTTACCAATATGAATCCAATACACCACCCCAATTAAAAAATCCCCTACTTTAACTAGATATCGTAGGTATCCATTTTTTCATAACATTTTTTATACCCATTTATATTTTTTCATTAAATTTGAGCTCCATTTTTTATTACTCCCTATATAAAAACCCTTTACCCCCTCTTATATGATCAATATATTATGTCATTTTTTCCTCAATATATATCCCCCAATATGAATGCACGTGGTATGGCATTGCTCCCCTAGTGAAGCCCCTGTGTTTTTTGGTTATGGTCCAGTCTCCCTATGAGAGATCAGAGTGACTTATTGTAATCCTTGATGTAATCTCTTGTTTTCAAAGTTAATAAAATTGACTCCAAAAAATAAATTCAAAGTTAACCATTTTTAAAACTTTGTTTTCTTCTTGTTTCTAATTTTTTATTCATGATTTAGTGTCATTGTAAATCATGGCATTGATGATGTTTTAGTTATTTTTGAATTATGATAGACCAATTATTAATTATGTAAATGTATTTCATTAATTAATGAAAATCATTGAACCACTGACTTGGGACTAGCAATGATACCATGAGCAAGAATTAGTGAGGAGGTTTGGGAAAATTACCTTACTTGTCAAGTAAATAGCCATAGCGAAAAAACCCAGTATTCTAAGTTGCAAAAATATGAATTTGAAATTATTTCCCTATTTTCCACTTCCCTAAAATTAGTTATTAAAGGGATCTAGGTATTTTGGTAGCCAACCAGCCACATTTATGGAAGTATAGGGAAAATAAATGGGTAGTTGAAGATGTTAAAGGATTGTACAATAAGTACCCATCTAAAGTTGCAAGTACCCATCTTGATTTCCAAGTTATAACCCACAAAATATCCTAACAAAAACCATTAAATCATGGATTTTCCTTGGCCAAAGTAAGGGATATTAATGTGGGGTTTAAAAGAGCCATTATTTAAGTAAGAGGAAGAGTTTAGAGCAAGCTGAGAGCACCCACAAGTGAAAAAAAAGTTGATTTTCAAGTGGGAATTTATGTTGGTATTTATAGGAAGATAAAAATTCCTTTGAAAATCAAAATTCATGCTCAATTGATGCCAATCATGTATGGTTTTTTGAGTGTTTAGGCATGATAAATTTTGAATTTGACTACAAATTTGAGGTAGGAGAACCCAAACCTAGGGAAAATGGGGACTGTGAAGTTAATTTTGGTTGGGTTGGATAGTGGGCATTGAGAAGGGAGGGAACTAAGGGATTATAGAAGTAGAGAAGATACTCCCTTTTGTAGTTATAGCAAACTAGGAAGAAATTTGGTCAAGTCATGGATGTCCTAGCCTAGTAGGTAGAGATTTGTTGCCTTGATTTTATTGTGAATGAGTGTTTATTTCACAACTATGTATTTTATTGAGATTTTTAGTTTTCCATTGGTGGTATCATGGCTTGGCTAGCGGGTGGCCAGGTGTAGGCAAGAACATGCACAATTCAGCCTATGGTTAGGTGGAAAAGAAAACACCATTATTCAGTTGTAGGAAACTCCTTGAATATAAGTCTATCCAATTGTTTTAATTTGATGTTTTCAATTATAAATTTACCTAATATATTATCTAGTATGATGTTACATGTTATGTATTCTTGTTTGAAAATGATTTTTATATCATGGTTGAATAAATTGGGACATTGAAGAGAGTTTCTAAAGATTCCATTGGAAACCCAGATATTGGGTTGAATTTAGGATTCACAATTGAGATCTCAATTTCTATAAGAAGACTAAGGAGTTTTTAGTCATCAAAAAACATTTAAAGAAAAGAATGCATGATTTTCATTAATGGATACATAAATACTTGAAAATTTTGATGTTGAAGATTACATTAAGTTCATAGTCTCTTACAATTAACAACCAAGAGTTGATTCCTTTAATTGGAGTTACAAGATTATTGTGAAACTTGTGGAAAATAGTGACAAGTGGCATCCATTTGAAGCTATATATGGAAATCATTGCAAGGTTGACCCCTAAAGAGGAGTTGAGCCTGAGTTAGGCCTTAAATTATCCATCATCAATTGAAAAAAAATGGTGGGGGGGGCAGAGGGTGGTGTGCTTTGATAGCCCTAACATGCCTCTTCTGAGCCTAAAAAGAAAGCCTCACTTATGATCTAATAACAAATTTGATAGTTGGCCTTCATGGCCCTATATCTAAATAGTATTTTATGGTGCCCTTTTGCAAGCTATGCTTACAAAAGAAATTTTAATAGATTATGGAATAGGGTAAAAGTGAGTATGTTTTCATTAAATTTTTTGTGTACTTCATCTTTAAGATTATTTAATTTGTAATTACGATTTTGTTTTGGCCTAAGTGCATTTTTTTTAGAGGATTCGAGGGAAAAAATATTTTATTTTATTTTTAAAAAGAAATAATGAGATATGTTAAACCTTATTAGTATAATTTTTTGAGGGTGGATCTAGTCAGAGAGGTTACCCAAGATCAAACTTTATGGGGTGTTTGTGCCATGTGCTAGAGGAGGAGACATGCTAAAAAATCTAGTGAGCTAAGGGTTGGTGTGGTTGTGCCATCCCAGGTAACTTTGAAGAGGTAGATGCCCCTAGATTTCTATTCCTCAAGCCACAGGTCAAGCTTAGAGAATCACAAACTACTTGACAAACCAAAAAAATAATAAGATATAAATATAAATAGAAAAAAGAAAGCTTATTATGCTAAAACCCAAAACCAAATCAAAATGAAATCACCATTTGAGGTTATTTCAATAGAAAATTTACTTTATAAAAAACTTAATCTATAAAAAAAAACCATACAAAATTATGATATTTTGTACAAGGCTTCTCGCCTAGCTCTCCCATTCCCATTAACATATCAAAGTTCAAACATATATGTACGTATTATATAGATGCTACAACTTCCTACAACAATCTACATAGATGCGTATCTTTGAGAAGAGATGTGACGGTTACCAGCCCCTGAATTGTGTTACAATGAGGCTTGAGGGCCTATTTATTGTTGAGAAACAATGTAGAATCCGAAACGTCCAAAAACCTAACCCTAGGAGGTGAAACGCCAAAACTATGGGCCCCGTTTGGGTAAATTGGTGTTTCAAATTCCCGGGGATGTAACTTTGGCATACGATCTCCGTTTGATGCACATAATAGATTTTTAGAAATATCTGGACTTGGCCACTCTCGGTTTTCCCAAAAACCATTGTTTAGGGTCTCAAAATGGCTCCAAAAGTTCAAGACCCGAAAAACTGCTAAAAATAGTAAGTTGTGCTGAAACTTGAAAACGGAAAGAACTGATGGCGAGGGTTCAAATGGAATAGGTGGGTGGCCACCAATATCCACCTGGATCATTAATGCCCCAAAATGGCTTCAGGCGTGCAGGACCCAAAAACCTGCTAAAAATAGTAAGTTGCTGGAAGTGAAAAGCTACAAGAATTGATGTCGCGGGAACAAATGGAACAAGTGGGCAGCCACCGATATCCACCTGGATCATTATATGTCAAACCAACAAAAATAAAATAAAATTGATTAATATAAAAAGTATATTAATTAAGTTACATTTTATATATTGATTAAACTAGGTGAGATATAAAATTTATCTTATATAGAAAACTACATAATTTATAATTTATTTTATATATTAATTAAACTAATTAATATATATATATATATATATGTGTGTGTGTGTGTGTGTGTGTGTGTGTGTGTGTGTGTGAATGGTATAGGTTATTTTTAATAATTTGGGTTTTCACACACACACACATATATATATATCATGTTCCTTGATGGGTGTGATGAACTGGGCACATGAGGCAGTGTGTGGGAAATTATGAGCACCACTTGGAAAAAGGAATGAGGAACAACCTCCCCTTCCTCTCACAGTTCCTTGTGTACGAGAGGTGTAAAGAAGATCCATGTGAAACCTCCGTCAACCTCGACCACAGTGAGAGGAGAGGATCAACAAACGATTATGGCAGGTGGTGTGTGTATTTGGGCATGGTATCGATTCAGTGTGTGCTAATGGTATTCAAAGAGTGGGAGAATGAAGAAACAAGAGATCTTGGTTTGGGAAAGGAGGTGACCCCGTCAGTAGTGCATCCTCCCTGGTTTCTGGGCATGTAAATTGGCAACTTTCCTCATTGGTGTGTGGAATTCAGTGTCTTCATGTGCGAGAGAGTGGGGCCTTTGAAGGTTTAGGCCGTACGGCGGTTCTGTTATGAGTGGGTGGGTTCCCCTTTGTGTTTTCCTGGAAATTGGATTGGCCTCCTTCATATTTCTTCCTCAGGGTTCTGTAAGCTTCACTGGTATTTTCAGAAAGACTCTTGGGAGGGTTGGCTAGTCGACTCCCAGTGAAAGGTCGAGGGTGGTGAAGCACAGGCTCAGGCCCATATTTCTGGTTATAAATTGTGGGCCTGGTTGTGTGTAGTCTCATAAGAGTGGGAGGGGTGAACGGTGGTTGCAACTTCCATTTTTATACCATTCCATTGGCTTTCTCGGTCTCCTCAAGCTGGTGTTGGTGTTTTTACAATGCGTCTCAGTCCTCGCCGCAGTCAGTCCTCTTCCCCATCGAAGCCTAGCTTGGTTCGACATGGGGTCGGTAGCCTCAATTGTAGGATATTGTGGTGGAGGGGGAGACAATTGGAGCTGGCCAGGGTGGCAAGACTGGTGGTCATTCAAGGTGGGAGACGTCTAGAGTCCGTTGTGGTCATGGTCGGGGTGGATGAGTGGTTGGTCATGGGGGTCGCACTCTGCAACCTCAATAACGGGATGGGGTGATGCGACGTGGATGCACGACCAAACGAGGGAAGGCAAGGCGTGTGGGGTATGGTCAGAGGGACGTTCGAAAGTGTTGTTTGGATAACTGCAAGGAACTAATCCATTTGGTACTAGACCGACTCAAAACTGCAGAACAGGTACGCCAAGAAGAGCATGTCGAGCTCATAGCCACTCTGAACAAAATTCACTTCTTCTAGTGCCATGCCCGAGAGAGATTTGTGGTAGTCTGGTGAGGCCAGAACCTATTATCTAAGAAGGTAGAGAATTTGGAGTCTTTGATGGCCCACTTTGAAGAACATGTACAGTTCTCTTTCCTCCCTCCACTTCCTCCTGGAACAGCCTCAGACAACTCAACTTCAATTACTTCAGATGACTAGCATGGTTACAGGTGTTCTCCTTATTTTATGTTTTTTTCTAGTGCTTTTGGCCTCCTAGGATGTGAACTGTGTCTTTAGTTTCCTTTCTATTTCTTTGTCACATGCAAATTGCAGTAGTCAACAAACCTGATCGGGGTGGGGCTTCTTGCATTTTACTACTGATGTACTTACTTTTTGATGAATGAATAGAATGTTGTTTTACAAAAAAAATAAAAAAAATTATGTATATCATGTTAAATATATATTTATATTTATGTAATAAATTAATTTTTATTTAATTTAACATATAAATATCTTTTTATATAGTATCCATAATATGTAAACATTTTTTTATTTTTATTTTTTGTAAATTGGTATTTTTTATATTAAAAATATTTATTTTAAAATTACTTTATTTTGAAAGTATAGTTTGAGTGGGTTTAATGGTCAAGAACTTGTACTTCTTTATAAGATGACACAAGTTTAAATCTAGAGGGGGTAGAGTATGCTTATCTTTGTAAACTTTGTTTTTCTTTTTTCTTTTTTTCTCTCTTTCTTCTTTTTCTTTTTTCTTTTTATTTTTAAATTATGGTGAGTTAGAAAGTCATTGGAGTAATCTGGGTGAGGCCCATAATTTTAGTATCCAAATCATAACATGAAGGTAGGACCTTTGTCCCAAAACAAGGGGGTCTTATACACGAATTTGGTGTCTGGCTTAGTCATGGCCTTAAAATTATATATATATATATATATATATATATATATATATATATATATATAATAAATACATTCATAAGTAATTTATGAATAATTTTTCAACATGAGTATTTTACTTGCAACATTATAAGGTTTAATTATGGGTTGTCATATATTATTTAAAATGTAACAAATAAACATCTTTAAATCAAGCAATACAAAGTTAACCATTCCCTTGAATGGGGTGACTTTCAAGGAGGGTGGTGGCAGGGGGGGGGTGTGGGTAGTGGGGGATGAGTTTCAATCACCCCACCTGACCAATAGACTAGGGGACTTGGCACCATGTGCATGGAATGTGTGATTTATGTTTGGTGGGAATTAATCCCTCACTCGACTGGGTAGATTATAAGACATTGGGGTGATCATATCAACAAAACAAAGCATACAATCAGGAAGTTGGCCATAATGGATTGCATGTTTGTGTTTAATAACTTACATAGCTCTGTGTTTTATAACGTGAGAGGGATATTATGGTTTTTAGTGCAATACCCCCTATACTAAAGTTGGGTATGAGGATGAAAGAAGTAGGGGGATTAGTATCCATGATAATATATGAAAATTGGAGGATCACTCCACACCATGGTTTGATTAGCAATGGGAACAATGCTTGGGTTATTAGCTAGGAATAATAATTATGGAAAGTTCTAATTCAATATAGTGGGATGAATATGGGAATTACCACTTTCCATGGCTAAAGTGTAGACTACTAGGCTTTCATATGGTGAAGTTGGAATTAATATTGATTTTTATTACTTGAACCAGGCACCTAAGGTGGAGCTCCCTTTTCTCCCTTTAGGTAATAGCTATCCTTATGCCTATAATCCTCTTTCTGGTTATTTCTACTATCTGTTCTATCTAGAATTAATTTCGAGTACATCATCCTTTATCGATTGGAGTATGGTGGTGGGTGGATTCTTCCATTTAAATTGTTCATCTCTTAACATTTAGGAAGTGGTGAGCTTTGTGGAGGCTGAGAGGACCCTTGCCATATGTTAGTCCGATGAGGGTTGTTTGGTTAAAGTATGATTACTCTCACATATGTCATGAAGTTTCTCTAGGTTCTTTGTATCTTGGATGTTAGTGCTTGCCTTCTCTAGCATGTGAGTCTCCTAAGTAGATGGTGGTATATACTCTTTTAGGGCTCACTGGGCTTTGGATGTACCATTAGATCTGGAGTCTCAACCTAGTATGGGTGGCGATTTTATTCCTTATCTCATATCATCGATCTGGTGACAACTTAGACTAATTGGTGGCTTTTTAAACTCTCCATTTCTTAGTTAATGGGGGTTGACAGGGGTTGGATTATTGTAGTTACTTTAGTGGGTGAATGCCTAGTTGAAAAAGGTGCCACACAGGTCGAATATCATTCCCTTCATTTAGTAGCTTTTGTTCATTTTAGGGTGTTGTGGCTTTAGGTGGGAGAGGTTCATTCTATCCAGTACAGGTTGTGTTTCATACCCTAGGTTCTAGGTGTCATCCACACCATGCCTCGATAGAGAGAAAGAGTATGAAGATGGGTTTTTTATTATGAGGAGCATGCATCTAGATTAAATACCCATCTACATCATCAAGTTGAAGGTTTTGCAACCTGATATAGGGAGCACACCCTGGCTCATGTGCAAGAGGAATTGGCTTGGTCGTAGGGGAAGCCTATTCCCACAAATATTGAATCTCTAATGGAGTAGACAAATTGGATCCCTTATATAAGACATGTAAGAGGAATATTTAATAAATATATGTAAACAATAGAATTTTATTGGAAAATGCAATTTGTTCTCAGACGTACTCTGGTTGAGCACCATGAGTCTCAGATGGACCTACTCCACATGGAAATACATGGCCTGTAAATGAGATACCCGATCCTTGAACCGGGAGGGCCAAACTGGAGAGGATGACCATCATCTCAAAGACCATCCCGCGTTCAAAATTATGCAATAATAGTACAAAAAACATGGACTACACACTGTAAGAAAAATAACTACAACCAGAATGACATATGCCCTTTTCACCCCAAAGCAAGAACAAAGTGTCATCACACCCCACCTCAAAGGACAACAAGTATCCCCAAAGTGACGGTATGTCTCCCTCAAGTCCATAAAATGATATCCACCCATAATATTAATACAACTAGAGCTAAAACCACCTCCTGCTATTGTAAGACAGCTAAAGCATGGCCTCACATAGATTATGACTACCAGAAACCCATGGTCACAAGGTGAGGAGAATACCTCACCTTCGCTGCACTACATGATGCTAATTCACTACCCCACCTGAGAGAGCATGTGAGTATATAAAACCAAGGGATGTAGGTTATTTGAAGCATGTAAAGTAACCACATTGTGCCATGATATGTCCGATAATAGATAAGTGTGTTCCAAAACCTTGTTAAACATTTAATGCTCTTGAAGTATACATCCCTACAAGGAAATATTGCATGGATTTTTTAAAGAGCAATTTCGAGTTAAAATTTGTACACTAAACTTTATTTTAAATACATATATTTCAAATTCACATAGTCTAAATAGGTCACAATTTTGCAGGAATGATTTTGAGAAATCTTGACAAAAAATTTTGAAAATTCAGGTTATAGTTGTCAAGCTTCAAGATTTTAGGTGCCCCAAGGGTTCTTGATGGTGCTTAATCCATTTTCTCCACTAAAAGAAAATAATGTAAAAGTTGTATTTCTTTATTTTAAATACATATATTTCAAATTCGCATAGTGTAAAAAGGCCACAATTTTGCCAGAAATGTTTTGAGAAAATCCTGCATAATATTTTGAAAATCCAGGTTACAACTGCCAAGCTTCAGAATTTTGGGTGCCATAGGCGTTTTTGATGGTGCTGACTCCATTTCTACCATAAAAAAAAATGATGTAAACAATGTAATAATTGGATTTCTTGATTTTTTTTTCGGATTCTAGTGAGAAATTAGCCATTCGAACAAAATTGTGGTCTTGGTAGACTACCCCTTTCAAATTTAACTTCGATGGAATTAGTTAAATAGATTTTATTTCTGATGCCACATAGATGGATTCCTAATGTCGATGTCGAGTCTCTTCCAACTTACACTAATTTAAAATTAATATAATATTAATTTAATTTTTTAATACAATTATATACAATTAAAAAATTAAATTTAATAATAAAAGAATTATTGTTTAATGTTTAAATTTATAATAATTAAATTATATTATTATAAAAATAATTAATTTTAATTACTTTTGTGAGTTGCCACTCGTATTAACACTAATTTTACATTAATATACAATTTAAATAATTTCAATTTATTTTATTTTTAAAAAATTATATGAAATAATAATAACATTTATTATTTAATGTCTTAACTTATAATTATTATATTATTTTAGGGTATATAATAATAATAGTAATAATAATTTAATATTAAGGTTATGGCTAAGTCAACATTAAATTGGTGTACAAGGCCCTTTGTTTGTGGAATAACAAACTCAGCTCTTTTACATACTCTACCCCTTCTGGATTTGTGTGACCTCCTAAGAGGAGATACATGTTCTTAACCACTAATGTCACTCAAGCTTATTTTCTTTACCTTTTATTTTTTAAATTATCATCTTTATTGTGAGATTGAATGAAAATTGTATTTTTAATACGAGTTTGACAATTTAGTTTTGTAAGATGATCAAGATTCAGAACTTCGTGCAAGAGTAGCATTAATCCTCAAGTGATTTTGATTACTTAGATGTTTCTAGGTTGTGATTTCTTAAAACATGGCCTAGTCCCACAATTTACTGACACCCTAGAAACAAAAGAATATATATATATATATATATATTAATTTATTTTATTTTTTTGCGCATGAAAAAATATTCTTGATTCTCCCTTTCTTATATTACTTCCTTTCCAAACTCATGGGACCTTAGTAACTAATGATAAGTAAGAAACAAGATTTACAAGATTTGAATGGTGTGCTAAATCCTTATTTAAATTAGAGTTGTCATGTGTGCTAACTCCTTATTCAAATTAGAGTTGTCAAATCCATTATTCTCTTCATTCCCATTAATGGGGGTTTATTTTTTGGCTACCACCTTGTTACACGCCATTTTTTCACCATGATATTTGATGGTCAATAGGGATCTATCACTATCCATACTCATGCTTCCTTAGAAGTCAAATATTTATATTCCTTAACCAAGTTTTTGAAACTGGGAAAATATCTCTTAAAGACTCTTAAAGATGGCTTGCGCACTTTTTATGGTCAATTCCTGTGCATGCGCAGATATTACTAGGCTTACATATGGAAATCTTTTCTTTGTTTTTCGTTAAAATATGCGCACCCCATTTAAAATAAATTAAAGGCGAAAAGTAACTTACAGAAGCATAGTTGGGTGCATATTCTTCCAACTAAAAGCCTCTAAGTCGCGCTAGTTCGAGCTAAATCCCTCCAATCATGGAACTTATCCCCTTGGATCAAGGAACCCTAATCCCTTCATTTGAGGATCACGCCCCTCTATTGGTGGATCTGAAACATCCTCAATTTCTCCTATAAATTGAGCTGAAACTTCAAGGTTAGGGGGTTCACTTATGATAATCTTATGCTAGTCATTCTAGAGTGCAAAGCTTGTTAAACCAAGGAGGAATATTGGAAAGGCATACAGGAGGAATCTGTATGACATCAAGGCCCAGTTATAAGATTTCTCTTTATATTCTTGATAATACATTTGGATAATTTTTCTCATTGTGTTGTTTTCAGATTCATTAAAACAATGACAATTCTTAATCTCCTTGATCATTAAGTTAAGATATTGTTTGGATTATTACATACTGCAGATGCTTTTGATTCTATGCATTTTTGTGATTGCAAGTTTCTTCTCAGCATTGAAGGACTTCTTCGGGACAAAAGGCAAATTCTTCATCAAACATCTCGTTGAAAGATAAGAGCATTATCCTCTATTTTCTAGTTTTGATAATCTGAATTTTAATAGCTTAGGGAAAGAGACATTCTTATGTCTGTTTTTTTCTAGTTATTTGTTGGGATACTAGGGAGATCTCTCTTGTCCGCAAGAGGGATTTATCCGGGTAACAAATTGGCGACTTTGCTGGGGAACAACTTAGTTTTCTCTTGGTTCTTTTTGGTTTAGCTCTCTGATTTTTCTAGTTTGATTATGTCTGAGTGTTATTGGGTTTTTCAATTTTTAAATCCTCTGAATTAGAATGCCTTGTGTTTATTTCTTTGATATTTTCTCTCCCCTATGTAGTTTTATTTCATAAACATAGTGTAGGTTTGCACAATTTATCAGTTTAATACACTACTCATGTGCATTGGTTTTCACTGACTACCTATGCACCCCCTCAAAAATTTTGAAAAATGAATTTTCTCTCTCTTAGAGTCTGATGATAAACTTATGGAGGTTTAACCTAACTTATACAACCATCAGAGTCAGTTTGTGAACTCATCTTAATTACCTTAGTGTCTTTTTAAGAAATCATATTTTTTGCATTTTCAGGTAGGGTTTTCCTTGGTTTGATGAATTGCTCTGTTGGAAAGATAGATTCACTGCCTAGATCACCATTTTTTTGTCATTTCACTATAGAGCTACCACATGTATTGTTAGTCCTACTTTTTTGAGTGATTTTTTTTGCTCATTTGCAAAGGAAAACTTCTAGATAAGTGAAGTATGATTTGTCTCAAAAAGTAGCCTTTTATGAAATTTCTTCTGCTTGTTAAAGTGAAAAATGATTTATTTTTCTTTTAGCTTAAAGAAATCATGAAAGTACACTCATAGGTATCATTAGTTAGATTATTAGTTAATAGATTTCAGTTTTTTGAAATTTTTTTATATTTTTTATAGTTTTTCTAGTTGTTTTTTTTATTTTGAAGAATTGAAAGATTGTTTGCTCGTGAAATTGTATATTTTGGCTTTGAATCAACGAAGATTTTCATTAAAAAGTGATGTTGGTTATGCTTCAAAATGAAATTGATTTCTTAATGAAAAAGAATTGTTATGGGATGTTTTAGGAAATTTGCACTTCTTTGAGTTCAAAAAATCCTTCTACTTTCCCTTAACTAGGAATTCATTGAAATGAAGAATTTCATATTCATTATTGATGCATTTAGAGTAATTTTTAAGTCGGTCACAACATCATTGAGCTTCATTTCCATACCCCCCTGTGTAAACAACATCCAAATTAATACAACACTTAATAAAATTAATCTATATATTTTTACATTTTCTAGGGCTCTTTCCACCAATCTAGTTCAAGATTAGTGCTTTGGAATAGGGAGTAATTAACTTTTCAAAGCAAATAAACAAACAAATAGAATCTTGCAGTAGGGAAAACCCCAATTGTTGCAATTTTTCTTTGGGAAGATATTTTTAAAAGAGTCAAGCATGAGTTCATGTCGGACCCAGTGGAGTAATTGTACCTACTTCATTGGTAAAGATAGAAGATGTGCATGTCTTAAAAATGGTAAACCTTGGATTAACCATTGTTGAGGATCCTAGGATCACTTGTTAGTAAACCTCGTATTTACCATGTTGAGGAAATTTCAAGGGGATTGAGCTTTGATACTCTGCCCTTGCATATATATCGAACCACATATTGTTCCCCCTGATCGAATTGTCTCAGTTGGTAACCTTAGTGGCTATAATATTTAGTATATTTCCTAAGGTGATGGTGGAGGGAAGGTCCACTGTACCTGGATCAAACATTAACTAGATCACTTGGACTTTTTGGAGGGTAATATTCACTTCGAGATGGCATAGTGGAGTTACTTGCACTTACTATTAAAATAAATCGGCGTTGCCCTCCAAAAGCGATACATGGATTTTTTCTTTGATTCGGATGTCCTTATTATGAAATGTTATTTCACACTGAATAAATAGTGCCTACTTCCTAATGAGATATTTTCTACAAATTTAGATGGCTTATGCGAATAGCAAGTGGGTCCCGGGTCCCTACACACATTTGAAGTTAATATTCCATAGATTTTTATTTTTTATTTCTGTGCACTGAGGATTTCTATTAATTTAAAATATGAAATTACATTGAGAGCATGTGGACAAATCCTTCAGAGAATAAAAATATAATTACCACTAAAAACAACATCCTCACATGAAGACATATACACCAAAAGCCAAATTCAAATAGCAGGTGCATCATGAATTTCTCAAATATTAACTAATTAAGATATAGATATCAGAGTCCAAACTGAAACCAACACTACAAAGACTATAAAATCGTTCTCTACCACACCAAATATAGAGACATGAAACCGTAGTAAGAGGGGGAAGGCTATAACCAAAACGATAAAAAATAGAAACCATCCATGATAAGGCTTTGAGTGCCTTGTTTGAAGATGTAAGGCGTTGAATTCCAACAAAAAGAGGGCCTTATAGAATTAGGACTCAAACCCCTAGCATAAAGGCTATAAACTCGTGACGAGTCACATCAAAGCCTGAGAGATTAAAACACAGTGAGCTCGTGATGGCTAAGGCCAGAACCAAAACCACAGAAGACATCTAGAATAAAGCTGCAAACGCCATTTAAGGGAAACTATAGGAGTATATCAAAAAGTATAATAACCTGCAAGAGATTTAGCTAGAAGATATAACCATGAAATTAGGATGATTTTCAACACAAGGAACCATAGTGCTGCTAGGAGGGTCAAACAAGTCTCCTGATGTAGAATCAGATACCAAACAACCTTTCATCCAAATCAAACAAGTGTTTATATCATAAAGGAAATAACAAAGATTACGAAGAATTCGTTTAATATCCTCCTATCTGATATGAAAATACTGTATTAGTTTGGTTGTGCTAAGTGTCTTTTCAATTTATAAACATGTGCATACTTGTCTCATTAGTTTGCTTAGGGATTGAGGATTTTAACCATGAATTGTAGATGATTTTAGTGAATTAGAAGCTTGAAATAAGCACAAATAACACTAAAAAGCAGTGTAAAACAGAGAAATAAGTCACCACATAACATTTACACAGGAGGCATGATGAAGCACCTCACCCCTCTTGGGCTACATCTGCTGGTCCAGCTCCCAATGGCATGTCCATCTTTCATTATGCTCAAAATTTTGCAAATACATGTAGTTATAGGCTTCTAATGGTTGTTTTCTCTGCACCAATGGCTCCAAAATGCTCCAGTTAGCCTAGAATGACTCTTCATTCACTCTGAATGGGCGAAAATTGAGTCTCCAAATCATTTTCCCAGTTACACCTAGAAAATCTCCACTAAATGTGGAGGACTCCACTTAACTGGAGTCAAAATAGCCAATTCAGCCCAAATTTGGGCGCGCTCCATAAATCCCAGTAGAACTAACTATGGAAATCAATGTTGTGGTTAGAGTGGCCACATGCGCACCCCAACCCCAGACCTAACCGTAATGGTCGGTGGAACCACAACCTAAACCACGGGATAAGGTTTTAACTTCGGAGTTGAAGTCGTGATTAGCGGAGACCGCACAGAATCATTAACTGTGACCGTTGCATGTGACACGTCGCAAGCTGCTGGCGGATTTTTAACTATCGGAGGGCTACTTTTTGTGGTTGGTGTTTATTTTTATGGTTAGATGCCATGTGAATAGCTCGTGGGGACCGCTAACGGGTTGGGATTGCCGGCGGTCCCCAACCCCCAATACAAAATGCAACCAACGTTAAATATAACCTTTGACCATTGATTATTAAGATTCAATGCGTAGCACGGGTGGTCATAGTGGGTGCCTGCTCTTTCGGAGGTCATGGGGTCGAACCCTATGGACCTTCCAAAAATTTTACAATGCAATTTAAGGGCCACGCGGCAGCTTCAGGGCTAGCCACATGGCACCTTCCAATTGGTCCTCAAAAAACAACGTACAACCTCAGCCAATAGAAGGCTACCACTTGTCATCCTGTGGTTGGCTCTGAGGAAAGGAATATTCATTTTTACTAATTGTACATCCACCATGCTAACTTGGGCATCCTAGTCAACCCTGTCGCAAAATTTAACTGTTTGGGATTTCGATCTTAACACGATATCACCCTCATACGACATCGGATTTTCGAACTGTTCACGACTCTGGAATTAGGAAGACAATATCTATGCAACCATCCTGGTTTTAACTGAATCCTGTAACTTTTAATTTTGAGCAAAATTTATGAACTCCTGATCACTCCTCCCCATTGGGAAGCTTTTGGACCCCAAAAGACTTGATTACTTGTTCAGTAGATGAGGGTACAACTCCCTCACCTTTCCAACCTCCATCCACTTTTCCTTGCTTGGATTAGTGCCTTTGAGCCCAATTCGAAGGTAGTCAACAATTCCTGTCTTGGATGCTCTTGTCCTCCTATCAAGAATTGTATCTTCCTCGAGCTCATCCAGAAATTCTGGTGAGAAATATTCAATATAAGGTAGTTGAACATCACTTCCTTGATCATAGATCAAAGGTGGCTCATACAAACATAATTTTTCAACATTAACAACTAAATACATTTGCATATATGAAGGAAAGTCAAGTTGAAATGCATTATTACCAACTTGCTTTATGATCTTGAATGGACCATAGCGAATCAGTTTGAGCTTTTTACCTTCCCCTTGCATCCTTTCCTTGCTAATGTGCAACCATACCTCATATCCCTCTTGAAACTTGTGATCAACTTTGTGTTTGTCATGCCTCTCTATGTATTTTCTTTGACTTTTCTCATGTTGTTCTTGAACTTTTTGATGTATAATCTGAATTTACTCAATAAAATTTCGAGCCTTGTCAATATCAATATGGCCATCAATTGCAACATCCTTTCCAAAGATGAAATCTAATGGCAATTTTGAAAAATACGCAAAGCATACTTCAAAAGGTGATGTTTGAGTTGAAGAGTGCTTTTCCCGGTTGTAAGCGTGCTGAATGTAATGTAGTTTCTCATCCCACAACTTAGGATGTTTGTTGCAATATCCTCTCAATAGATGCACAATGGTTCTGTTCACCACCTCAGTTTGTCCATTGGTTTGCAGATGAAAAACAATACTCTTTTTCAACTTTGTGTCCATCATCTTACATAGATTGGACCAAAAATTCCTAATGAACTTGGAATCCCTGTCACTAACAATAGAAGTTGGCAATCCAAAATGAACCCAAACATGTTGAAAATAAAGTTCAGCAGTAGTGGTTTTCTTATATGGCATAAGTATACACATTTTACTGAATCTATCCACAACTACATAAAGATAATCATGTTGTCTTATTGACATAGGTAGACCTCCAACAAAGTCCATGGAGACACTCTCCCATGGCCTTGATGGTATCGATAGTGGCATGTACAACCCAAGCTTCCTATTACTAGGCTTACTTGTTGCACACATAGAACAACCTCTTATAAAAAACAAAACACTGTCTATCATACGAGGCCAGTAGCAATACCTTTGTAGATGCGTCATTGTTTTGCTAACCCCAAAGTTTCCAACAATGAGAGATGAATTAGCTTCTCTCATGACACTTAGGCTCTCTCCTTGTGGTATACAAAACTTGCCCAAATGAAACAACAAATTGTTATGCATCTGATAATCTTTTTCTTCAACTTGATTCCCTTCACTTAAACTAGCATACACATCTTGAAAATCAACATCATGTGCATATTATTCTATGTAACTCTCATGTACAATAGAATTATTTTCGAGTAAAGTAGATTCACTAATGATTGGTCTTGAAAGCATATCAACAACTTAATTGAAACTACCTTTCTTGTACCTTATAACCAAGTGAAATTGTTGAAGAAATCCCATCCACCTGAAATGTCTTGATTGCTGCAATTTTGTTTGTGACTGTAAGTACTGTAATGGTTGGTGATTGGTATGCACAATCGTCTCTTTACCCATCAAGTAGTGTTTCCACTTCTTGACACTTTGTACCAATGCATATAGTTCTTTGTCATATGTAGGATAATTTTTCACAACACCATTATATGTTTCAAAATGAAAAGCGATAGTCTTACCATGCTGCAAAATAACTGCGCCCATGGCATAATGACTAGCATCAGTTTGTATCTCGAATGGCTGTCTCAAATTTGTTAATGCAAGGACTGGAGCTGAATTGATCTTGTCTTTTAAAGCTTCAAAATCTTGTTGTTTTTTGCCTCCCCATTGGAAGCCTTTCTTCACACTTGTCACTGCATGCATAGGAGCTACGATGGAAGAAAAGTTAGCAATAAACTTTCTCCAATACTTAGCTACACCTAAGAAACTTCTTACCATGGTTACTGTTTTGGGTGTGGGCCAATTCACAATGGCTTAAACTTTATAAGGATAAGTTCTCCACTCTTTTCCTCCTACAATATGTCCCAAATAAACCAAATAAGTCTTTCTAAACTCACATATTGACATCTTAAGAAATAATTTCTCTTTCTTCAAAATATCAAGCACTCTATTCACATCCAAGACATGTTCTTCTCTTGTTTTGCTGAAAATCAGTATGTCATCTAAATAAAAAATCACAAAGTCATCGAGGAATGGACACAAAACACTATCCATAACACGCATTAAATTTTCTGGTGCATTACACAAAAAAAATGGCATAACTAACCACTGAAAGAGTCCTTGTTTGGTTTTGAATGTTGTTTTCCAAATGTCACTTTCTGAAATTTTTACTTGATGATATCCACTTTGTAAATATAACTTAGTGAAAAACTTTGCTTCTTTCAGCTGATCAAAAAAATCATCTATCCTTGGGAGTGGGTAATGATTATTTACCGTAATCTTGTTCAAAGCTCTGAAGTCTACTCACATGCGCCAAGTCCCATCTTTCTTTAGTATCAAGACTATGGGTGAACCGCATGGCGAGGTGCTTGGCCTTATGATTCCTTTGTCTAACATCTCTTTGATTTTCCTTTTTATTTCAACATTCTCAATTATCGACATGCGATACATACCGATTTTTGGATTAGGAAAATCTTGCTGCAACTGAATCTCATGTTGAATCTCTCTTTTTGGAGGCAATCCTCTTGGCTCCTGAAACATCTCATGATGTGCATTAACTACATCATATAAATCTAATTTCAACTTAAGATTACATCCCTCAAATGATTCATTATTAACATCAGCTTTAGGCTTAATCATTAGAAGAAAAAAATTCTTACTTGAATTTACCAGCCTCTTTACCTGTTCAGCATTTACCATATCAATGTTTGTCTTCTTGCGATGTGATCTTACAATGTAACCCTTTCCATATTTGAATAAATGATATTTGTTCTCATGGCGATGGAATATCGCTTTCCTATCATACAAGTAAGGAATCCCCAACACAATACATTTTATGTCAAGCGGAACCACATCTAATTCAACTATGTCAACAAAATGTGCAGTGATTGCAAACCGCAATATGCATTTCTTTGAAACCTGCAAATTTGCATCCTTAAAAATACAACCAAGTGGATATGGTTTTGGATGTGGCATGGTCTCAAGGTTAAGTTTCTTGACCAAGTCTTTAGAGATTAAGTTTGCTTGTGACCCACTATCAAACAATGTGTCAATCTTGGTATGCTTGGATATGACGCTCACATGAAACAATTCAATTCTTTCTTCTTCATTTGGAGCAAGTATGTGACAGTTTGATGTAAAAGTATTGGGTTTAGTTTCAATTTATTTTCCCTTCATGTTCTTCAATCCCATGGCTATAATCTTAGATTCAACACCTGAATCATCTCCTAAATCATGTTGAGTTGTAGCTACAGTTTTATGTTTCCCTTTGTTGTTGTATTTCTTGGGCCTCATTTTAGGATGTAATTTACAACAATGAGTTTCATCATGGCCTTCTTTTGAAAATGTTTAAAAACCAATTTTTCTCCCTCTTTCTTAACAGATGCATTCTTTTTTCTTCTACCTTTTTAGTCCTTCTCTTTGTTTTTACCCTTAAAAGGTTTCTTTCTGCCCTCTTCAGAAATTTTCTTCCCTCTAGCCTCTAGATGTGTGGCCTGAACACATACTTCATCTAGACTGGTGGGGTTAAACATGAGAATAATATGTTTTAGGTAGCTATGTAAGCCTCCTATGTACTTGAGAAAAGTATCTTGGCTCTGCAAATCTACCCCTAATAAGAGAGTTATTCTCCTAAATTCTTGGGTGTATTCTTGCACATTTTTTCCCTTCAATTGCCTAAAGTTTTTCCAATTCATTATGGCTTTCTGCATATGAGATAATGGATAAAACTATTTTTTTATTGCAGTAATGAAATCTGAACATGATAGAATAATCTTACCATGTTTTTTAATCTCCTCCTTTGTCTTGGCTTCCCACCAAACAAGTGTAGCACCTTCCATTCTCAATGAAACTAATTGGATTTTGGTATCGTCATCTTGAAGGTACTGGATTCTTAAATAGACCTCCAATTTCTCGATCCAATTATCAAGATTTTCTGCATTGACTTCACCATTAAACATTGGCAATTCAAACTTAACATCAAGTTTTAAAAAATGACTTTTACCAATGTTCTTTGAATTGTGTGGCTGATGTACTGAAGATGAAGTAGAGGATGATGATGATGAGGGTGAGGATGATGGCTCTCTATTGCCTCCATTTCCTCCATTTCCCTTATTTTACTTATCTTCATCATTGTGACCTCCTGAAGATCCCTTTCCTTCCTTATGAAGTTTGGATCCTTCTCCTTCCAGTCTCTCATTCCTTTCTTGATAAAATATTCTAACCATATCAGTCATGTCAATGAATGCTTTCCTGAACACTCTTTATTCATCTTTAAGATCAACTTCTTCATGGATTTCTCCTTCTTTATGAGACATGCTTAAAACAACTTTTTCTTCCTTAGGAGGTGAAATAGGTGGTGGAGATTGTGGCAACCTTGCTCTCCTTTTCTTTGGCTCTTCTTGAGACCCTTCTTCTCCCACCAATTTTCCTTCTCCTCTTTTGAGTTTGAGCCTAGTAAACATCTTAAAAATTGCAAATAGTTAAAAAATTCTTTGCACAAAAATACACCAAAGAATAAACTCTAGCTCTGATACCAATCTGATTTGAAAGGACTGTATTAGTTTTTCTTTTCTAAGTGTATTTTCAATTTATAAACATGTGCATACTTGTCTCAATAGTTTTCTTAAGGATTGAGGATTTTAACCATGAATCGTAGATGATTTTAATGCATTAGAAGCATGAAAAAAACACAAATACACTGAACAACAATGTAAAACAGAGAAATAAGTCACCACATAAGATTTACACCGTAGGCATGATGAATCAGCTCACCCCTCCTGGGCTACATCTACTGGTCCAACTCCCAATGGCATGTCCATATTTCATTATGCTCAAAATTTTGCAAATACATGTAGTTACAGGCTTCTAATGGTTGTTTTCTTTGCACCAATGGCTCCGGAATGCTCCAATTAGTCTAGAATGACTCCTCATTCACTTTGAATGGGAGAAAATTGAGTCTCCAACTCATTTTCCCAGTTACACCTAGAAACGCTCCACTAAATGTGGAGGACTCCACTTAACTAAAGTCAAAATAGCCAATTCCGCCCAAATTTGGGCGCGCTCCAAAAATCCCGCCAGAACCCGTGGAAACCAATGTTATGGCTAGGGTGGCCACATGCACACCCCAACCCTGACCCTAACTGTAAAGGTCGAAGGAACCACAACCTAAACCACGGGATAAGGTTTTAACTCCGTAGTTGAAGTCGTGATTAGCAGAGACCGCGCAAAAACATTAACTATGACCGTTGCATGTGACACGTCGCAAGCTGCTGGCAGATATTTAACTGTCAGAGGGTTAAGTTTTGTGGTCGGTGTTTATTTTTATGGTTAGATGCCATGTGAACAACCCGCAGGGACTGCTGGCAGGTTGGGACTACCTGCAGTCCCTAACCCCCAATACAAAATGCAACCAACGTTAAATATAGCCTTTGACCATTGATTGTTAAGATTCAATGTTTAGTGTGAGTGGTGTGGTGGGTACCTGCTGTACCGGAGTTCACAGGGTCGAACCCTGCGTACCTTCCAAAAAATTTACAATGCAGTTCAAGGGCCACGTGGTGGCCTCAGGAATATCCACGTGGCACCTTCCAATTGGACCTCCAAAAACAACGTACAACCTCAACCAATAGAAGGCCACCACTTTTCATCCTGTGGTTGGCTCTAAGGAAAGGGATATTCTTCAGAATATTCATTTTTTCTTACTGTACATCCACCATGCTGACTGGGCATCCCAGTCAACCCTGTCACAAAATTTAGATGTTTGGTATTTTGATCATAACGCGATATCTCCCTCATACAACATCAGTTTTTCGAACCGTTCATGGCACCGGAATCAGGAAGACAAGATCTACGCAACCATTTTAGTTTCAACCTAATCCTATAACTTTAAATTTTTAGAAAAAATTATGAACTCCTGATCACTAGCCAACAAAGAGTGTATAGTTTTCCACTTGTTTATCTCATAATACAATTATAAACAAAGTGTCCAGTTCATGGTGGACCGACAGGGAATAGAGAAAATATAAACTTTATTTCTAGTACCTTACTAAAGCTTCAAAGCATTGAAGGCCCTTGTTTCAAATTTCGGAATCGGAGAAATACGAGCATTCACAAAATTCATGAGATTCCGCTTGTCGAATTTATTTTCGTATCTTCGGAAGCACAAAGACAAAGTATGAAGCCACCAAATCCCATGTGAAAATTCTTCGAAGATGTAAATTTGCCTAGCTAACCCCTCCTCTATGACTTGCCTACCTGTGTCAAGGAGGCATAATAGCAATGACTATTCAATCACTAAGAAAAAGAGTCACACCAACAACAAAGGCAGTGGGATAACACACAATAGTGGAAATGACATAGTCGAAAAGGAACAAATGATTCTCTCAACACCCCAAAATGAAGTTAAGAGATGAAAATATTTTGAAGGGACTAGTGGTTGTCAAAAATGAAAGAGACATATCTTGAATAATCCCTATAGGATAATTCCACTATAAAACGATAACAAACCTCAAATTCAACCTACCCCATGAAAAACATGTAAAAAATATATACATCATAGGAATTAACCATATAACTCGATATGGAAAAGAAAAAAAAGACGAATTGCACTGAAACTAGCAAACACCCAATTTGTCAACAGAATATATAACTTGATATTGCAAGAAGGAAAATATCGTGAGAGCCAAAATTGATTGATCCCAATAAACAAGACTCTAAAACCCTTTCACTAGTTCCAGACATAAAAAAATTTGGGATAACAACACCCACATAGCAATACATGGCATAGAAATGAGATACACAACGATTCTTGAACCGGGAGGCCAAACTGGAGAGGATGACCATCATCTCAAAGACCAGCCTACGTTCAAAATTATGCAAGAATATTACAAAAAACATGGACTAAACACTATAAGAAACATAACTACAACCACAACGACATATACCCTTTTCACCCCTGAGCAGGAACAAAGTGTCATCACACCCCACCTCAAAGGACATGTTAGCCATCTATAAATTTTCCATATAGTATGATGGCTAAAAAAAGTCTTTCAGTCTTCAAAAAAAAACTTTCATGCAAAATCTGTGACTTCTTGAAGCCTCTTTGTGTTCTTTATCCTCAAGGATCAATCTTCATTCAAAATTCCTCAAAGAAGCCCTGATGTTCTAAAAGGACTGTTTTCAGACTCATTTTCCATCATTTTCCCTTTCAAAAAAATCCCTCATTTATCCCTCATTTCATTCAAAATTCCTTAAAACCTTATAAATCCTACTTATCTGGTTTTAAACCCCCTTTTATAATCTATTGAAACCCTAAAAAACACTCAAAAAACCCCATTTCGACCTATTTTTTGACCTTTTAACTTTGGGCCTTAAGCGCTTTTTCTTAAGCCCCAAGCCCCTTTTCACCGTAAGACCAAGGCCCGAGACCGTCGACTAAAAATTCTTAAGCCCCCATCACCATCTCACTTTGGCGATCCCAAATTCTTCGTTCCCATTCCTTTTCTCCGCCGATAGGTCGATCCCCCAAGTAAATCTCCGTCATTGATCTCCCGGATGTAACGGTTCTCGCTCCTTCGGCGATCCCCATTTCTTCATTCCCAAACCTTTTTCCGCCAATGGAATCCCCCACCGATAAGGTCCCGACTGTTGATCTCTCTCAGATCGGATGGTCTACGCTCCTTCCCATCAACAATCGGCCATCACAATTTCGCTTTCCTCCCGTCCAAGCCCCTTCTACTTGCCATTCTCCGATTTCATCTAGACCGTCGATCCCCCTGATCAGACGGTCATCGCGTCATCGCACATTCACCTTTCACCCCTCCCCTTGCACCATTCATGCCCTTGTGCGATTTCACGATGCATCCTCCACCATTGATCATCTTGATCTAACGGCCAGCGCGCTTCTGCTTTTAGCTCGCTCCCTTTCCTCCAATTTAATCTCCGCCATTGATCCTCAAGATCTAACGCCCCTCGCTTCATCGAAATTTCATCATCCCCTTGACCCCTCATCCACCATATTTAATCTCTGATCCTCCAATTTAATCCCAACCGTCAATCTACTCCCAGATCCGACGGCTCCCGCTGTTTCCTCCTTTACCCCACACATCGTTGTTCCCCCGATTTGCGAGGTCTCGATTCAATCGCAGCCATCCATTTCTCCTACTCCAACGACTCCCATTTATCCCCTCCTTTCAACTCCGCCCAATACCCTTTCGCTACCCGAAAAAATTGCTGACGTCATCCGCTGGGTCCCACCTTTATTTCTCCCGCACATCTCTTCTCCCTTCGCGTTTGATCTCAGCTGTCGATCTCCCAGATCTGACGGTCCAGAACTGTTTTCATGCCCATCCTTGCCAAACCTTCCCACCATGCATCTTGCATGTCAAATGGGTGGTTTTTATAGGACACGTGTCGTCCTCCAACCTATATCGCGTTCCCCCAGCCCATTACCACTTACCACCTTCTGGCCATGCAAAAACCACCTCCAATTTTCTGCAAAACCGCTCATTTATTCTTCACACCATAATTCGAAGTAAACCCTGGTTCTGCCTTCCGCCATGGGTTTTTCACCTCCGCTGCATTGCTCCTCCACCCCTCACTGAGCCCTCTGAAGTAGTTTTACCATATAATGCAGGTTTTATAACATGTTTAATGTATTGTGCAGGTTTAATGGCCACTAGTCAAATACGCAGGCTCTCCAGCAAGCCAATTATGTGGTTTTTCTTTCCAGGATGATGATCCATGAAGGACAAGCATGAAAAAGGAGATTAAGGGTTTAATTTCATGAATTAATCAATGTCTCATGAACATTGATTGGTTTGACCAAACCCCCCAGCGCAGCAAAAGAAAGCCACCTGTACGCAAAAAGAAATGAAGACAGAGATCAGAAGAATTAAAGTTAAAAGGGATTAAGCGCAAAGTATGAAGATGAAAGGCTTAACCCATGGTTTAAAAGATAAAGACACAGTATAAAGCAAAAATATGATAAAGAAGTCCTAAAAGCATATCAAAGGCCTCATTCATGATTAAAGCGTTGAAACAGAGACAGATCGGCAAAAGACAACCTTAATTGCTAGATCATCAAGGCTATTTACTCCCCCAAGGACTAAAAATGGCACCTACAGTTTTATTTTGCCTCAAAAGCATATAAAGTTAATGCACAGTCAAAGATATTTTCAAAGATAGCTCAAAAAATAATTGCCAGCCTACCAAAAGCCTCAAAAGTCAACAAAAGTGACTGAAGTAGATGAAAGTTAATGTAAAAATCAATTAACAGAGTTAAGACATTAGATATCTTCTCCATTAGGCCTCCCAAAGGTCGAGAAGCATTTACTCTGTATTAATTGAATAGTTAGACCTTCCTTTCACTCCACCTCCTCAAATTACCTATATATATCATATGAGGAACCCAATATTGTTGTTGGTTGAATACTTATTGAATGTAAATAGTTGCTGAGGCTGCTGAAGCTCTGTTAGTAATTGAGGCAAGATAGGCTGAGAAGAGAAGTTTGAAGCTGTAAAGACCTACTGGACTTGAAGATTGTAACTGGTTTGACCATCAAATATACAAGCTGATTTATGGGATCCTGGTCTATGTCAATGGTGATGTTTTTCTTACTGTAATTGTTGTTTTTTCTTATATTTTCATACTGTCCATTTTCTCTGATAAAGAACAAAAAATTTAGATTAGGATTTACTGCAAAGTACCCTATTTCTCACTGATAAGCTTTATCTCTATGTTTTCTTCTAATTGTGTGTTTGGGAATGATTTCAATAGAGTATAACCAGTCAAGGAATGTTGGTGAGCCCATGTCTTGCTGAGTAAAACTTGAGACATTATCCTTGAATGATCTTTTCACTGCATGATAAGTAGAGTCCTAATCAAGGAAGTTCATGGTTAGCCCTGTCCCTTGTTTAGTCTTAAATATCTGTTTTGAATATTTCCCTTAAGAGTATGCCGAAAGAAGGATAGGTTCAAAGTCCTTACCTGATCTTAGGCTACTTTTTATGTTTATCTTAAATGTTTTCCCTTGAGAGTACGCCAAAAGCAGGATAGGTTTAAAGTCCTTACCTGATCTTAGGCTGCCCTTTGTTTTCTTATATGTTTTCTTCTTTCACCACACTTCTTAATGTTCCATACCACAAAATCAATCTAAAGAGATCCTTTGATATAGATGACTTTCCCCATAGACCACTCTTGAAACTTGTTGTGCAATTAAATCCTTTTGTGACTCCATAGCCCCATGGATTGATACTATCTCTTACCTATCCTATCAGCTGAACCATTCTTTCAACTTACTCCCACCTTTACCCTTCAAAATACTTCCTTTATTTTGATGATATCCTACCCAACCAAAATCAAAACAAGTTCCCTTGAGCTTCATAACTAGCCTAATATCATATCTTTTGAAAACACTTATATAGAGAGATGCTTCTCTGAATCCAGGAGGGCTAGATCCTAGGATTCCAAAGTGGTTCTGATGTAGGCCCTGCAGCATTTGTTCTTGCCAATCTTGCAAACTACGGGGATCCTAACATAGTGGTGACCATACTGGGGAATATTGAGTAATAAATAACTTCACAACTCAACGAACCCATATTCCTAAATGAGACAAGTGTCACCAAGACTGGTTATTATTGATTGTTGATGGTGAACAACAACCAAACCTTGAAAACAAGTAAAAATCCTTCACCTGGCGACTCCATTGGTATTCAGTAAGCCTGATGACCCCACTAGCTTTTCCTAAGACTCCACTGGGAAATTCTTTTATCCTTCAAACATCATTCAAACCCAGTTAAGAAGACTTTGAGGATTGAATTTTCTTTGAAAAATATTAGTTAGCCTTTAAAAGACTGTCATACTTGGTTGAACTTTTCTCATCATTAGGTATAAAAACACCACATAGTGGCTTCTGGAAGAATTTATACTAGAGCCTATCCTGACCCAAATCCTCCTGAGATAGTTGATAATCCAGGAAGTATCCTTAGGAAATCTCCTAAATCCAAGACTTCAACTGTTATCAGACCAATTCATAGAGCTAATTCTGTCCCTGAAAATCTCTCACCTCTGCAAGATACACAAGTTGACTTACCATCCATAAGAAACCCATCCAGAACTAATTCACTTAGTGATATAGATCAGATAGACTTTGAGCCTCCGCACTCACCCCAACATAGTGGTGAACATACTGATAGCAGAGAAACCACCCCACCTGATCTGCACTTCATTCATAACTTTGGTTTCTCTCATCCTAGATCTGCTCAACAGTCTCTTGCTGGTCCAAGTACTTCTGTTATCCATACACCCACTATTCAAACTACTCCATTTCATCCTCCCCCTCCTTTCATAAGCCCTCCACTTGTAAACCCCCCATTTTTTCCACAACCTCCTATCATGACAACATGGTATGCTCCTCTATTCCTTCCTTTACCTTTAGTAAAATTTCCACAGGACTATCAATCCAAGATTCCATTATATGATGCTAATAGTTCTACTACTGCTTTACAACATGTGGACAAGATGAATGACTATTTTGATAGAAATGAGATAGATGATGAAACCATTAAACTCAGATTGTTTGCTCAAAGTTTAGGGGGAGAAGCAAGAAAATGTTTCAAGAACTTAAACCCTAACAGTATCAATGACCTTCCTGCTTTTCATCAACTATTCCTAAACAAATGGGAATTCAAGAGAAATCCCCTTCAAATCCTATCAGAATACAATGATCTTAAAAGAAATGTTGGAGAGAGTGTCCAAGACTATTGCACCAGATTCAATAGTGTATACAATGCCCTACCCATCCATATGAAACCTCCACAAGGCCTAGCTCTAATGAAATTCCCTGATGGATTTGATCCTGAAATGTCCTATCAACTTAGAGAAAGGGAACCCCTCACATTAGAAGACATGAAAAATGGGGCAGTAAGTGTAGAAGCTAACCTGAATTCCAGAAGGGCAAGACTCAAAGCAGAGAAGAGGGTATCATATAGGGATGAAGCTGCACCTTCCACATCTGACTCAAAACTGGAAAGGATGATGGAGAAGATGATGGAGAGGATGAGCATATATGAAAAATATCAATCTAGAGAAAACCAAACCGCTCCTCAAAATAGAAACCAATCCCAGAATCAAAATCAGAACTTTAGGAGAAATCAACCTCAGAACAAACAAAGATATGTTGATCAACAGATCAGACCTCATTTTCAAGAAAATTTTGTTAATGAGGATGGAGAAACAAATGAACAAACATAAGATGATAACATAAACATGTTGGGAGTAAGCAATGAGGATTCTGATTTCCTCCATGAAAGAAAACAAGGTCTATATACACCCTATGATGATAGAAGACTAGAAACTGAATACTATGAACAAGATTTCGAAAATGCCATCATATAAACGCCCAAAAAATATGACCTAAGAAGTAAAAAGAACCCAGAAACTCCCAAAAAGAAAACCTCTGATAATTCTGCCAAAAACAGCCCTGTAAATACTTCCAAAAAGACAACAGAAAATCATAAAACAGTGGCTGAAGGTTCTGATCAAAATAAGGGAAAAAATGCTCAGATTCAAGATAAACATAGTGGTGACCCTAGCAGCACTAGCATTTCAGCTAATGCTCCTGTAAAAACCATTTTGACTGCTATAAATAGTAGAAATCATAAGCTAATTTTGCTGATAAAGGAGTGACTAACAAGGTTGAATCAAACATTTTGAAAAATCAGATTCCCTTTAGCCTAGAGAATGAAATTGCAAAAATCAAGATCTCTGTCCCACTCACTAAGTTAATTACTCAAAATGTATATAAATGTCAAGTTTTGAAAGCTTTGAACATACAAGATATTCATGATACTGTTAACTTGAATGATGATACACTGGAGCTTCTGTTCGGACCAAAGATTGAAAGAAAATTTCAAGAAAGGAACTACCCCTCCATTCTACATCAGTTTGAATATCCATGATAAGATGTTACACAACGCCATGCTTGTTTCAGGAGCATCACATAGCCTCATGCCCAAAGTAATAATGGAAAAATTAGGCCTTGAGGTAACCAGACCATACAAAGATTTATATTCCTTTGATTCAAGTAGAGTGAAATGCCTAGGCCTAATAAAAGATCTATGTGTTAACTTAGCCCAAACTCCAGCCAAAAGCCTAGTGATGGAAATTTTAATGGCTAATATACCCCCAAAATATGGCATGCTTCTTTCAAGATCATGGGGTGCTAAGTTGCAAGGTACTATGAAGATGGATATGACTTATACCACCATCCTTGTCTTCAGTCAACCCAGAAGACTATATAGGGAAACACACATGAAATATATGGTGAGTAGTCAAGAAAGACCAGAAAACTCCTCTCTCTATTCTATACATACTAACCTTGGCTCATTCATTCTTTATAATGACGATATTTCTAATGAGCAAGGATTAATCAATGAAACATCAACCAATATAGTGGCCACTCCATCCCCAAACATATTGGAAGCCATAGATGAAGAGGAAAACAAGGAGAAAACTAAAAAATAGTTTGCTAATTCAGAAAATCATAGCAAACAGATCACAGGTCTTGAGCATCAAAACAATCATGAATATAGTACAAATCAAGAAAAATCAAAGAATAAAGCCTCAAAAAATTGAAAATCTTGAGGAACAAATAAAAGAAAAACATAGTGCATGCCCTTACACAAGACGTAATGGTGAACAAAAAAGAGAGGACAAAAAATGAGATAAGTGAAAAATCTGAAAACAGTACTCTTTGGAGTATGAGTTTTTATGGGTCTTGCTCTAAAACTGGTGCAAGAGCAGGCATATGGGTACACAACACTGTAAATAATCATGTTGAGGGTCATTCTTATAGATTAAACTTTCAATGCACAAATAACATAGCAGAGTATGAAGCTCTCCTTTTAGGCCTGCATTTATTGAAAAAATTAGGGGCCAAGAGGATAACAGTTCATGGAGACTTGGAATTGATAATTAGGCAAGTAAATGGGGAATACACTGCTAAACACCCCAGACTTAGAGCCTATAGAGATGATGCCATGGACTTGTTAAAAACATTTGCTGAATTCCATCTTACTTTTGTCCCAAGGAATCAAAACATTCTTGCCAATGGATTAGCCTTTGCTACTAGTACTTGTATAAGACCTTATGAAAGAAAAAAATACACCATCCAAGTAAAATATAGACCAGCTGTCCCGGATAATGAAAAATACTGGCAAGTTTTTTAAGGAGATAAACAAATATAAGACTTCCTACAGTCCAAAAATGAATTTGAAATACCAAACTCAGATTCAGAGTATGAAGAAGATTTTCCTACTGAAGAAAACCCACTTTTTGAAGAAGAAAAGTCTCCTGAGATTGTTGAAATAAATCTATTAACTAATAGACCCAAACATACAACAGAAAATAACACAGATTTAGAAAAAAAAGACTTAGAAGTGCTGCAATCTAAAAATCAAAGCTTGCCAAAAGGACTAGTCCCATTAGAAGAATTGTTTGACTTGAATGATGTTGCCAAAAAGCCAAAACTGGAACCTATTGAAGCTGAAGTGGAAGAATGAAACATAGGCAGTGAGGAAAAGCCCAAAATGATCAAACTATCCAAAACACTGCCAACTCACATTAAACTGAAATACATTGAGCTGTTTAGAGAATTTTTTGATGTATTTGCATGGAGTTATGAAGTTTGAAATAATATGATACAGAAATAATCCAGCATAAGATACCCGTCAAAGAAAACCAGAAGCCTTTTAAACAAAAATTGTGCAGAATCAACCATGTTCAATTACCTCTAGTAGAGAAAGAAATTAGAAAAATTTATGATGCCGGAATTATAGTCCCTGTTAGATACTCAGATTGGGTATCTAATCTTGTATCAATCAGAAAGAAAACATGAGAGATAAGGCTTTTCATTGACTTTAGAAACTTAAACAAAGCCTCATTAAAGGACAACTATCCCTTGCCCAAAATGGATCATATCTTACAAAGGGTAGTTGGTTCTAGAATAATTTATTTACTAGATGGCTTCTCAGGTTACAATCAGATATTGGTACACCCTAATGATCAACTTAAAACAACCTTTACTACACCTTGGGGTACTTTCATGTATTTGAAAATGCCCTTTGGTTTAATGAATGTTGGTGCAACATTTCAGAGAGCCATGGATATTGCATTCTCAGAAGAAATAGGTTACTTCAGAGTGATTTACTTAGATGACATAACTGTGTATTCAAAAACAGATGAAGAACACTCGATACACTTGAAAAAAGTCTTTGAGAAATGCAGAAAATATGGGTTATACTTAAATCCAAAGAAAACATTGTTTGGTCTCCAAGAAGGTAAACTTCTTGGACATATCATATCAGAAGAGGGAATAAGGATAGACCCAAAAAGGATCGATGGTATATTGCAAATCAACCATCCTAGAAACATCAAGGAACTTCAATCTTTCATTGGAAAGATTAATTTCTTGAGAAGGTTCATACCCAATTTAGCTGAACTCCTTAGAAACATGACAAATATGCTTAATAGAGAAGGAGTTAAATGGACCTTAGAAGCAAAGAAATCATTTGAACTAGTAAAACAAGCACTTACTAAAACACCAGTTCTCATTAATCCTGATTTTACAAAAGATTTTTTCATCTTTTCATTTGCATCAAAACATACAGTGGCTGTTGTCCTATTACAGAAAAAATTTAAGGGACAAGAGCAGCCAATTGCATTTTTCAGTAAGGCATTAAGAGATGCACCTCTGAAGTACAATATCATGGAAAAACAAGCCTTTGCCCTGGTCAAAGCCTTAAAAGTCTTCAGAGTTTACATGTTACACTCACATATTATAGCATTTGTGCCTCATTCAGTGGTAAATGACATATTGACCCAAGATCCAGATGGCAAAAGAGGAAAGTGGATTGCTATAATTTTAGAATATGACTTAGAAATCAAGCCCACTAAGCTCATAAAAGGTCAAGGACTAGCAAAACTTATGGCTGAATCCAACTTTCAAGCTCTTGATATAAACATGTTTAATGCATTAGATGAACAAGAGGATTTGGCAACTCCAATTATTGAAGATTATTTTTTGAATTCATCTTGGTATGCTGATATTTTTTATGTGTTGCTCAACCTAAATGCCCCTCCTGGTTTTTCTAAAATAAATCAAAATTCTTAAAGTTGAAAGATGTAAATTACTGCATTTTGAATAAATGTTTATATTGGAAAAATGCTAGTGGATTATTGCTTAAATGTTTGCCTGAGAATGATGCAGATAAGATCAAACATGAGTTTCATGAAGGAGAATGTGGAGGCCACCTCTACTGGAAGTCAACTGTTAATAAAATCCTTAGAGCTAGTTGCTACTGGCCCGCCCTATTTCAAGATGTCCACAAAATGATTATTTCCTGTCACAAATGCCAAATCTTTGAAGGCAAAAGAAAGCTGCTTCCCTTACCTCTGCAACCAATCATTGTTTAAGCTCCTTTTCAACAGTGGGGTCTAGACTTCATTGGGGAAATCCATCCCGCCTCATATTCCCAACACAAATGGATCCTCATAGCAATAGACTATTTTACCAAATGGATAGAAGCCATCCCTTCTATGAATGCCACAGACTCAGTTATCATTTCATTCCTTGAAAACTACATACTGTCTAGATTTGGCTGTCCTAGAAAGATCATAACTGACAATGTTGCTGCATTGGGTCTAAAAATATGGTGGAATTTTGTCATAAATATCAGATTATATTGGGTCATTCTATAGCTTATTACCCTCAAGGTAATGGGTTGGCATAATCCTCAAATAAAATTTTGATGAACATAATCAAGAAGTTGCTGGAAGATAACAAGAAACCATGGCACAGTAAGCTAGTACATGCATTATGGGCAGACAAACTAAGAATTAAGAAATCAATTGGAATTTCCCCCTACCAGCTAGTTTATGGAACAAAAGCATTATTTCCAACCAGTCTAGGAGTGCCAGTCATGAAGCTGATCCAAGAAGTATAGTCTGAAGATGATGATATGACAAGAAGAATACACCAGACTATACATCTACAACAAACCAGAGAGGAGGTATACATCAGAGCACATCAACTACAAGAAAACATCAAGAAGTTGTTTGACAAAATAACCATGGAAAGTGACTTTAAAATTGGTGACAAAGTATTGAAATGGGATTCAAGCAGAGAAGATAAGGGAAAACATGGAAAATTTGATAATTTATGGCAAGGCCCTTATCTTATTCAATCTTCTATTGGAAATAATGCATTTTTTCTGCAAGAATTGGATGGAGCTAAATATTTTGGAGGTCCTTTCAATGGAAGGATGCTCAAACATTATTTCTGTTAACTGATATTTTAGTTTTAGAGCTTTTCATTTTCATTGTATATAACACTGCTTTTGAATTTGAAAAAAGAAAAAATACAAAAACAATAGAAAAAAGAGAAAAGAGGGCAGATATAAAAGAGGAAAGGTGCAGCCCCATACCAAAAAAGGAAAGAGACTCTGAAAGTGCGCAAGTTTAAATGCCACTACCAAAAGAGAGCACTGCTATTTAATTCATACATCCTAATCATGACTAGATAGATTTCAATTTACTGTTGATAGGTTAGTGAATTAGATTAGCCAAACAATTTAATATTTTCTTATCAGTAGACTAGATTAGGATAGAAGAAAAAATGGTTCAAGCATGCTCAAAATCTGAACCAAGACATAAAAAGAAAAAGGATGACTCTAAACAGATCAAAATATGAGTCATAAGAAGAAGGAAGGATATGCATAATTTTCAGATCTTAAGCCTTCACAATTTTGTTTTAAATTTATGTAAATTTTAGTCTATGTGCAGCTTGATTTTATGCCATAATCTTACAACAAATCAGACAGTTTAATCCTGTTTTGTTTGTATTTAAATCTATGTTTTAGAATATAGAGAATCCAGATCTGTCAAACAGCTTAATCTTGACAGATAGTAGCTTAGGTAGAGAATTTTTAAGTTCAATTGTTTAATCTGAACTCATGGTAGACATAAGGGTAGAAATAGATTAGTTTCCTGCTTTCAAATAAAAGAATAAAATGGTGTTGAAAGGGTTTGCAAGTCCAAGTGCACCCATTGAAGAAAAAATGTTAGGACAAGTAGGTTGGGTAGGTAGAAGTTTAGGAGATAAAATCATCTCGTTGTAAATCTGTAGATCATCTTTTTAAGCAGCATGATCATCAAAGATATAGAGGATTGTCAAAGTGCAGCAAAACATCAAGGCATGGGTCTACTTTCTAGAGATTTATCTCTGAGGTTATTGACACCTCCATGGAGCTTCCCTCCCCAAGTGGAGCCACTGTTAGCCATCTATAAATTTTCCATATACTATGATGGCTAAAACAAGTCTTTCAGTCTTCAAGAAACAAATTTCATGCAAAATCTGTGACTTCTTGAAGCCTCTCTATGTTCTTTATCCTCAAGGATCAATCTTCATTCAGAATTCCTCAAAGAAGCCCTGCAGTTCTAAAAGGATTGTTTTCAGACTCATTTTCCATCATTTCCCTTTCAAAAACTCCCTCATTTCATTCGAAATTCCCTTAAAACCTTATAAATCCTCCTTATCTGGTTTTAAACCCTCTTTTTATATCTATCGGAACCCTTAAAAACCCTCAAAAAACCCCATTTCAACCTATTTTCCGACCTTTTAACTTTGGGCCTTAAGCGCTTTTTCTTAAGCCCCTAGCCCCTTTTCACCATAAGACCGAGGCCTAAGACCGTTGGCTAAAAGGTCTTAAGCCCCCATCGCCATCGCACTTCGGCAATCCCAAATTCTTCATTCCCATTCATTTTCTCCGCCGATAGGCCGATCCCCCGAGTAAATCTCCGCCGTTGATCTCGCAGATCTAATGGTTCTTGCTCCTTTGGCGATCCCCGTTTCTTTGTTCCCAAACCTTTTTCCGCCGACGGAATCCCCCTCCGATAAGATCCCGGCCATTGATCTCTCTTAGATCGGACGGTCTGCGCTCCTTCCCATCGACAATCGGCCATCGCAATTTCACTTTCCTCCTGTCCAAGCCCCTTATGCCTTCCATTATCCTATTTCATCTAGACCGTTAATCCCCCTGATCGGACAGTCTTCACTTCATCGCACATTTTCCTTTCACCCCTCCCCTCACACCATTCATTCCCTTGTGCGATTTCGCAATGCATCCTCCACCATTGATCATCTTGATTTAATGGCCAGCGCGCTTCTGCTTTTACCCCGCTCCCTTTCCTCCAATTTAATCTCTTCCGTTGATCCTCAAGATCTAATGACCCTCACTTCATCGCAATTTTGTCATCCCCCTGACCTCTCATCCACCATCTTTAATCTCCGATCCTCCAATTTAATCCCAACCGTCGATCTACTCCTAGATCCGACGTCTCCCGTTGTTTCCTCATTTACCCCACACATCATTGTTCCCCAGATTTGCGAGGTCTCGATTCAATCACAACCATCCATTTCTCCTAATCCAACAGCTCCCATTGATACCCTCATTTCAACTCCACCCAATAGCCTTTTGCTACCCGAAAAAATTGCTGACATCATCTGCTAAGTCCCACCTTTCTTCCTCTCGCACATCTTTTCTCCCTTCACGTCTGATCTCAGTCGTCGATCTCCCAAATCTGACGGTCCGTAACTGTTTTCATGCCCATCCTCGCCAAACCTTCCCACCATGCATCTGGCATGCAAAATGGGCAGTTTTGATAGGACACGTGTCGTCATCCAACCCGTATCGTGTTCCCCCAACCCATTACCACTTACCACCTTCTGGCCACGTGAAAACCACCTCCATTTTTTTGCAAAACTGCTCAATTATTCTTCGCGCCATAATTCGAATTAAACCTTGGTTCCCACTTCTGCCATGGGTTTTTCACCTCCGCTGCATTCATCCTCCACTGCATTGCTCCTCCACCGCTCGCCTAGCCCTCTGAAGCAGTTTTACCATACAATGCATGTTTTATAACATGTTTAATGTATTGTGCAGGTTTAATGGCCACCAGTCGAATACACAGGCTCTCCAGCGAGCCAATTAAGTGGTTTTTCTTTCTAGGATGATGATCCATGAAGGACAAGCATGCAAAAGGAGATTAAGGGTTTAATTTCATGAATTAATCAATTTCTCATGAACATTTATTGGTTTGACCAAACCCCCCATCGCAGCAAAAGAAAGCCACCTGTACACAAAAACCAACGAAGACAGAGATCAAAAGAATTAAAGTTAAAAGGGATTAAGAGCAAAATATGAAGATCAAAGTCTTAACCCACGGTTTAAAAGATAAAGACACAGTATAAAGCAGAAATATTATAGAGAAGACCTAAAAGCATATCAAAGGCCTGATTCATGATTAAAGCACTGAAACAGGGACAGATCAGCAAAACTCAGCCTTAATTTCCAGATCATCAAGGCTATTTACTCCCCCAAAGACTAAAAATGCCACCTACAGGTTTATTTTTCCTCAAAAGCATACAAAGTTAATGCACAGTCAGAGATATTTTCAAATACAGCTTAGAAAATAATTGCCAGCCTACCAAAAGCCTCAAAAGTCAACAAAAGTGACTGAAGTAGATGAAAGTTAATGTAAAAATCAATTAACAGATTTAAGACATTAGATATCTTCTCCATTAGGCCTCCCAAAGATCGAGAAGCATTTACTCTATATTAATTGAATAGTTAGACCTTCCTTTCACTCCACCTCCTCAAATTACCTATATATATCATATGAGGAGCCCAGTATTGTTGTTGGTTGAATTCTTATTGAATGTAAATAGTTGCTGAGGCTGCTGAAGCTTTGTTAGTAATTGAAGAAAGATAGGCTGAGAAGAGAAGTTTGAAGCTATAAAGACCTACTGGACTTGAAGATTGTAAATGGTTTGAACATCAAATATACAATCTGATTTATGGGATCCTGGTCTATGTCAATGGTGATGTTTTTTTTACTGTAATTGTTGTTTTTCTTATGTTTTCATACTGTCCATTTTCTCTGATAAAGAACAACAAATTTAGAGTAGGATTTACTGGAAAGTACCCTATTTTTAACTCATAAGCTTTATCTCTATGTTTTCTTCTAATTGTGTGTTTGGGAATGATTTCAATAGAGTATAAGCAGTCAGGGAATGTTGGTGAGTCCATGTCTTGCTAAGTAAAACTTGAGACATTGTCCTTGAATGATCTTTTCACTGCATGCTAATTAGAGTCTTAATCAAGGAATTTCATGGTTAGCCCTGTCCCTTGTTTAGTCTTAAATAGTTGTTTTGAATATTTCCATTAAGAGTATGCCGAAAGCAGGATAGGTTCAAAGTCCTTAGCTGATCTTAGGCCACTTTTTATGTTTATCTTAAATGTTTTCCTTTGAGATTATGCCAAAAGCAAGATAGGTTCAAAGTCCTTACCTGATCTTAGGCTGCCCTTTGTTTTCTTATATTTTTGCTTCTTTCACCACACTTCTTAATGTTCCATACCACAAAATCAATCTAAAGAGATCCTTTGATATAGATGACTTGCCCCATAGACCACTCTTGAAAATTTTGGTGCAATTAAATCCTTTTGTGACTCCATAGCCCCATGGATTGATACTGTCTCTTACCTATCCTATCAGCTAAAACATTCTTTCAACTTACTCCCACCTTTACCCGTCAAAATACTTCCCTTATTTTGATGATATCCTACCCAACCAAAATCAAAACAAGTTCCCTTGAGCTTAATAACTAGCCTAATATCATATCTTTTGAAAACACTTATATAAAGATATCCCTCTCTGAATCCAGGAGGGCTAGATCCTAGGATTCCAAAGTGGTTTTGATGTAGGCCCTGTAGTGTTTGTTCTTTCCAATCTTGCAAACTACGGGGATCCTAACAGGACAAGTATCCCCAAAGTGACGGTATGTCTCCCTCAAGTCCCCAAATTGATATTCACCCATAGTCCCAACACAACTAGAGCTAAAACCACCTCCTACTATTGTAAGACAGCTCAAGCGTGGCCATACATAAATTAGGACTACCAGAAACCCATGGTCACAAGGTGAGGATAATACCTCACCTTTGTTGCTGCACTGCATGATGCTAATTCACCACCCCACCTGAGAGAGCATGCGAGTATATAAAACCAAGGGATGTAAGTTGGTTGAAGCATGTGAAGTAACCACACTGTGCCATGATGTGTCCGGTAATGGATAAGTGGGTTCCAAAACCTCGTGAAACATTTAATGCTCTTGAAGTGTACATCCGTATCAGGAAATACTCCATGGATTTTTTAAAGAACTGTTTCGAGTTCAAATTCGTACACTAAACTTTATTTGAAATAAATATATTTCAAATTCGCGTAGTCTAAACAAGTCACAATTTTGCCGGATTTATTTTGAGGAAACCCGTCAAATTTTTTTGAAAATTCAGGTTATAGTTGTTGAGCTTCAAGATTTTGGGTACCCCAGGGATTCTTGATGGTGCTTAATCCATTTTTTCCATTAAAATAAAACGATGTAAACATTGTAATAGCTGTATTTATTTATTTGAAATACATATATTTCAAATTCGCATAGTGTAAAAAGGCCACGATTTTTTTGGAATAATTTTGAGAAAATCCTACATAAATTTTTGAAAATCTAGGTTACAACTACCAAGCTTCAAAATTTTGGGTGCCATAGGGATTTTGATGGTGTTGAATCCATTTCTGCCATAAAAAATGATGTAAACAATGTAATAATATATTATTTTATTTATTATTATTATTATTTTTTCTATTATATATATATATATATATATATATATATATATATATATATATATATATATATATATATATATATATATATATATATATATATTCTCTCAATTCTAGCGAGAAATTAGCCATCCGGACAAAATTGTGGTAACGGTAGACTACCCCTTTCAAATTTAACTTCAATGGAATTAGTTAAAAATATTTTATTTGAAATGCCAGATATATGGATTCCTAATGTCGATGTCGAGCCTCTTCGAACTTACAGTAATTTTAAATTAATATAATATTAATTTAATTTTTCATATAACTATTTATAACAAAAAAAAAATTAATAATAAAAAAATTATTGTTTAATGTTTAAATTTATAATTATTATTATATTATTATAAAAATAATTAATTTTTAATTACTTTTGTGAGTTTCTACTCGTATTAACACTAATTTTAAATTAATATAAAATTTAAATTGTTTAATTTTTTATTTTTATTTTAAATTATATGAAATAATTTAAATTTAATAATAATAAATTTATTGTTTAATGTCTTAACTTATCATTATTACATTATTTTAGAGTATATAATAATAATAGTAATAATAATTTTATTTTAAGGTTATGGCTAAGTCAACATTAAATTGGTGTACAAAACCCTTTGTTTGTGGGATAACTAACTCACCTCTTTTACATACTCTACCCCCTGGATTTGTGTGACCTCCTAAGAAGAGATACATGTTCTTAACCACTAATCTCACTCAAGCTTATTTTCTTTACCTTTTCTTTTTAAAATTATCATCTTTATTGTGAGATTAAATGAAAATTGTATTTTTAATATGATTTTGACAATTTAGTTTTGTAAGATGGTCAAGATTCAGAACTTCGTGCAAGAGTAACATTAATCCTCAAGTTATTTGGATTACTTAGATGTTCCTATGTTGTGATTTATTAAACCATGGCCTAGTCCTACAAGTTACTAACACCCTAGAAACAAAAGAAAAATCTCTCTCTCTCTCTCTCTCTCTCTCTCTCTCTCTCTCTCTCTCTCTCTCTCTCTCTCTATATATATATATATATATATATATATATAATTTTTTGTATGGAAAAATATTCTTGATTCTACCTTTCTTATATTCCTTCCTTTTAAACTCATGGGACCTTAGTAACTAATGATAACTAAGAAAAAAGATGTACAATATTTGAATGGTGTGCTAACTAATTATTTAAATTAGAGGTGTCACGTGTGATAACTCATTAAAATTAGAGTTGTAAAATTCATTATTGTCTTCTCTTAATGGGGATTTATTTGTGTCTACCACCTTGTTACACGTCATTTTGTCACCATGACTTTTGACGTTCAATATGGATCTATCACCATCCATACTCATGCTTCCTTAGAAGTCAAACATTTATATTCCTTAACCAAGTCTTGGAAACTGGGAAAATAACTCTTAAATAATCTTAATGATGGCATGCACACTTTTTGCAATCACCTCCTGCGCATGCACATATATTACTAAGCTTACCTGCAGACATCTGCACTCTGTTTTCCATTAAAACCTGCACAACCCATTTAAAATAAAGTAAAGGTTAAAAGTAACTTCTAGAAGCATATTTGGGTACATATTCTTCCAACCAAAATCCTCTAAGTCATGCCAGTTCGAGCTAAATCCATCCAATCATTGAACTTATCCCCTTGGATCAAGGAGCCCTAATTCCTTCATTTCAGGATCACAACCCTCTATTTGTGGATCTGAAACCTCCTCAATTTCTCCTATAAATTGATTTTAAACTTCAAGGTTAGGGGGTTCACTTATGATAATCTTATGTTGGTGATTCTACTGTGGAGTGCTTGTTAAACCAAGGAGGAAGATTGGAAAGACATACGGGAGGAATCTGTATGAAATCGAGGCTCAATTGTAAGATTTCTCTTTATATTCTTGATAATACATTTGGATACTTTTTCTCATTGCGTTGTTTTAAGATTAATTAAAACAATGACAATTATTAATCTCCTTGACCATTAAGTTAAGCTTGTATTTGGATTATTACGTAATGCAAATGCTTTTGATTCTTTGAATGTTTATGATGGCAGGTTTCTTCTTAGCATTGAAGGACTTATTCGGGACAAAAGGAAAGGTCTTCATCAAATATCTCATTGAAAAGTAAGAGCATTATCCTCTCTTTTCTAATTTTGATAATCTGAATATGAATAGCTTAGGGAATGAGATATTCTTATGTCTATTTGTTTCTAGTTATCTATTGAGATATTAGGGAGATCACTCTTGTCCACAAGAGGGATTTATCTGGGTAACAAATTGGCATTGACTTCCAACAAAAATAGGGCCTTATAGAGTTAGGCCTCAAAACACCAGGGCAAAGTCTATAAACTCGTGATGAGTCACATCAAAGTCAGAGAGATGAAAACATAGTGAGCTCGTGATGGATAAGGCCAGAACCAAAACAACAAAATACATCCAGAATAAAGTTGCAAACAGCATGTAAGGGAAACTGTAGGAGTATATCAAAAATTCTAATAACCTGCAAGAGATTTATCTAGAAGATATAACTGTGAAATTAGGAGGATTGTCAAAAGAAGGAATCATAGTGCCACTAGGAGTGTCAAATGAGTCTCGTGATGCAGAATTGGATACCACACAACCTTCCACCCAAATCAAAGGAGTGTTTATATCATATAGGTAATAAAAAATATTACGAAGAATTTGTTTAATATCCTCCTAGCCAGCAAAGATTCTATAGTTTTCCATCTGTTTATCTCATAATACAATTCTAAAAAAGTGTCCAGTTCATGGTGGATCAACAGGGAATAGAGAAAATATAACCTTTGTTTCTAGTAACTTATAGAAGCTAGGAGCCATTGAAGGCCCTTGTCTCCAATTTTGGAATCAGAGAAATACAAGCACTCACCAAATTCTTGATATTCTGCTTGTCGAATTTATTTTCATATCTTCAGAAGCACAAAGTCAAAGTATGAAGCCACCAAATCCCATGTGAAAATTCATTGAAGATGCAAATGTTCTTGGCTAACCCCTCCTCTACGACTTGCCTACATTTGGCAAGGAGGCATAATAGAAATGACTAGTCAACCACTAGGAAAAAGAGTCACACCAACAACAAAGGTAGTGGGATAACACACAATAGTGAAACTGGCACGGTCGAAAAGGAAAAAATCATGCCCTCAACACCCCAAAATGAAGTTAAGACATGAAAATATTTTGAAGGGACTGGTGGTTGTCAGAAACGAAAGAGACATATCTTGAATAATGCCTATAGGATAATCCCACTATAATATGGTAAAAAACTTCAAATTCAAGCTACCCCATGAACAACATGAAAAATATATATACATTAGAGGAATTAACCATATAACTTGATATGGAAAAAAAAAAGACGAATTGCAATGAAACTAGAAAACACCCAATTCGTCAACACACGATATAACTTGATATTGCAAGAAAGAAAATATCGTGAGACCCAAAATTGATTGAATCCCAATAAAAAAGACTCTAAAACCCCTTCACTAGTACTAGACATAAAAAATTTAGGGATACCAACACCCACATAGAAATACATGGCAGGGAAATGAGATACCCAGTGATTCTTGAATCAGGGGGAAAAACTGGAGAGGATGACCATCAGCTCAAAGATCAATCCGCGTTCAGAATTATGTAAGAATAGGACCAAAAGGCATGGACTACACACTGTAAGCAACATGACTACAACCACAATGACATATACCCTTTTCACCCCCAAGCAGGAACAAAGTGTCATCACACCCCACCTCAAAGGACAAAAAGTATCCCCAAAGTGACGATATGTCTCCCTCAATTCCCAAAATTGATATCCACCCATAGTCCCAACACAACTAGAGCTAAAACTGCCTCCTGCTAATGTAAGACAACTCAAGCATGGCCTCACATAGATTATGACTACCAGAAACCCATGGTCACAAGGTGAGGAGAATACCTCACCTTCGTTGTTGCACTGCATGATGCTAATTCACCACCCCTCCTAAGAGAGCATCCGAGTATATAAAACCAAGGGATGTAGGTTGGTCAAAGCATGTGAAGTAACCACATTGTGCCATGATGTGTCCGGTAATGGATAAGTGGGTTCCAAAACCTCATTAAACATTTAATTCTCTTGAAGTGTATATCCCTATTAGGAAATATTCCATGGATATTTTAAAGAAAAGTTTCGAGTTAAAATTTGTACACTAAACTTTATTTGAAACACATATATTTAAAATTTGCGTAGTCTAAATAGGTCACAATTTTTTCGGAATGATTTTGAGAAAAACCGACAGAAACGTTTGAAAATTCAGGTTATAGTTGTCAAGCTTCAAGATTTTGGGTGCCCAAGGGGTTCTTGATGGTGCTTAATCCATTTTTTCCATTAAAAAAAAAAGGATGTAAACATTGTAATAGTTCTATTTCTTTATTTGAAATACATATATTTCAAATTTGCATAGTGTAAACATGCCACAATTTTGCCAAAATAATTTTGAGAAAATCCTACATAAATTTTTGAAAATCCAGGTGACCACGGTCAAGCTTCAAAATTTTGGGTGCCACAAGAGTTTTTGATGGTGCTGAATCCATTTCTGCCATAAAAAAAATGGTGTAAACAATGTAATAATTGGATTTCTTGAATTTGTTTTGTCGGATTCTAGCGAGAAATTAGTCATCCTGGAAAAATTGTGGTCTTCATAGACTATGCCTTTCAAATTTAACTTCAATGGAATTAGTTAAATAGATTTTATTTCTGATGCCATAGATATGGATTCCTAATCTTGATATTGAGTTGCTCTTCGAACTAACATTAATTTTAAATTAATATAATACTAATTTAATTTTTCAAAAAATTATATATAAAAAAATTAAATTTAATAATAAAAGAATTATTGTTTAATGTTTAAATTTATTATTATTATTATATTATTTTAGATTATATTATTATAAAATATCTAATTTTTAATTAATTTTGTGAGTTTCTACTCGTATTAACAATAATTTTAAATTAATATACAATTTAAATAATTTAAATTTATTTTATTTTTAAAAAATTATATGAAATAATTTGATTTTAATAATAATAAAATTATTATTTAATGTTTTAATTTTTAATTATTATATTATTATAGAGAATATATTATTAATAATAATTTAATATTAAGGTTATGGCTAAGTCAACATTAAATTGGTGTACAAGACTTTGTCTTTGTTTATGGGATAACGGACTCACCTTCTTTTACATACTCTACCCCCTACTTGATATGTGTGACCTGCTAAGAAGAGATACATGCTCTTAACCACTTGTCCTTATCCTTTGGGAGGTTGTTCAAATGTAGAAAACAAGAATCCAAAGGAAGGTCTTCGATGTTATTCAGTCGAACAAACCATGCTGAATCCACTCACGAAGTGGTTGGGAATGGAAACTTCGCTTCTATTTTAAAAAACTTTCCAAAAATAGCTCGGTGCAAGCAATCCACTAAGACAGAGCACCAATGGGCACGAGGCACAGTGCTAATTTCTCTATGGGTGCGAGGCCATAACTGCCTACGAGTGCCGACCCAAAATCATATGTTTTTGAGAGGCTGCTCCAGGAATAGTCAATAGAGGAAATGTTCTTCTCATGGCAAGGGATGTAATGACACTTTTTGCAATGTATGACAATACACAGAAGTCACTAAAATGGTCCTCCAATGTTTGGGATGGGGATTGTAGGGACGGTGACAAAATGTTGTGTAATAGATACCCCCTAAAGCATGAGGTCTGAGAGAGAGGGAGGAGTGAAATTCTTTATGAGAACGTGTTCAAACCAAACACCAACATCAGAAGACCCGCAAGTACAAGTACAACTGATATCTCTGATACATGAATATGTGACATGAGCGTAGCCATTCATAATAGAGTGCAAATAAAAATGAGATCTGAGGTATGGACGCAGCCATCCAGCAAGAAGGATTAATAAATAGACTTCGGTATGGTTGCAACCATCCAATCAAAAGAGTCATGCATATAGTCATGATAAACCAAAATATCTCACAGCCTGGATTTTATCAGACAAAACCCAGGGTCTTGCACTCCATCTCGATCCGATCAAGTACAAATTCAAGCATGTGAATAAGTGAGCTGAAGTCGAACATGCATGAAAATCACCTGATTACCAGCCAATGATGAAAGTTGTTAACATGCACAAGAGAAACCACTAATAATGATAATGTCTCTCAAGGTACAACAAGTACAATCCTCAAAATGTGAACAGTTATCTAGAGTTGAACATCCATGGAATCACCCAGTCGAAGGTCAATGATGAGGACATGTCGTCGAATGCGAAGAACTTGCCATTGAGGCATGCAAGCTCCAAGGTACTGGAAGGGAGTCTCTAGATCAGCTTCTTGGATACTAAGCTGAAGTCAACAGGAAGTGACCTAGTCGAAGAAGGGCCATAATTTTTCCCACATCATCGACATGAGACAGAGGAATAAGATGATAGTGAATGTAATATCCCCAAAAGGGAGAATGTAGTAATACTTCACACAATATAAGAACTTACAGCAAGATAAACAATAAATCTAAGTACAAATCAGAATATGCAGAAAGAGCTGAGCCATTTTATTATATTGGAGATGAATCAGTTACAAAAGTACAAGATATAAGGTAGATCTAGCCAAATAGATGAGCTAGGATCACCCTGAAAACATGTGTGAAGCAGGTACAGCGTAATTTTTGAGGCTCTGCAGCAAATAATGCGTTGTCTCTTTAGAAGAATATAAACATGGAGTTGCAGGCTAAAAATAAAAATGTAGATCTACTCAAAAATGGAGCTCTGATGATGCCAATATTCAGGATCTAGGCAATGTGATGGATTCCCAAGATAACCCAGAAAGGATTTTCCAGATCTACAACTTTGGAAAATCACCTCCCTAGGATTTGATCCTTGATCTGCTGGGAAATACAGATCTGAAGCTAGATCTGAAGAATAGATGGCTGAAATGTGTGCTTAGATCAGATCTATGCTTGAAGGGCTGATCCCTTATCAGATCTATGAGCTGAGAGCTCTAGATATACCTTCTCAATCCTCCAATGATGAATTCAGCTGCTGCAACACAGCTACCAACAGAAACTGTGATGTGAGGGAAAGAGAGGCCTTATGCCTGCTAAAATATCCTGCAATAACCTCGAAGCTGATGGTGAGACTGATGGAAATGTGAGGGGATGATCCCTCACAGGATTTCTAGCTAAAATGCTAGCAACTTCCTTCCTCCTTTCAGATCTGCAATATGGATAGTGTTATTCTTGAGGAGAATACTACTTCTAAGAGGTAAATAAATTTTGGTCTGATGCTAGATCTGCTATATGGCTCTGGGAGTGCTGATATATAAGCCCAAGTGATGGGAATAATCCCTCACCTTATTCTCCAGCTGAAGTACTGAAGACAACTTCCACCTTCCAAACTAATCTTCAGAAATCTGCAGATTTCTAAATATGAATGTTCTACAGAAAGTAGAAGAAAGGAAATGGCACTTAAAGCCTAATGTATAATTAAGTACAATCCTCTTTCTAGAGCTACTCTAACAAAAAGGTGGGATTTCCACCCAAGAACACCCTATGCTAAACAACACCTACAATCTCTACTAAACAACCCAAGAATGCAGTGGAATGTCACTTGACAATTCTAGATCTAAAAGATCATACATCAAATAATCCAAGATGCCCTTCACCTTTGCCTTCATCTCCTTTATAATGATTGAGCCATCCCAAGCCTTGGCCCTAATCTCAACTGCGTTGTCTCATGTGGACAAGATCCTCCAAGTGGGACATCGCTGTTTGACCAAATCAACCAAATAGTCTAGGTGCAATGTACACCTCCTCCATCATGTGTGCTTCATTTGCACATGATGCTCCACCACTTGATCATTAATTCTCAATGACCCTTTGTTTGACATCTTCAAGATCTTATTTGACTAAATCAAACCTCCATGATCTCTCTCATTAAATGAGATATGATCTCCAATCTCATTCACATTAGTAGTTTCTCAACTACCTCTTTTTGCAGATCTAGTCTAGATTAATCCACATTCACACACACAAGTGGATATTTATTCTTATTGAGGATTGTGGGTCCCTCCACCCTTTTATTTACTTAATTCATTAAGAAAATCAAGGACTCTAATATTCCAAATATGATGTGAAAATTTGGGAATATTATAGTCCCCCCCCAAGGAAAATGTTGCTTGTCCTCAAGAAACTCCAAAAGTAGATGCAACGCCATCTATTTCCCTCCATATGGCATCCACATAAGGAAGGCTTCCTCCATTTGCTGCAATAGGTTATGTATGTTTGCTTCCAAAGTTCTCTTTTAAAAACATAAAGGATGACCTCCAACTATTTGGTTAGATGTCCTCCTTCCATCATGAAGTACCAAGTGACAACCATATGATGGCCAACATTATCATCAATATATGAGGTGCATATAATAAGGTGTTTCTCTTCACAAAGGGAAATCTCCATCACACAATACATATCTTCATCCCATGTTTCATGAATTAGATTGAGCGTTGAGATGCTCTCATACTTAGCCCTGTTGGCCTTGTTGGACCCAAACTCCACCATTCCAAGGTTATGCAAAAGAAGAAGGGAAGAAGTAATATGGTTAGACAAATATGTCAAGCCTTCTCCTAACACTAACCACCGGAGTAAGGCCCTTCGCTGCCATCCTTCATCTCCTCCATGTAAAATGGACAAGCCAAACTCCCCCAAAAACAATCCAAGCAACAAGAGATCTTGTTGCTTCCTCTCCTCCTCATGTGCATCATGAAACAAAAGCATACTAATGGACATATGAGATGTCACATCAGCCCCATACAAAGAAACATCATCAACGCACATCATGAGATCATTATGCCAAGTTTTACACAATACAAAACACATAGACATAGGAGATTTCATGTGGTGGCCGAATTCTCTCAAGTGAAACCAAAATGAACATGCCTTCCCTTGCTGCAATTTATCATTGAAAAACAAGGCATGATTCAGAAAATGATGAACTATTGGGTGGTATCCATACTTACCCAAGAGCAGCCAGCGCAACCATGCCTCCTTCTTCATTTGATACATGTTTTTCAGGGCATGGATCAGAAAAATAGGTGCCTTTGGAGAGTGACAGAAATCTCCCAATGGCAGGCAACGTAACCAAGCATGCTGGCCCATACAAATCTGCAAGTGGATTTGCAACCCCTTGCTTATCATCCTTACCCATTCACTCCCATGGCGATGATGAATGAGGTACTGCAAAATCATGGCATCCCCCCTTTATAGAATTCCATCCTTCCCAAATTGTTGAAGAACTTTGCATTTCATGAAATGTTGAAATGCATCTCTAATGAGATCTCTTAATGAGATTCTCTCTGCATCAAAGGCCCTCCAAAACCAAAGAAGTTTTGGATTTAATGCAAGTAGAATTTTCATCTTTGAGCAGTGAGAGGCTCATTAAGAAAGGGTCATCTAGCAAGGAGAAAAGAATTATCATTTCAAGATCTCTACCATCTGTCATCTTTGCTTCCATTGCTTCATGAATGAAGCTACCTCCAGAGTGTTCCAAGAATGATGAAGCCCTTTCTTTGTCACAGCTACTAAGTGACATCGTTGTAGATCTGCAGGGTAATACATATGCTATCTCAAAGTAGGGCACAATATTGATCTCATAATCAGCCATTGTACATATGATAATGCTAATCCCATTTTTTGAAACTCTACATCTCAACTCAATGGGTTGAATGCAGCTCAAAAATGACGAACAGGGATAGTTTTCAGTCTCCTCCTTGATTAAATTAAGGGTCCTCTGTGCTGTGATATGTCTCTGCTTCAAATCAGCATTATGTTCTAACCCTTGGTTATGCATTGATCTTGAAATAACGTGTGCTGAAATTCTATGCATACCTTGGATCAACTGACATGTGGGAACCTCTTGACAGAACACAAGAGTTCCTCCAACCGGGACAATAGTATCTCCAACCGCTGGTAAGAGTGATGGTCTCTCTTCTTCAAGTGTACCAACGTTGGTATCCTCCTCCTCTTCTTCATGCATCTCCTGATCCATGCATGGGACCCCATAAGTCAAGAGCTCAATACTACTTTGCAAAGATGTAAGTGTCTCTTCTCCAGATACAAGTACTTCTGTAGCAGGTGGTGAAAGTAGTGACCTCTTTTCCAGAGTGACAAGATCGACATTCTCCTTATTTTCCTTGGGAGATGCCCCTTTGTAGCATAGCTCTGTCTTCTCCACATCAAACTTCTTTCTCAACTTGTGAAAGAAATCTGAATACTTGGTCACCTTTGCATGCTCTAGGTGCCCAAACCACCAATCTTTTGCTTCATCCAAGAGATGAAGTGATGCAATTTGAACAACCTCTTCTTCAACCACAAGATGTAGCTTGAAAAATGAATCTAACTCCCTCCTCCAAGCCTTGACATTTCTTGAGTAATATCCATCAAATGTAGTCAAATAGAATCTATTATGCCTCTTCCTTCTATTGCTATTATAGGATCCTCTTTCTTCTTTAATCTGGAAGAATTGTTGGAGAGTTAGCTTATCCTTGAAAGCTCTAGACTGTGCTTTGTACTCTCCAAGATATAGATTGGGAGTCTCATGAGTCTTAGGTTCATCCCTTTCTTCACTTCTATACCTCTCACCTTATTCAAAGAAAGTGGGCATAGTGGATCTATGAGGAGATCTAGGATTCTTCAGTCTTTCTTGCTGCTGATAGGAAGTGCTTTCCTCATCAAATATTCTTCTTGGATCTCCTCTCTGTTCTTCCTCCGTCATTTTATTAACCTCCTTGGAGAGATCTTGCATGGATATGAAGAAAGGAGTGACAGATCTCACATCCTCCATTATAGATCTCATCTATCTGTTCTTCTTTCAATGTAAAAATATGAAGTGTCCACAAGCTAAGCCAAATACCATGCTCTGATACCACTGTAATATCCCCAAAAGGGAGAATGCAATAATACTTCACACAATATAAGAACTTACAGCAAGATAAACAATAAATCTAAGTACAAATTAGAATATGCAGAAAGAGCTGAGCCATTTTATTATATTGTAGATAAATCAGTTACACAAGTACAAGATATAAGGTAGATCTAGCCAAATAGATGAGCTAGGATCACCCTGAAAACATGTGTGAAGCAGGTACAACGTAATTTTTTAGGGTTCTACAGAAAATACTGCATTGTCTCTTCAGCAAAATATAAACATGGAGTTGTAGGCTGAAAATAAAAATGCAGGTCTACTCAGAACTAGAGCTCTGATGATGCCAAGATTCAGGATCTGGCCAATGTGATGGATTCCCAAGATAACCCAGAAAGGATTTTCCAGATCTGCAACTTTGGAAAATCACCTCCCTAGGATTTGATCCTTGATCTACTGAGAAATACATATCTAAAGCTAGATCTGAAGAATAGATGGTTGAAATGTGTGCTCAGATCAGATCTATTCTTGAAGGGATGATCTAAGGGTGGAATGTCACTTGACAATTCCAGATCTAAAAGATCATACATCAAATAATCCAAGATGCCCTTCACCTTTGCCTTCATCTCCTTTATAATGATTGAGCCATCCCAAGCCTTGGCCCTAATCTCAACTACAATGTCTCATGTGGACAAGATCCTCCAAGTGGGACAGAGCTGTTTGACCAAATCAACCAAACAGTTTAGGTGCAATGTACACCTCCTCCATCATGTGTGCTTCATTTGCACATGATCCTCCGCCACTTGATCATTAATGCTCAACGACCCTTTGTTTGACATCTTCAAGATATTAGTTGACTAAATCAACCCTCTATGATCTCTCTCATTAAATGAGATATGATCTCCAATCTCATTCACATTAGTAGTTGCTCAACTACCTCTTTTTGCAGATCTAGTCTAGATTAATCCACATTCACACACACAAGTGGATATTTATTCTTATTGAGGATTGTGGGTCCCTCCACCATTTTATTTACTTAATTCATTAAGAAAATCAAGGACTCTAATATTCCAAATATGATGTGAAAATTTGGGAATATTACAGTGAATCAGGATCAAAAAGAGGATTAGAGGTTGAAAACTGCAAAAAGAAAATGATCTTGAACATATCGGCGACACGACTCTGGAATTTGGAGGTATTTGACATCAAGGGATCTGAGGTCATGATGACGGAGAAAAGAGCATATGAGGGGTCAAAACAGGTTACCCAAACCCATGGAGGAAAAATTGACGAAATGAGATGTCCCAAACCCAACACGAATGCAGATGACTGTCATGTTGAAGAGCGACATACTGTCGACACGACTGAGAACTGGTTCCATTATCTCCCACCATTGCTAGCGAGTACCCCAATTATTTTTGGAAATAAGCTTGAAGGGGATAGCATGTGCTTTTCATGTAAGTTTGTCCTTCGGACAAATCCATCCTAGTACATTTTACGAGCCCTAGGAAGGAGAAACTCGGTTACGTCATGGTGATGGTTTCTGATTTCATTTACGTTTTAACAAGTCTGACAAAGGAATAATTTGACATATTTTAATATTTAGAGAGTTTGAAAAGAAGTGGAAAAGAAAACTCCAACAGGTCCCTTTTCGTAAGTAGTCTCACAGATTCGAAAAGGTAGAAAACTATGTCTGAGATAACCTCTTAGTTGCGATAGGCTAAGGTATTTCTTTTTTGTAAATAAGCTATCCCAGCCTTAAAAAGGGGTAAATGTATACTGGGTAGATATCGTATCGCAGCCTTTTAACAAGTTCAAAATGACAAGAGTCTCGGCAATCTTTTCAATTTTTGAGAGTCAGACAAGAGCTGAAAGATGACTCCAGGAGTGAGTTTTTCTTGTTTTTACTGAGTCCAAAAAAGTATAAAATACAATTCATCACATCATCATCGTCACGTTGAGGACCTATAGTTGCACAAGAGACGCACGTAAATCCCATTTTTCAAAATAAAATAGCAAAATAATCAAAAAATATGCTCAAAAACCAAATTAGGGTTATGAAAAGTTTATAAAATGCCAAAAATGGTAAATATAAATTGCTTTTCACTTTTACCTCTTGTGAGCACTTTTTACCCTTTTTTCACTGTGATTTTGCGGAGTTGACAGAGGACAATCCAGAAGGCCAATTGTGAATCCATCTTTTCCAGGTAAGAAATCATATCCTTTCCTGCATTCACTACAAGAAAAAAGGACATTGGTGAGGGGCAAAAAATGTCACCATAAGCTCATTGGTGAGGGTCAAAAGAGCCTTTCTCAACAAAAACTGAACGTCACCAAAGGTGGCGTCGCCGAAAGTATAGGTGTTGTGGTGACATTCAAGATCTGTCACCAATAATGATTTATAATGATGGATAGTGACCGTCACCATTTCATATGAGCAATGGTGATGGAAAATAGCTTTTGTCACCAAAAAACTTAACGTCACAAAAGGTGGTGTCGCCGAAAGTATGTGTTGTGGTTACATTCAAGGTCTGTCACGAATATTGATTATAATAACAAATAATGACTGCCACCATTTCATATGAATAACAGCAATTTTTTGTGATGTACCTTTCATGGCCGTCACTATTGGTGCATATATATGGCGACGTTCGTTGATCGTCATCATTTCATATTTGGTGAGGGTCAAAAAATGTCATTATAAGCTCATTGGTGACATCAAGTTCTGTCACGAATAATGACTATAATGACAAACAATGACCCTCACCATTTCATATCAACAATGATTTATGGTGATAAACATTTCTTGGTCGTCACTATTGATGTGTATATATGGTGGCGTTCGTTGACCGTCACCATTTCATATTTTGGTGAGGGTCAAAAAATGTCACCATAAGCTCATTGGTGATGGTCAAAATAGCCTCCGTCACCAAAAATTAATCGTTGTCATTCCATATAAATATCAGGGCAAGATGGAATCGAACCACCAACCTTCTGCTTGTAAAGCAGGTGCTCTTCCATTGAGCTAGCACCCTTTAAAGAATTAGAATTTTAAAAAATATATCTTGAAACTTTATAGATTGTAAATTCTACAAATTTCAATAAATTATAGTCTCGACAATATTTTACTAAACAAACAAAACATCATCAAAGCTACAGGTCTCTAGCTAATGGTTATGAAAGTTATGAAAAGTGGGTGGAGAGAAAAATAGTTATGTATAAGAGACTCAATATGTTTAGTTGAATACTCAATTAGAATTGAAACTCTAAAGATATTTATAGCCTAGAAATGACCTATAACTCACAAATGCACCAAATATTGCAAAGGAAATGTCATAATTGGATAGCATATGGAAGAAAAGCATTGATAAAAAGAGATGCAATATGTTATAGGTTGAATGAAAGAAAAATCTCAATGTTGTTGTTGTTGGGTAACTTTTTATAATTGGGACCTTTGTCTTTCCTTTATCATGTAAATATTAAAATTAAAAATTAGAATGATATCTAAACTTTTGTGCAAGTGTGACACAGATATCCAAGGATATATATATATCCCCTTCACATAAAGCGACATGCAATTTTGAATTTCACAAGTCCGCACTCAAAACATGACAGAAACCAAGAAATAAAAAAAAATTGAAACTTATGACAGTAAGAGTATCTCTTTTCAACAGTGAACACCAAAAAATAATACAATAATTAGTTCACTTTAAGACTACAACACATTGGGAAAAAAAAAATGTGTTCAATTATCTGCCAGTACAAATGGACTTAATTCTAATGAAGAAAAATAGTTGATACTAAATCACAAATAAAAATGACCAACAACAATGTAATTTTTTTTTTCAAGATCTTTCAAATAGTCGAGACAGAAAATGCCCCCCATCAATGTTTGTGAGTGAATTTATGACCTGGAGAATTTAAGATTCCAGTTTTAACCCCTAGATTATAAAAGACTAAATCATGTATTATTTTCAATGCAGTGGTTTATGAGAATTGTTCCAATCCAAGAGGGTTGAATTGTAATGAACCATACTGTAGAATGTGAACATACTTTGAAAATTTTGTTTGCTCGAAGCCCAAGGCAAAAGCCCCACTATTGAATGGTCATGAGTCCAAATGGCAGGCAGGCTAGGTTTTGATGTTATGCTTAACTGTTATAAAACCAAAGTATAATAAATAATATAATAACCTTCAAAAAATTTCTTGAGGAGCAACACAAGAGCTTAATCCAAGAGTGGTAAAGTAAAGAGTGTCCTTGGGAAGGTAAGATAGGTTACTTGATGTCCAAAAAATGACCAAAATTACATCAACAATACTACTCAATTTATAAGTGGCAGTACAAAGTTGGATTTCAAAGGCCACCCCTATCAAACCAAGAATCGATCCTACTTAAAAATATATAAGCATGACTATCACAATGCTAGGAAGAAGAAATACAAAGCTCTGGAGCCAAGTACACGATAAGCCTAAATGCATCGAATGCCCACTGTCAAATAGAGGGTATTCCTCTAAAGTCGAAAGGGAAGCTATCCTACCATCTCAGGCTCTGGATAGAAAGATGGGTAAAAGAGATGGATTTGGTCTAGTGGATGTCTCTCTTTATGGAAAATATGCCTGTCTACATGGAGTTGGTAGAAGGGAGTTGCTTACAAATCTAGCATGAGTTATCTTTAAACCCCATGCGACAACATCACATGGGATTTCCTATCAAGGGTTTGGGTGCCTCTTATAACCCAATATATCATTTTTTCCCTGTGTCTCTTGCAAAATTTCTATCTTTTAACCATGATATATTAAAATCTCTTTCAACTACCTTGTTGATCAATAAAAATGTTATATGTAAGACATGTGATCCTCATGCATGGGAGACATAACATATACTTTTTCTTGGAGAGGTTCTTTCCTTATCATTCTTACATTCTTCCTCATGTTGAGAGAACACATGCCTCCATAGCTGAAATTACATATAACCAACCCAAGAAGCCAGTGATCTTGAAAGATGTGTGAGTCAGTGCCAAGCTAGAGGGGTTGTGGCAGAAGTGGAAGGAAGGCATTGTGTTTGAAGAGAGGGTTGTAGAGTAAGAAACATGGAATCTCATTACTCACTTGTTTAAATCAATGTTAACTAGAAATGAGCTAAGGTAACTTTGAAATCATATTATCCACTTGTCTGATTCATCACTGCAATGAGCCAAGGTATATGAATTTCAAGGATTCCCAAAGAGCAACTAGTAGCTCAAATTCTTTATGTCAACACTATGGAACTAGAGGGGATGGATTCAGTGGAGATCATGACCTTGTTTTGTGTTTTGCTAAGTGGAAGAGGTTTGTCACTATTTGAACGTTTGGTGAGATACCTAAATAAGCTTTCAATGAGGGAAAGAATGGTTGGTGTTTGGTTGTGACTATTATTTTTAATATTGTGGGTTGGGATGGATGAGAAATAAATCCAAAAACCATCCTCTATCACTATGGCCTCATAACCTAGTTTGGGGGTGGTATTTATAGAAGATTCTTGTGGTTGGGCAGTTGATCACTCATTTGTCACCAATTTGATGGATATATTCATGGCAAAGCTGAGGGATTATCATCATTCTCATGCCAGTTTGTCAACAAATAATACCACTAGACCTCCATGGGGATATTTGTGTTTTTAGCATCATTTCCAAACACACCCATCACTTTTATTTTAAAAAATTTACCTGCAACCATTATGAAGTAAAATAATAAGTGGTGTCACTAGATGGTGTAAAAAGAAAAATTTTGGAAACAATTATAGAACCATATGACATTATATGGGTCAATGGTTCAATTCTATGTTATCCTTGAAGACTTGTGTTTGTATTTGCTAAAAAACCATATACCTCCTCACACAAACTTTCAACAAAATCCTTTGAATATTTAACAAAAACCCAAGCCACTTGGAGATGGAATGAGTCCCTATTATGGCCAATTTATCGATTCTCTAATGTCCCAGAAATATACTCTTTTAATGGGTGACCACCCGTGAACCACCAACTATCTCAAAACTTGGCATACGATTTGGCTTGAAATATTATTTTTCTTGTGGAATTATGATATCATTGGTTTGGGCAACTAGTGAACTAGTTTAGATATGCATGTTGTCTCTTTCTAAGATTAATATAAATTTATAAACAAGTGACATAAGTAAATATTCAAGACAGTGCACAAAATCGAGGATTTGTAAATCCATGGCTTCAAAAGACATCATCAACATGAGATCCAAGTTTGATGAAGTCAATCTTGAGCTCAAGGCTCAAATTATGGCCAATCCTGCTTTTGATTACACTGAGGGCACATGTCAATGGGTCAAGAATTCATTGTCATCATGCCTACAATAAAAAACCCTAGATAAATGAACATGACAACAAAAGGGGTCACATCAATGGGTCAAGAAACTATTTTCATCATGCCTACAATAACAAACCCTAGATAAATGAACATGACAACAAAAGGGGTCAATGACCAAGCCAAGGCCACATTAGGGCTAGTAGTTACAAATGTAACCACAAAGAGAATACCGTTACTGGCTATATCTGGCATTTCAGGCCAAATGAGATGCCACCATAGCTTTTGAAGAGTCTTCACTTTCCAAACACTAGGGAAAGCAAGCCTCTCAACTCTAGTATGGTCTTTGTATAACTACTATAATTTTGATACTATCTAACATGAATCTTCAAACAAGGGGGATCCATATAAAATATTCACGTCTTTATGAGGTCCCTTTCAGAGGAACCCCTCCATATTATCCATAGATTTTGTTTATATATTAAATTCATGGAAATAATGAAGGGCAGGGATCCCTCCAGGCCATTAAACAATGTTCTGCACAAGTTTTATGGTAACATTGTTTTTTCAAACTAATTAACCAGTTTAGATTTTCATGTTGTCTCTTTTTTGGGATTAATATAAGCAACTAATGAGTTAAGCAAATATTCAAGACAGTTCATGAAATCAAGCATTTGTAAATCCATTTCTTCAAATGCTAGTGTCAACGTGAGATTCGAGTTTTACAAAGTATATATTGGTCTCAAGGCTCAAATTATGGATGATATTGCATTTTATTCATTAAAAACACTCATCAATGGGTCAATAAGACATCGAATGAGTGCTCTGTCATCACGCTTGCAATAGTTAACGCTAATTAAATGAACACGACAATAAAGGAGTCAATGGATGAGCTAGGACCACATTAGTATTGGTAGTTAAAATTATAACTAGAGAGAGCATGTGGTCACCGGCTATATCCATGGCATTTCAAGTCAAATGAGGTGCCACCATCGCTTTTTAAGAGTCACAAATTACACAAACACTAGATAAGACTTTCAGCTCCAATATGGTCTTCATTCGACTAATACCATTGCACTCTTATCTAACACAAATCTTAAAAAACAAGGGGAGTCACTGCAGATGTTCAAGTATTTATGAGGTCCCATTTAGGGGAATCACTCTATTTTCATATGAAATCCTTGGGTTCTGTCTCTATATTGAATTCATGGATGCAACAAAGAGAGGGTTCCCTCCAAGCCATTAGAAACAACTCTATGCAATAAGGCAACTCCTTGATGGTTTCTTTCCCGTGGATTTTGGCATAAGCAAGGATGCTATTGTGCTTTTGGTTTCAAGCCTTCTTGGAGGATGCAAAAATATGCCCTCCTCCTCCCAATCCCATCAATTCACCGATGAGGTGAAGCCTAGGCTTTCTATTCCCTCAAAGACAAAGGGGTCCCTCAAACTTGCCTTCATAGAGGAGAAATAAAAGGATATTCCAGTGTTGGAACTTGAAGTGTTTGATCCACAAGTACATGCCCACAACTTTTTTTTTTGAAGGTATACCACTTATTTTCATTTTAATGGGCTTTGGCCATCTACAACAACGCTTCATGGGTGGAAAAATCAAACCTAGATTACAAACAATGAGCTCTTCCTCCATTCCAAGGGTTACTTCATTGTAATTTTTAATGCCATGGTGGATAGAAAAAATGTTTTCAACCTAGGTCCCTATTGCTAGGGGGAAATGCACCTCTCCTTTCATCCCTAGTTCTCAAAGTTTGATCCAAACACCATTATTATTACCGCAACTCCGGTCTAGGTAAGAGTTCCAAACCTCCTTTTCACTTATGGTATCCTAATTTTATTGCAACTATTAGGAACTCCCTGGGTCATTTTATTAAAGTTAATGGAGCTCTTATTGTCATGGGCTCAACATATTTACCCATATCTGTGCAGTGCCCAACCTAAGTTGTGAGTTTCCCAACTAGATGGTCGTATAATGGGTTTATCTCACTTTTACTGAAATGTTAGACATTGAAAGCACAACATTTAGATGTAGATCATGCCAAAAAACTGTACACCTCCAAGAAACCTATTCATCTTCACCAACATCTTCTACATCCAATGGACATAGGAAAAATCCCAAAGGATGGTAAGTAATAAAGGGAAATATATGTGCTCTAACAAAGAAAATAGCTCAGCTGAAAGCAAGGAGACCTATGCAAGTTCCCCTTGGTAGTGGTGGGGAGACACACTCAACTTTGTTGCCATCAAATCTCTTTTGAGGTTTAAAGCACCTTCGTGAATCGAAAAAGAAAAAGCTTAGTCCTAACCACCTTGCGTTCATGATTCCCTTTCACAAATCAGACTATCACAATGCCACTAACCCATTTCAACAGAATTGAGTGGATCAGTATTAGAAATAAAAAAGAAACAAAGAAAAAGTGATCCTCATAAGACAAATTACAACACCTAGTGACAATGTAACTTCTTCAACTCTCTATAAATGAGTCAAGTTGTGTTTCTCTATGTTCTCTGCATTTATATCTATTTCATAGATATGTTTCAATATTATGTTCTTAGTTATGGGATATTGGACAAGACAAAGGAAGAAGAAAAACCTATATCATCCACATTTGGCCAGTGTGAGTACCCCTTTCTTTGTATTCACTTTTCATCTTGAGAAGAAAAGAGAAAAGCATAGGCCTCTCCTAGTTGGGTTCGTCCTATATTGGGTTTTCCTAGGGTATATCTTGTATTCAATGTATAAATGGTGTTTAATTGTTTGTCTCTTTCATTTCACTTTTAGCTGATTCTCAGTAATTTCTGTGTTAAAGCTAATGATATGAAGTCCACAATCTTGAGTAGAATACTGCATAGTAAAAGATTGTAGAATATTATAAAATTTGTTATGAAGATCTGGTGGAACATCCACGACAGTGCACAAATCATAAATGGACTAAGAACCCAATGGAATGCATTAACTCCATTCATTCTTTATGCTTGCCACAGATAAATAACATCAAAGATGAAACTGCATATCAAAATGCACACTTGAATTTCTGACCCAAATGACAAAAACCTACAAAGCATCCATACTAAACAGAGTCAGCTCCACAAAAAATGAGATTACTCTCACTAATATCAAATGGAAATCAATATACACAAGCTCAAACACATCTAAAATTGGGTCTTATGTGAACATCAATGTTCCAAAGCTCGAGGTTGAATATCTCAAATTTCAATATTCGATACATCAATCATTTCTCTGAACTCAAGATATGCAATATTGACTCTATCAAAACCAGAACTAGATGGATCTGGGATATTATATTCGATGCACCTAACACGTAGTATAGATTAAATGTCATTACATGAAAATAAAATATTGACGGACCCACCCACCTCAAGTAGGATGTAGAGCATCTCACATCTTTCGGTACAAATACAAACAACTATTCATTCAAATACCACAATTTATTCTTGTGGTAAGGATATGAATCAAACTAAAACAAGAATTAGAAGGAGAAAAAAACATACCTTTGGTCCCTCTCCGCAAGCGCGTGTTCTAAAAGTACAGTATATCCAATGTTAACAATTGATGCATTTTCCAAATAATCCTGGCCCAGACAAAAATGGACAAACAAATGAGTAGCACATGCCAAGCATAAGCAATATCAAAGTAAGCATTTGAAAAAGTTTCATTCATAGTGCCAAAAATAATAACAGTAATTTGAAGCACTCATTGGTGACAGAAGCACAAATCCATGTTCCTAGATACAATGGATTATCACATTAAGTCCCTTGGATTACAAGTTAGAAAGCAACACCGAATACAACATACATCAACAGGTTTTTATCTAGAGATCTTTCTTGTTTGGACAGACAATCAAAAATTGAATACAATTCAAGTGAAGGAACAGTTAAAGAAAATTCAAAGCACACTTCAAATTCAAATTCATGAATGAAAAATAAAAACCAAAACAGCATGACAGAATCTCTAAAGAAGGTTTCATGATGATCCCCAAAAGATGAATCTTTGCAATTTTTTTGGCTCTAAAAGAAAACCATGAGAATATGGGCTATGATAGATAATAGGAATCTAAGACATTAAATCTATGGGATGTTGGATATCATTGAATTAACTTGTGAGTAGTGATGATGAAGAGTCGAATAAATGACACCTACCTACCCCTTTCGTAAACAAAGGGAAAAAATTTACAGCTAGATGTGCTTGGGAAAAGGAGGGCATGGTTGCCTCTACAGTGAAAACTAAGAAAATGAAACATGGAAACCATATGCACAGCAAGCTGCATGAGTAAATGATAATAATATTTGTTGGAAAATGACATTGATACGCTTCTGACAAAAATAGCTGATAAATAAGTCAGGATTTTTCATAAAGCAATTTGAAACTGAATCCACTAGTTATAAATTGTCCCCCAACAAAGAATGCCTCAGGCTCCACTCAATTATACATTTTGTATCCAAATTATCGAAATTCAGTTGTGCATAATTTTGTTTTTTGTGATAGTAACATATTAATACCCACACAAATGTTCAAAATGCAGAGCATATCTACAAAAATCTTTTGTTTCTCCTTGAGGGATGCACATACCATGGCTAGGGTTCGAAGACCGTACTGCAAATGGAGTAATCGGGATAATCAGACACTGAAAATGTACATATTGTTCTAGGGTTCGAAGCCCATTATAGTTTTGAAGATCTTAGAGATGGCAGCATCAGCTTCACAAATGGCTACTACCATCAATAGAATATTGGATCTTTTCACTACTTTCTCTAATGGATTGATAGATAAAATCATGGAGAAAAATATTAAAGATGTTCATCTCAATGTTAGAGCTCAGGCACTCAATGCCCTGCCTCAAAATTGTCAACTCCGGGTTTTCAAGTAGGGTGATTTCATAGTTTATGAGAAACAGATGAAAGAATAATCTGTAAGGTTTAAGGGCCACTCATCTAAAGATATGCTCATATATAAAGTCATAAAAAAATGCTGGAAATATGGGTATATGCACAAAATATATGAAAAGAGAAACAAAACTGCAGCAGCCACAGGTTAATAAATAATTGAAAAATCTGGAAGCTCATGGCTTAAAAAAAGGGGTGAAGTGTGTTTCTGACAAGGAAAAGAAGGTGTATATGCTAGCAGAATTGACACCTTCAAAGGAGATAACTGGAGGTGCATGGTATATAGGGATAAAATTTGATACAGAGTTCACTAACATTGTTATGGTACAAAATATTTTTCATTCCACATCTTGTACAAATACGATTTGCAGGTTGTAATATCATGTCCCTAGGAAATTTTTTGGTTCACACCAGGCTTATTGAAAATTCTCCCACTAATTTTGCGGGAATCTCGATATTCATTTGTGATTGTATTGAAAATATTTACATTAAACATGTGAATAATCACTTTTTGGCTCATCATATCTCTAACATAAGCAAATGTCAACTGATCCTAAGGATTGAAGACCTCTAATTCATTGAACAAAAGGCAGGAAAATAGGTTTGTTAGAAGGTTGTGCTTTCTCAATATGAGTGTAGTATCTGGAACATCTGTCACATCAACAACAAAATGTGGAAAATCAGTTATAGTAATTAAGAATCATGCTATATAGGTAGCATTTCTGAAATCATGGATAAAAAGTAACAAGATTGAGCTCTCATACCACTGTTGTAGGGAAGATTTTTAGAGACCCAAGGCTGCAAACCATCAACACAGTAATGGTCCATTTGATATCTCACACTTATTTACTCCATTTTCCCCATATAACTGTAAAAATGGCTTTCTCTATGACATGAATATTGTAAGGATGCTTGGACATAGAAATATCAACATTGTGATTTATAAGGATATTTTACAAAATTAAGAAGGGATCAATAACAAGCTATAGCTTGGAATCCATCCAAATGCTATAAACACAGTTTGGGAAAAGCCTATGGGGAACTTGGAAGATATTTGGGTATGAGGCCATTCATTATAGATTCCTTGTATGGAAACTCTCTAACTAAAGCTATGTGCCAAATTCCAATTCTGTGAGACTCACCCAGCTTGATCTGGTACCTAGCAAGCTCTATGAGAGTTGCATTGTCCATAAACATGAAGAAACACACATTTTATATTGTGATTTTCCATACAGTCATGGGTTGCCTAATCCTATCATAACCTCCATATATAGTTGAAATAACCACCAAACCCCTACATAGCTCCATGGCCTTTTTTTCTTCTTCAGATAAAATGAACCTAGTGCAATGGAATTGAATTCTGAAGGATCATCAGAGGAACATCGTCCTAGGGACTGCCAAGGGACTGGCTTATCTGCACAACGACATCCAGCCTGAAATTTATCACAGAGTCATCAAATCCACTAACATTATGTTGGATGAGGAAATGAACGCCCATATGGCCAATTTTGGCATGGCTAGGATTATGAATAAAGTAGGAGAATCCCTTGTAACGATAAAAGTAGTAAGGAAACACGACTACTTGGCCCCCAAATATGCTCTCTATGGCCAACTTACAGACAAAAGCGACGTGTACATATTTCGGGTTCTGCTGTTGGAGATCATGAGCTACAGAAAGTCTCTCCACACCGCTTCTGAGTCAAGCCCTAATTATCTTATTGTGGATTGGGCAATGGCCCTGGTGAAACAAGGTAGGACTAGTCAAATAGTAGACAAGAGTATTTGTTGGAGGGAGGACGTGATGCAAAGGTTCGTTTTGGTGGGTATTATGTAGTGGCATGTTATGGGGCACTAAGACCTCGAATGGTGGAATTCGTGAAGATGCTGGAGGAGGAGTGCGATATTCTTGAAATCTAGGACATGCCTATGCCACTTACGCTGCAGGGTCGACCTGCTACATAATAAAATAGTTCGTTAATTCTTGTTTCTTATAGTGTTTCCTAGCCTACCTTCATTTGGATGGAGATGTTCAATTTAGGTAAGCACATGCCTATGTAATTTTCTTGTCTGACATTACCTCCATCTAAATGGATATGGGTAAAGATATATTGAAATCCTCCCAAGAACAAAATTTGAATTGGTGAAAATCCTGGTGATACAAATATTTTATGCCCCCCTACTCTACTATCCCAACTCATATTTTTTGACCATCCCGGTACAGGGTTTCAATGTCTCCACTAGAACTAAGGAAAAAAAAAATCTGGAAATTGAGGGATTACAATCCATCACGGGCTGCCAAGATCCAGTGGTCGGGAGATGACGAAGAGCCAAGACCGAAGCTAGCCCCCGCCAACAGTAGTGGCTTATGGAAAAAATGATTCCTTCGGCATGGCTAATTGCAAATCTGCACCTAGTGGATCAATCCGTTGGTATTCAATATGTATAGTTTATAGAAACATTTAATGGAATGTTATTTAATGGGATATCTAATATTTTTCAGAATAACTATATTCCTCTACTGGGTGATTGAAAAAACCGTAGGGCAATTCCATTACTTCATAATAACTAAAATACCTTTTCCTTTCTTTAACATCTAGATTTCCTCCAAAGGTGACTAGCATTGATTCTAAATTGGGTTTTCCATGACATTTATTGAATTTCAGAGAAGATTTATCGATTAACGCCTCTTGTTTAATCTTCTAAACAACATCCGAGATTTCCATTAATAGAGAAGCATAGTTTCGGCTTCTTATTTTTGCATAAAATGCACTGTTTAAATAAATTATTATCTTAAATATTAGGGTATCTGAATACCTGAAAACTGTGAATATAGGTTGCAAGATCGATTCACAAGGGTTGTAGCTTTCCTCTGCAAATATTTCTCCGCTCCACATTATAAGGGATAGTGAAAGACTTGCCATGGAGCCTCTCTCTCTCCAGCTTAATTTCGACAACATGTTCAAAGCTTTTTGGCCTCCTGAACTCTGTGATAATTCCCAGGAAAATGTTTGGTGAACATTCCACGTGATTGAAGGATGAATTAGAGTTCGAATCTAGTACAAGAAGGCCTTGGTTGATATTTTTGAACAGCTCCATGAACATTCCCACTAAACTACCATAAGTGGCACCTGCCAAGATCACTAGTATAAAGAGACCAGATGGAACTAGAATTCCATATGTAAACAGTCCAAGCATATAAATGGTTCCAAAGAACATAACACTGAAAAGCTGTGGAACACATTTGCAGTGCCATAACTGAAGAGATTTCTGATTGCATCATCATTTGTATTGAAAACCAAGCTTACGAGATCATTGTAATGACTAGCTGGATAGTGAAACTGCTTGTAGTTCCTTGAGCGTCCTACTGTAGGGCATTCTTCTGGTAACTTCCCTTTAGGGCATGGTGTGCATTTTTCAAGCCATGGTAATCCAAAGAAGCAAAAATATGTAAGGATAGAAATGATGCATGCAAGTAGCAATTTGAAAATAGGTCCCCACCCATTAATAATGATTTGTAGTAGAAATGATTTGAGAAGAACAACATGATAAGGCATGTGATAAGAATTACAGTTTTTACAGTTCGCCTTGTAGTAGGGTGTGGCCACTATTGACAGTGGGATTCTTTTCCCGCCAATCCTCCATGACAATACCGTCTTAAAATTTAAATGGAGTGGGAAAATGATTTTCCTATGAGTCAAAGCATTTTAATGGGAAGGGTCAATTTTTTCTATAAAATATATATAGAAATATAATAAATATTTTAATTTCTTAAAAGTTATTCAAATATTGTGAACACTATTTAATATTTTTCAAAAGAAAGTTGGAAAATATGTTGAGTTTATGAATTACTTTATACTTTTATGTTTTTTACTTTTTTCATTGTATATGGTTAATCTACATTCATATTAATTTCGAATCTATCAAGTGTCTAGATGGATCAAATCTATATAGGTTTTCACCTTAAGGGATTTGATTCCTCCTCTTGACCCTAGTAGATCTAGAGTTAAGATAGATCTAGACTAGTTAAATTATTAATTTTATGTTTTTAATTTTAATTTTATTTTTACCGACCCAAAATGTTAAAGAGGAAATTACAAAATATTTACCATAGGAGAAGAATTCAACATTAGAGAACCCTAGAGGCCCACAGAAAAATTGCAGGTGGAGAAACGGTTGTGGAGTTTCAGGCTAGAGTAGGGCGTAGATTTGACAAAGAGTGAACAAGCTCTGGATAATGTCAGGCTCTCGTATCCTTGTCAAAATAAAAAATAAGATTAAATGGTAACCGTGAGTTTTTATCACATGATAGATATATTTTTTACAGAGATGGTCACCATGATAAACCCTTTGAAGACAAGCAACTACTTGTCAAATATGTTTTTTAGATGAGAGGTCGATTTCTTACTATTGGAGGAGGAGGAGTTGGTGGATTATGAACTAGAGAAGGGGGTTTTCAACAAAGTTTGTCTAGTCGCAAGGATTTTATCCATTCACATTTAAAACTCAACTTAGAAGTTTACCATACCGCAATTTCTGGACCTACCATATCTTTAGAAAGAAAAGTTAAGAACTCAATCAGCAACTACGTAGCGGTTCAAAGGCCCTAACCCTTGCTTCAGCCATGCACTATTCATGTCCTTTAGTTTTGTCTATCCAATGCCTGAGGACGTTTGTCAGGGGCTAAAGAATTCTTCTTGGGGTCTTTGGCTCTAAATTTAGTTTCCTTATTGTCCCAGATATTGGAGGAAGACATACAATGTGTTACTGCTTCCTTAAGATTTTCAGAATTTTTTGAACAGAGTGGGGGTTTTTCACTCTCAGAAGCCTTTCTAGATTGTTTTCTCGTATATCCTTCATCTCAAGTGCCATCAACCTCGCCCTCCTTCGGCGAACTAGTGAAGGAGAGCCTTGCCTCAGTGAAAAAATAAGGTCAATCTAACATCATGAATGGTCTTGGGGTTTTCAAGGAGAAACACTCTTGTGCATAAGGAGTTATGTTTCAAAAGGATTCTTAGAAAGAAAGGAAGAGGAAAATCCATTGTGGTGTCAAGAATAAGAAGATAGTCCTCCTTTATCTAGTTTTGGGAGTCAACGTCACCATTCAAAAGACTGAGGAAATGTCCCAAAAATCCTTGGTGGGGAAAGTAAGGGGTTGAAAATCCAGGTCCCCAACCCTAAAAGTGTAGGCTGAAATTACAATGATCATTGTAGTAGACACCCAGAAGTTACACAAAATGGTTTAGAAAATTGATTCATCTTCTATCCTTTTCAATTTCTAGATGCCCCTCTTCGATTCAAAATACGAGAGACTAGATATGGCCCCAATCTAGGTTCATCTTCCAAGTCTCCCTCCTAACTATTGGGATGCCCTAATTTTCAAAGATATATGTTACTCATTGGGATCTTATTTATCCTATGAATATGCATATTTAGAGATGGGGATTAATACATACACCCATATTTTGGTTAATATGGACCTCAGAGAAGGGCTTATAGAAGGTATGGATATCGGGATTGGGGTGGAGTGTACTCAAATATTGGATTATGTAGGAAATTTTTTTAGGTGTAGGCAGGGCCAAAAGTATGGGCACATTGCTAAAAACTATGAGCTTCCCTTTTCTACGTACAACTATCCATCTAGAGGCAAGGACATATTAGGTTAGAAAAGAATTTTGGATTGGAGGTTTTGGGTGCCGAGGAAAATCTAGATGGTGCAAATACTCTCTGCAAAACATCCTCCAAGTCGTTGGTGACAATTGTCAAGAGATGGTGTTTATATTGTCAGTTCTCTAGAATCTCTACTAAAGGGGTGGAGTTTCATTTACTTGGATGCTAATGGAAGGTTTGTGGGTTTAGTAGTTGGATGGAAAACCATAAATATTTGGGTATCCAATCCTTTGGGTTTTTATTTTGATTTGTCCATTTAGGGCAGAGAGGGAGAAGTGGAGGGATATATGGAGAGGGAGGTAGGGAGCAAGAAATAAAGGGAGGAAGTGAGTGAGTGAGAGGGAGAGAAAGGGAGAGCTAGAGACTAAGAATTATGCACACTATTTGTTTGTCTTTACAAGAACAAAGGTTTGAGATTGTATTTTGCTGAGGAAAAGGAGAGAGGAAACCCTAATTCTGGGGGATGAAATGGTTATGGTAGCAATGAATATTTTGAATGAAACATTTATTTTTCATGTTATAAAATGCCACCTGTGTAAGAAAACTACAAATGATGTTCAAACCAAGTTGCAAAAATATATAATCTTTATTAAATGTAAAATCATTTTATTGTTGAGAACTATCTAGGCTAGGAATGAAGCTCCAACACCTTCCATTGACTAATTTTTAGTACACACTTCATTAGAGGCCTCTTTTATACTCAATTTAATATCAATTTTATTCTTAAATGGTAGGACTACCACAAAACTTCCCTCATTCCATGATTTACTAGATGCCTCTTATATATTCATATCTTATTTATCATAGCTTAATCCCTAGAAAAATACATTTTATGCTTCCTCAAAATTTACCTTAAAAAACTCAATGGATTCCTTTAGTGAAAGAATAAATTGGCACCAAATTTATATAGATTATATGAAATTCATAAGAAGATTATCTGAGGTGATTTCACCTTGAATATGCTAGAGATAATTCTAATTCATGATGCATTTCAAGTTTCATGCTTAAAGAAGAAAATGGGTGGCCATTGTCTAGTCTAGACTGAGTTATTTGTAATTCATGAAGAAAGCAAGCCTATTCAAAATGCAGACTTGAACAAAATCTTTACAGTCCAAACCAAGTGATATAGTACCTCAATCAGTGGAAGGACTTTCTCACTGAAAATGGTTTTTGGGAAATTTAATCATTCATAAATAAAAATCTCTCTTTTCGCATTGTTTGAGTTTAGCTTGCTTGAAAGTTGAGATGCACTATCAAAGATAGAGGTGGGGGGAGGTTTGGAATGGCTTTTAATGTTATTTATAAGTTTATTATTGAATTTAGGTGTAAGAAAAGGATATCTCGATGTCATGGATATCTCGATGCTAACATAGTGAAGGGATGAATTGATGTAGGAAGTCTATAGTCTAAAGGTCTTGGTCGTCTCATCTTAAATCTACTAAAGGAAGAATTTTGGATGGTTTTTCCTCAAAGAGTGGGGTTTTTCCCTGCCATGTGCCTACATCTTACATATTCTTCTATTTTTCCATTGGAATTACTCTTGAAGATAAGAAAAGATAAATTTACAGAAAAATTAATAATAACAAAAAATCACAAGATAATGTCATGACAAGAGAAATTGTTTAACTGCCATCCTTTTAATTTCTCTAACACATAACAACCTCCATCTCAAGTTGGATTCAATGTCATATAACCCATATCAAGTACTCATATAATCCATACTCTTTATTATATCAAAGAGCTATAAATTGATGCTTATTTTCCCATAAGACCCTACAAACCCTGTATTCTCCTTGCAAACCTTAGCATCTATAACAAAAGCAACAATGTTGCTACATAATTTACAATGTCATGAATTTGAGAATTCCACCAACTTAGTGACACTCCAAACAAAGTTTTAGAAAACAAATTCCTAGCTCAAAAGACTCCATGTGTGGCATTGATCACCATGGTGTTACTCTCTAGTAAATATTTTTTGATGGACTTACCAATATAATTTATTTTGATCCCTCTCCATAGATTTCTCTAAAGACATTTATTATGTTGGGCTATATCTTACACAATATTTCTAGTTTCCCTGTGGTTCCATGACACACCTAAATCATGTCATCCATAAAGGACACAAATTAAATGGTTTAGTCCCTCTCATAGTACATTAACACTCTCACCCAGTCACTCATCACACCATAAACCAACATGCCTTCCCTCACTGTGCAATTTGGCCTTTATTTTGAGAAGATTAGGAGTTGGAAGGTAAGCATGACGAGGGTGTCATTTTATCAAGATGAGTCTCTCATAAGGATAAGCACATTAATGAGAAATAAAATCACAATATTGACCACTCACTTCTTACCATTCTCGCACCATTAAAAAAAAAACTCTAAAAATGTCATTCTTAAAATCTCTTGTGTAGTTTCCTAATGTCATTCAAGTAGAATCTCGCAATTACTTAGGTCAGTAATGGTGCGATCATTTTTTTATTCTCTTAAAGGGACTCTTTATAGAAATTCACCCAACATAAACCATCAATTCAAAATGAATGGAAATGAATTAATAAGAGGGTGTGTCGGGCAGTGTCAGTGAGTGTCAGGTGTGCCACGGGAGGAGTGACAAGGCATGTTGGGGAATTCTAGGGCATGTTAGTGTCATGGTGCGCTAACATGTGCCAAATAGTGCCAAGGCATGCCAATGCATGCCAAGACATGCCATGTATTAAACAATGACAAGATGTGCTAGGTGTATGCGAACACGTGTAAAGGAGTGCCAGACAACAAAATGGAACACCAAGTTTAAATGAAAATAAATGAACATATGAGGGTTAATAATTTAGGACCTTACCTTTTCAAGAGTGGCATGTTAGGCATACCAACACTAATTCCAATACATGTTGAGGGTAAAGTGCAAGTGTGTCTTAAGTACCAAATCGTCCTTTATTAATTATCTCTTAATTGTGATAATTGATCTCAAATAAATTTTATCTTAAACCATGCCATGGCATTCCAGGGCATCCAAACACATTCCAATAATTGTGAAGAGCCACCAAGTTCCAAGAGCCAATACGTGCCAGGGATTTAAAGCGCATTCTATGGAGTTCCAGGTTTTCTAAGAAGGGAGTGAAAATATATGCTAGATAGTTCCAAGGCATGCTAAAGTGTTAGGGAAGTATACCAGGATGTGCCAAGTGCCAATGTGTGTTGAGTGTTAGCAAGTTCCAGGAAAACACAAGGGAGCACTATGTCAAAATGCATGGAAATGAATGAATGAATAAGAGTGTGTGACAGGGAGTGTCAGTGAGTTTCAGGTGTGTTAAGGAGGGAGTGACTTTGTAAGCTAGGAAGCGCTAAGTGATGTTAGTGTGCTAGAGTGGCATGCGGCCAAGATGTTCCAGGTGCCAAGATGAAGTGTTTTAGGAGAAGTTTAGAATAATACTTGCAAGAGGGAATCCTGTGGTTGTGATAAGGTGAAAACAAAGTAATTTTAGATAAAGGGAGACTTTGGATTGGGCACAACATTGTTTTTCTAATGACTTGGTTGGGTTCCCAAGTTTAAAAAAAATTAAGTCTATCTATGAGGGTATGCTAGCTAGGGAGTGCCAAGGTGTTCAAGGGAATGTACGATTCCCAAGTAAGGCTATTTGTGAGGGAATGAGTGCCAAGGCATGCTTGGGAATGCTAATATGTGATAGATAGTGCAAAGGAATGTCAAACATGCTAAGATGTTCCAAGTGTTAAGGCATGCCAAGATGTGAAAGGGTGTCACAATGCGTGTTGGGGACGATCAAGGAAACAAATGGAGAAAAAAGTTAAACACTAGGTGCAAATAGGTGCCAAGTTACAACTATTAGTGCATTCTACGTGCCAAATATTTCTCTATTGCTTTTCATCTACTTTACCATAATTGATCTCAAATAACTTTAATATTAAACCACGCCAAAGCATACCAAGTCATCTCAATGCATGTCATACATGCTAATACTTTCCAAGCGTTAACATGTCCGAAGTGCCAATGTGTGTTAGGGAGTGTTATGCATGCTATGAAGTGTCATGTCATGTCAAAAATTCATAATTAGAGAGGGCCAATGCATGATGAGGAGTGTTAGGTAGTACTAGGAAAACACAAGGGAGCACCAGGTCAAAATGCATGGAAGTGAATGAATATGAGGGTGTGTCACGGAGTGGCAATGAGTGCTAGTTGTAATGCCAAGGAGGGAGTGAGAAGGTATTCTATGCATTCACACACACCATATTTACCACTCACTTCTTACCATTCCAACACCATAACAAAAAACCCTGAAAATTTCATTCTTAAAGGTCAAATCGCGAAGTTGGGAAACATTTTTCGTTGATGGTTAGAATTCTGTGAAATTTTTAATTTCTACGAGAAAGTCATTCGTGAGAATCTCGGCCGAGAGTTTTAAAAGTTCTCGTCCGAGAGATTTTAAATATTTCGGACGAGAGTTTGGTCGGGTTTAACCTGAGTTAAAATTCTCTCGGACGAGAGTTTTTCATTTTCTCGTCCGAGAGTTGTGGTCACAAAACTCTCGGGCAAACTCTCGGACGGAAGTTGGAGAAACTCTCGGACGAGAGTTGGAAAAAATCTCGTCCGAGAGTTTTTCCAATTCTCTGATCTGCATGCAGATATTTCCGCCCCCCAAACGAATGAAAGGTCGACCTCGACCGTCGATTAAGGTGGCATGTGTGGAACAGCAATAGGACGGCAGTGAAAAAACAGGCGCAATCATGATAAAGTCAATCAAATTAAGTAATTACTGAAATCGATGCGTACAAAATAATGAGGGAATCGCGTTGTGATAATTCAAGTATGAGGTGAAGGGACAACAAAAGATTAATGTAATTGCACTATTTACCACATTAAAGTAATATGACCGATTTATAATATTTTTCATGTGTGATGGTTCGGGGATAGAACTTAAGGAATTTTATGCATTTCGTTTGATATTCAATAAAAATTATAGGAAAGAGGGTTAAATAACTATTGATTTGTATAAGTATGACTTCAATACCATTAACAGAGCTCTGCTGCCCATAGGTGTCCATAACCTTGATAGAGTTGTTTTGTAACCCATGGAACCATTGTCCTTCATACATACTTGAGGAAGTGCTTTATTTTTTCTTTGTATTTTTGTATTGAAAACTTAAAACAATCGTTCAAAACAATCGTGCTTTAAATACAAACTTAAAACAATCGTTCAAAAAGTGTTGTTCCTTTAAAAGGAACATCAAAGATAATCTGCGAAACTTCTGTTCCTTTCAAAAGGAACAGCAAAGATAATCTGCGAAACTGTTGTTCCTTTCAAAAGGAACAGCAAGGAAATGCTCTGCGGACATGCTGTTCCGTTTGAAAGGAACAACAAAAACACTGCACGAAACTGTTGTTCCATTCGAAAGGAACGGCAAAAAAATCCTACGAAGGTGCTGTTCCTTTTAAAAGGAACAGCAAAAACACTCTGCGAAACTGCTGTTCCTTTCAAAAGGAACAACAGAAGTGCTGTTCCGTTAGAAAGGAACAACAACGCGAAAAAAACACAGAATTTTTATTATTTTTCGTTTTTAAAGAAACTAAATTCAAACGAAATAAAGAAGTATTAACAAGGAAACGAATTTCAAAAACAGAAACCAAAAACAGAAAAAAAAAAAATGCATTATGTACAAAAATTTAAAAAACCAATTTATCAAACTGGCGCGGGAGAGGGATTCTCCCCTTCAGCAAGAATTTCAATGGTGGAGTCTTCCCTTCACTGCTGGCAAAAGGATTCACGGGTAAGCGGCTTACGATATAATCGAACTCGATGGCCATTAACCTTAAAGGAATGCCCATATCCGTCAATGGTGACTAGTGTGAGAGTGTCATTATCATGCACTTTCTAAATTTCGTAGGGTCCAAGCCACCTAGTCTGGAGTTTTCCAGGGAATTCCTGAAACCGAGAATCATATAGAAGTGCCCAATCTCCTTCATGGAAGATCCTTTGTTTAATGTGGGCGTCATGCCATTTTTCTCTCTATTGCTGGATTAATGCGGTGCGCTGAAGAGGAGAGAGTCTGATTTCATCCAATTCATTCAGTTGCTGCAGTCTTTTTGCCTGTGCTTCATCTAAATTCAGACCTATCGTTTGAGTTGTTCGTAATGTCTGAATTTCAAATTCGATAGGAAAGATGGGTTCTTTTCCAAATACCAACTGGTATGGCGAATGTCCTGTGGTAGGTCTCCATGTCGTTCGGTACGCCCACAATGCCTCTGGTAGTCTGTAGGCCCAATCTCACCTATGTGAAGCAACCGTTTTTGTCAGTATAGATTTGATTACCTTATTCGTGCTTTTGACTTGGTCGTTGGCCTGTGGGTGGTAGGGAGTTGTAATTTTACGCTGAATATGGTAATTCTGTAATGATTCAGCCAATTTGTTACCTATAAACTGTGGTCCCCCATCTGTGATTATGTCTCGTGGGAGGCCATACCGCACGAAAATTTGGAAAAGAAAATGTATCACGAAATCCTCTGTAGCTTTTGAAAGAGGCTCTGCTTCAACCCATTTAGTAACGTATTCAGTGGCAACTAGGATATATGTTTTCTGGTTCGATGGAGGGCTAATAGGACCAACGAAGTCAAGGGCCCAACGTTCGAAGGGTTCAATCACTAGTTGAGGGTTCAAGGGCATTTCATCAGACTGCCCAGGTCGACCAGCCCTTTGACAGCTATCACAGGCCTGCACAAATTTTTTTGTGTCTCTAAAGATATTAGACCAATAATAGCCAGTCCGTAGGACTTTATGTGTTGTTCTACAATCTGCAAAGTTTCCGCCACACTGTCCGTCATGGTACGCTTTCAAAATATCATATACCTCATCATCCCTAACACATCTTCTTATTTGCATATCTGCACCTGTATGAAATAAGTAACCTCCTATCCATGAAAAACGGGTGCTACGATGTATTATTTGCTTTCGTTCATTAAGGGATAGATGTTTGGGTAATTTACCTATTGCCAAATAGTTCGTTATATCAGCATACCATGGTGTTCTGGTGGTAACAGTGAAGAGATGCTCATCCGGGAAGTGATCTTCAACTGGTTCTACATCTGTTGGCTTTGGCATCCTGGACAGAAAGTTAGCTACAGGATTCTCTTTGCTCGGTCGATCCTTGATCGTGATATCAAATTCCTGCAGTAAAATCAGCCATCTAGTTACTCTCCCATTCGTAATAGGTTTATTTGCTAAAAAATTAATGGTAGAGTGATCTGTGTAAAGCACTATAGGATACCCAGTTATGTAATGCCTAAATTTATTTATAGCGTGAACTACAGCCAAAAATTCTTTCTCAGTCACAGTATAGTTTAATTCGACAGGGGTCAGATTTTTGCTAATGTAGTAAATTGCATATGGCTTTTTGTCTTCCTCCTGCCCAAGTACTGCTCCAATTGCTGTGTCTGAGGCGTAAGATGAAATTTGGAATGGTAAATTCCAATTTTGGCCCCTCAGCACAGGGGATGTTGCAACGAGCTTCTTCAAATCATTAAAAGCATTGTCACATTTGTCTGTCCAAACAAAATCAGTGTTCCCAGTCAGCGCATATAAAGGTGTGCAACAATTCGAGAATAATGCTCTATAAATTTTCTATAATAACTAGAAAATCCAAGAAAGCTACATACCTCTGTCTGTGTAGTAGGTGTAGGAATTAACAAGAGTATTTGAATTTTAGCTGGATCTACTTGAATTCCTTCTGCTGAAATATAATGGCCTAAGATAACTCCTTTAGTCATCATCATAAGACATTTTTCATTGCTTAAACAAAGCCTAGTGTCTATACATCTTTGCAATACTTTTTCTAGATTTTGCAATGCAGGTTCAAAATCATCCCCATAAGGAGTGAAATCATCCATATATACTTCGAGACCTTCATTTATTGAGTCTGCAAACATGCTGAGAATTTCCCTTTGAAATGTAGCAGGAGCGTTGCATAGGCCAAAAGGTAAGACTCGGTAGGCAAATGTACCCCATGGGCAGGTGAAAGTAGTCTTGTCCTGGTCTTTAGGGGCAATTTGAATTTGGTTGTATCCATTGAAGCCATCCAGAAATGAAAAGAACTTCTTTCCTGCCAATGTGTCTAATCCCCGGTCAATGAAAGGAAGAGGAAAGTGGTCTTTTTGTGTTGCTTTATTGAGTTCACGGTAATCTACACATATCCTCCACTTTCCATTCTTTTTAGGTACCACCACTAATGGGGAGACCCACTTGCTATCAGATATTGGATAGATAAAATTGACATCCAATAATTTTTGTAATTCATCTTTCATAGCATCCTTAAGGTGAGGATTCAGTCTCTTTTGAGGTTGACGAATGGGTCTTGCGTCTTTTTCAATGTAAATGTGGTGAGTACATAATTGTGGGTCAATTCCTTTCATATCGAGGTAATCCCATGCAAAGGCTGCTTTGTATTTTCGTAATAATTGGACCAATTTCTCTTCTTGTTCAGCAGTGAGATTCTTGTTAATGTTCAAGGTTTTTCCTAGTTCAATTTCTACAACCTTAGTATTATTCACAGAGGTAGTAGGTATTGCTTGATCATGGATGTCTTTAAAAGGATCTTCTTCTTCTTTATTGTCGAATTTTGCCTCAATCATGTGACACTGCAAGTGAGATGCAGTTTGTGATTTATTAATGAAATTACTAATGACATCATCCTCTATTTGATCTTTAAAATCCAAAGCTTCTTCTATCGTTAGAGGTGACCTCATGTTTTCCACAAAATATGATGGTTCGAATTTCCTGCACTATGGGGGCGCCCATGAGCATTGTATCATCTACGAATTGCTGATGCGTTAATGTGGGTCCTTGGTGTACCGGTTTGATGCCTTTGAGTTGATTCTGCTGTTTTGCCTTGGCTAAGGATCTTCCTAGCCCTTCTGCCATAATGACAAAGAGAAACAGAGACAGGGGATCTCCTTGCCTTATACCTCTGGACGGAATGAAGGGTTGAAGGGGTCCTCCATTCAGTAGCATTGAAAAGAAAGCACCTGAGACCAGTTCTATTATCCAATTTGTCCATTGCTGACTAAATTCAAAAGCCTGGAGGATTGCTCTCATATAGTGCCAGCTGATTTTATCAAAGGCCTTTGAAAGGTCAAGCTGGATAAGCATACCTAGAGTCCTTTTTGTTTTGAGAGAATGCAACACTTCCCGAGTGAGGATTATGCTGTCAGTGATTTGCCTACCTTCAACGTAGCCAGTTTGTTCCTGAGAAATGATTGAGGGGAGGACAGATTTAAGTCTGCTAGCCATCAGTTTGGAAAGGATTTTGTAAAGGACATTACAAAGGGCTATGGGACGAAACTTGTCGGGGGAGTCATCCTGGTCTGATTTGGGAATTAAGGTGAGGAATGTGGCATTGATGGCAGGCAAAACTTTCTTGGTTCTGTGAAAGTTCCTTACTAGGTTGAGAAGGTCAACCTTAATAATGGGCCAGCAAGCTTTAAAGAATTCGATTGTAAAGCTGTCTGGTCTGGGAGCCTTGTTCGAGGCCACGTTGAAGATTGTTTCTTCAATCTCCTGCTCAGTGAATTCTCTTAGAAGGAGGGAGTTTTTCTCCTCTGTAACTAAGTTGGGAATGGCAGCGATAATTTCATTGATGGCTCGGGTTCTATCTTGAATGGGATCGCTGAGAAGAGAAGTGAAAAAGAGTTGAGTTCAGATCCTATATGCTCCCTTTTATAAACTTGATCGCCATCATCTTTTTTGAGGGAGAGGATGCGATTATGTGCTCTATGCTGGATGGTTGACTTATGGAAGAAACTAGTGTTGCGTTCTCCCTGTTTTAACCATTGCACCCTCGACTTCTGCCTCCATAGCAGCTCTTCTTGTTTTAACCGTTCTTCCCATTGCCTTTGCATATTTGATTCTTGAGCTATTCTTTCATCATTGGGCCCTTCTTTGATCAAAGATTGCTGGAGGTTCGCCATTTTTTCCTCGAGTTCTTTTTTGGCTTGAAATATGTCGCCAAAGGTGTTTTTGTTCCAGCGTTTGAGGTTGATTTTTATTGTTTTGAGCTTCTGCTGGAATATGTACATGATATTGTCGCTCCTTATGGTGGCTTGAGTCCACCAACGTTGTATGTTTTGCATGAATGATGGGTGCTCTGTCCAGAAGGCTTCAAATCTGAATTGTCTATTGTGGGGCTTATCCAAATTGGTGAAGTGAATCTGCACTGGCCAGTGATCAGATCCTCTGATAGGCAGAATGCTGGCCTCCATGTCGATATTTTGCAACAGAATGGATTCCGACATGAGGAACCTATCGAGCCTTGATGCTATCTGCCTGTTTCCTCCTTGCTTATTATTCCAGGTATGCAGACCATTGACTGTGGAGATGTCAATGAGTTTGGATTCAACAATAAAGGTGTTGAATGCTTCCGAGTCCTTATCCAATCTTCGTAAGCCTCCCTTTTTTCCTACTAGATTGGTGATCATGTTGTAGTCTCCGCCTAAAATCCAGTGGTTTGCCCCATGGTGTTGCCTGACTTCGTCCAGGTCTAGCAACATCTTCAGTTTTTCCTGGATTCGTTGGGGTCCATACACGTTGGTGATGCAGATCGATTGCCCTGAGTCTGCCATGTTGAAAATGTTCGATAATGAGTGTTTGGTGGACAGAGCATTCTGCAAGAAGAATTTTCTTTTGTTCCAGAACGTGAGTAACCCTCCTACTTGCCCGATAGCATCTATGCTTATGCAGTGATGACTATTGGAAACAAGTTTTTTGAGTGTCTCTGTGCCTTTGGGAGAGCATTTTGATTCTTGAAGAAGTATGATGTCTGGGTGTAGCGAGAATAAGCAGTTTTTCAAGATCCTTCTTTTGGTGGTGCCGTTGAGCCCCCTGATGTTCCAGGTTGTGATTTTCATTGAGCTACCTTTGGAGCAGATAGGACCAAGGCCCTGATTTTTCCTTCATTGATTAGGCGTCTGCCTGGTTCTTGTATTTGGTGTCTTGTGGATTTGCGCCCTCTTTTTCTTCCTGGTCCTTGTGGCTTGTATTGATCCAAATCCAGGTTGTCTTGAATGCCCGTTTGGTTGCTATTTCCCCATTGCCTTTTGGCTGCATTTTGGTTGGTGTATTCCAGCTGCAGGTATGCCATTTCTATCTTCTCCAAGTGTTATTGGGGAATGGCATCGACTCCTAGTTTGGACCATTTCCCATTGACCTTTTGGAGATCTAGATCGCCTAGGATCTCCTCCAGAGGATTGTTTGAAGTGGTTGAGGATGGCTGCTCTGTTTGCATTTATGTGCATTGAGAAGTTTGCAGTGAGGTGTGGCTGGTATTAATCTGAATGGGAGAGGATTATGGTTTGTGTTGCGGTGCCTGGGCGTGGATTGAATCCGAGGTTGTGCTTGGGGCGTTGGTTGTAATCAAAGATTGACTTAATAATGACGGATCTTGATCAGTGGGGGCCTAGGAGACTATAGGGTGCTCCAATGAGTCAATATTGCTCAGAACTTCAAAGTTGTTTTGCTGGGTCGAGGCAGTGTTGGTGGGGGTTGTATTGGTGGAGGGTTTCAGAGGCTTTGTGCCTTTCTCCCCTTTGTTCTTTCTTGAGATGGAGGTGAAACCAGGTGTCGACAGGCTTGCACAATGGAATACATTTCTTTGTCATAGGGTGATGAACTTTGTCACAAGTACTCAGTACTATCTCACAAAGCTACACACAAACTAGATTGGTTTTGAACAAGTCAAAGGTTCAAAACTCATCCACTAATTGCTTGCCTCTATTGCGCAATCAACGCTGGTCTAATGAGAGATCCAAGTTCGAATCTCACTAGCTCCAAATGTGCAATTCTCATTGGTAATTTCCTCCAAGTGTGGTGCAAATCTCATGCACAACTAATGTCACAATTGATAGCTATCTCAACCCTTTCATCTACCTCTTTCACTTGTCGCCACTGAAATTTCCATGCACTGAGTTAAATTGATGTGTTCTTTAGTTGAATAATGAGTTAATAATTAGTGAATTAAATAATATTTAATTTACACAACTCATCTCTAGTGTATTAGCCAGTTAAACTAAATACAACTAGTTCAACTAGTTAACCAAAACACCATCTCCATTAACTGTCGCATCAACTCCACCGAACTCCGCCACTTGAGCTCTAACTGAAGTCAACCATGCATTAGCTCAACTAACCCATAGGAAAAGCGTAAATCCTTCTGGCAGCTGCATGCCCCACATCCGGGGGTCAAACTGAAGTGCTCTAAGAGAGTAAACTGAAGTTTAGAGTCCAAATATTATTAAGGGTAAATAATATTTAACTGTTCTATTTTTAGCCCGCCAGTCTAAAAATAGACTTCGACCTAAATGCTAAAAATAGAGGTCCATCTATTTTTACCAACTCGACCAATCATCCAAGAATAGCATATTTCAGCTCCCGGTCCATGATCCATATGTCTAAAAATAGACATAGTCTAAAAATAGACTTTGTGCCAAAAATACCCTGCGGGCCCACTTGGTGAAGGCAACTTCATTTCACCAAGCTCCATCATCTTGCTGCATTTTTAACACTCCCTCTCAGCAAGATATGGATTATCTGCAACCCCTACCCTGCCTCTGTGAAACTCGAATTTTCTCCTGGTGAGCGCCTTCGTCAAGATGTCTGCATCCTGATCCTCCGTGGGAATATATGAAAGCATCATGATCCTCCGCTGAACACAGTCTCTGATATGATGGTACCTGATGTCGATGTGTTTGGATCTATCATGAAATACTGGCTGATCCACATCCGGAGACTCATCCTTGGGAGCTAACAGCTCCTCCTCTGCATGCAAGTGTGGCTCCCTCTCAAGCGAACACTGCATGGCTTTCTCCTCCTAAAATTTAATATCCTGTTGCACAACAGTGTTGCGACTATCTGACACATACACCCTATATTTGTGTGGTGTATCAGTGTACCCCACAAATATTCCAACCTCCGCTGTTGGATCCAGCTTCTTCCTTGCATCCTTCGTCACATGCATGTAGACAGGAGAGCCAAAAATCCGCAAATGGGAAATGTCAGGGCTCTTGCCAGAATAAGCCTCCTCTGGTGTACTCATGCCAAGAATCTTGTGAGGACAATGGTTCTGCACATATACTGCTGTGTTGCATGCCTCAGCCCACAAGTGAAGGGGTAGGCCCTGATCATGCAACATCGCCCGTGCAGCACCCACAATAGTTATGTTCTTCCGCTCAGCCACCCCGTTTTGCTGTGGGTTATGGGGTGCGATGAGCTCTCTCTGAATCCCTTCTACGCTGCAGAAGTCCTTGAATTAAGCCGAGATGAATTCACCACCATTGTCGCTCCTGAGAGCCTTCACCTTCTTCCCCGATTCCTTCTCGAGCAGTGCTTTAAACTCACAGAACTTAGCGAATGTATCGCTCTTCTTCTGCATGTAGAAGATCTAGCACTTTCGAGAGAAATCATCAAAAAAGATCATGTAGTACTTGTGCTTTGCTGTCGAAGCTACTGAGAAAGGACCACACACGTCTGTGTGAACTCTCTCAAGGATCGTCGTGGCGCGACTATCCTTCTCGTGAAAGGTGGCTTTCACAAACTTTCCTAAAGTACACCCCTTGCACTGATCTGACTGCGCAAGGGTGCCCTTAGGAAGCCCAGTAGAAATCTGCTGCAGGATCTTCAAAGCTCCATGGTGAAGGTGGCCTAATCTCCGATGCCACAATTCGCCCTCATCATCCCGGCTCACCACTTCTCCTACTTTGCATGCCATTGCTGCGCAGCCATCTACTTGCAACTGATAAAGGTTCTTGGTTCGAACCCCTATCTTCTGGGTCTCTCCAGTGGTATTCCTGCACAGGAAATCCTTTCCTTCGCTGAAGACCACATCATACCCCTTGAATGCATGGGCATTTACCAGACCTTTCACTTTCCAAAAATAGCTTGCGGGCCCACTTGGTGAAGGCGACTTCATTTCACCAAGCTCCATCATCTTGCTGCATTTTCAACAAGAGGAGGGTGAAATACAAGAGGAGGAAATGGAGTTTCTGAGGGATCCACGTAATACTAGAAGTAGACTGTCATTATTTCAATAGTTTATCCATACTTATTGGACATTGAAATATAGACTGGAAAATGCCATAGTCAATGTTCAGGAAATTGGAGGGGACGCAAAAGCTGCCTCTATTTTAGCTTAAATGAGAAGGGATATCCAAGAAATCCACCTTCTGCAACACCACCATAACTTCGTCCTAGGCCGCAGGAAGTGCCAATTGAAAAGTATGAATCAAGTGGATACGTCTAGCTCCAATTTTAAGGACTCGACACATATCGATCGATCTGATGATTGATTTTTATGAAATCCTTTTCTTTTTTGTCATTTTGACATGCATATTATAGGTAGCATTTAATTTCTGAAGTTCTTGTATGTAATGGACAGTAAATTGGATATAGCAAACAGTATTAGGGTCAAACTTTATGAATTTTGGTTGGCCTATAACTCTTTAAGGTGGCCAACAGACCTAGTTTCCAGCATTATTCATTATAACCTACTTTTCTCTTTTTTGATTAATGGAAAATAGAAAGGCTCTGCTAAACTTACAAAAAAAATCAAAGTAAAAAATTAATAATTAAAGATGAAATTATAATTTAATTATATAATTTTATAATTTTTTTTAATTTCAACAACTTTAAAAATAACATAATAAAAATTGTTTTGATAAATTAATGTTATCTAATTTTATCAATAATTAAATTTATATAATTAAACTAATCAAAATTCAAACTAATATCCAACTAATTTATATTAGAGAACTGAAATTGATATAATGTGAAGTTATATAGATACATCACAAAATCATGTCAAAGGAGGAGTAGAGTTTTTTTTATGTCAACTCAAGAGGAGGGTTCAAGATTTTTTCGTTGTATATTGTGTTGAATGCATAGAGCTAATCATATAGCTTTGAAATGATGCTATGAAGTATAAATACAAATTATTTAATATTAGATGGATTGTAATGGATATTTTATAACCTATATAATGCAAAAAATAATTATGTGTGAAAACATCCATTAAATCTATTGCATATTGAATAAAATATTGAGGCCAAAACATTTAAAAATGTTTAACATTGGATTTTAATAAATTATAGCTTATTACTAATTCTATTAAGTATAAAATTACTGGTACAAAACTGCCACAGCGTCAACTTGGTGAGCCTGAGCACTGGGCTTGATAATCAAGCAAGTCAAAGAGTGTCTGGACTGCCCAGGATGGGAAACCAGTCCTTTAAACCACAAAGTATGAACCGCCCATGAAAGGGAAACCGGTTTTAAGTTTACACAAAACAAGCTAACATGAAAGTAAATACTAAAAATAGTACGGTGCTTATAAAGCTTGGAAGCATATGATTCCGACAGAAATAGAACAAAAAAACCTGAGTGACTTTGCAGCTGCTATCCATGATGCTTATGCAGCAGAGCAGTAAAGCTTGGAAGCATATGATTCCGACAGAAACAGAACAAAAAAACCTGAGTGACTTTGCAGCTGCTATCCATGAGTAGGAGAGGTAGGTTCCTCGATGACTCTGCAGGCATAAGCGTCGCTTCTGTCCTCTTGTCCTTCGCTGAGAGCTCTCCCTCTACCGGTGCGCCCCATCGCCATGTTGTACTCGTGCTGAGAAGGAGGAACAGAAGTGGCTGGAGCCGCGCATGGGGAGCTGGAGCTAGGATGGGAGAGAGGAGTAGCAGAACAGGGCGGAGCCAAATTGGGGACTTCTTCACGAAGTTTTACAGTGATAAAAGAAGTGAGGGTAGCGTTGCAGGAGGTGCAATCAAACTGGAGCTCAGCACGCTTAGAGGTTTGTCTGATGGAGGGTCGAAGGGGCCGAGGAGCGACAGAAGGGACCGGAGGGAGAGAGACGCAGGGAGACTCACGAGCAGGGGGTGGAGGGGCAGGGGCGATGGGAGCAACGACGGAATCAACGCAAAACGCAGGTACAGGGGCTCCATCTTCTTCTAGCAAGGTAGGGACAGAGCCATGGCTAGGAGGAGGGCGCCGCTGGTTGGATTGCCCACGACTGGGTCCGCGTCTGCATCTCATGCGTTCGCGGAGACGAGGCATGGTGACAGACGCAGGACCAGGCTCAACGAAACAAACTGAATTGGCAGGGGAGAAATGAAAATCCGGGACGCCACTGGGCTGAGCTGAGGGAGAAGGAACCAGACCACTGAGACCACGAACAGAGGGAGGATTGACACTACACCACGGACTGTGAGAAAAATGATAATCCGGAACCGGTTCAAAGCAAGCGGCTAACGAACAACGCCTCCCAGTGTTCGTTTTAACACTTGCATCAGCGCAGCCTGGAGAGCAAATCGCGTGCAGGGGAGGAGGAGATCCATGAACGTCCGCCACACCAGTCGAGAAATTGCAAATGTAATCCGTCTCACATAGAACCGCCATAACCAGGCGCTTGGCGAGCCAACCGAGAGAATTAACGTTCGCGCAGGGTGGTGAGTTAAGAGCCAATTAAATGCGAGTACCGGGAGCCACATGGGCTGCCCAAGTGAACCCCATCGGGAAGTGCACAGGGTGCCACGTTCCCTGGTGTGCATTGATAAATATAGCTTATTAATGTATATAATATTTTTTATTTATTTTAATTTCTAAAATTATTTTAAGTGGTTTTCTTCAAATTGATCAGATTTTTATCTTTGTGATAAGAAGTTGATTTTGACCACTAGTGTTTGACTTATTATTTGTCGATTACTACCATTACTACATAAATGAGTAAATTATAATTTTAGCGATCAACTTTTAATAATGAGTGCTCTAACAATAGACTTTTACAAAAGGATTGGTTTTACCACATGGATTGTAAAATTACTTGAATTTAAAGAAGATAGACCACCTTAAACCATAAATTATTTTTTAACTTATTTTTTGAATGACGTCATATTAAAAGAAAAATGTCCTTTTTATATTATAAAATGAAAGAGAGGAATTAGAGGATAATAGTAACACTAAAATAGGACACATGGATGCCCTAAATTAACCTGGAAACCTTTATGGAAAAAACAATTCTTGATATTAGATTTATTAATCATTAGGCCAAATGGTTGTGTTGGGAAGGGAAAATATTTGCCTTATGTGACATTAAATATAGCAAAATACTACCTCAACATTTACTTTTGTGGTATAAGGGGCAGTAGAAACAATACCAAGTTGTAATAATGTTAAAGGATCTTCATGAGCATAAGAGAGGAAAGGATTTTCAGGACATTATGAATCTGGCTTCAAGAATGTCCCATCAAATGTGGTTCAAATGAGTCATGATGTTTGGTCTTTACTTCAGGTTTTTGGAGGCCTAATGTGGTTCAAATGAGTCATGATGTTTGGTCTTTACTTTAGGTTTCTGGTACAGTTATTCATTGAATATATCTTCAGTGCTTTCTCTTTCTTCCTTTGAGATATAACTGAAGATTGCAACACAGGCAGTTATAAAAATGGGAATTTGTAAAAGTTAAGAATCTCAATTTCGGAAACTAGAGTTTGTAGTTTGGGATGTAAAGGTGAAGGGAGGTAAATCCAGGCTTGTAGTGCATTTTGCAAAAGAGCATCATTGTGTTCTTTCCCTTTTCTTTCATACAGAGATTACTTGTAGAAATAGGATGGAGAAGAGTTTTGAACCATTCCACCCAACATTGGATCATTGATGACACCAAATTAACTGAGCTTACAGGTATTATCATCAAATTCTTCATGCCCGAATATTTTGCATGTGTAACAGGGTGATTTGTGTGGAATTTTCTGTTGAAAATGCAACAAGATGATGGAGCTTTGTGAAATGAAGTCGCCTTCACTAAGTGGGCCCGCAGGCAAATTCTGGCGCAAAATCTATTTTTAGACTATGTCTATTTTTAGACATATGGAGCATGGTTCGGGGATTCTAGTTTGAGATTATTGAAGTATGTGTCATGTTGGTAAAAATAGATGAGACTCTATTTTTGAGGTCAAAGAGGTCGAAGTCTATTTTTAGACTGCCTCTCCTTAAAACAGGGAAGCCAAATATTATTTACCCTTAATAATATTTAGACTATAAACATCAACATCTCCTGTGACCTCAACAGAGCTATGGGTATGGTCTTACAGAGGATCTCGTGGTTCCCAAGTACATGGCAATGGCTGTTAGACTCATATAAGAAGTTTTTGAGAGTAATGAGACATGCAGGTGAGCTGTGTTCGTTTATTTTAGTTGAACTGATTGAGATTAGTTTAACTAGCTAATCAATTAGTTATGAGTGGAGTGAATTAAATATTATTTAATTCATTAATTAGTAACTCATTATTCAACCCATGCACAACATCTGGGCTTCACTGGTTAAAGGTATGACTGCAGCCTAAGGAGAGCAAGAAAGAGGTAGATGAAAGGGTGGAGTTAGCTATCAGTTGTGACTATACTGTTGCTATTTGCAACACACAGATAGGTGGAGTAATCCCATGAGGATTGCGCAGTTCAGGCTGGTGGTTTATCTATATAAAGAGGCCATCCCATAGCATTGAAACACGCAATAGAGGCAAGGCAATTGGCGGTGAGTTTTGAACCAGTAACCTGTTCAAAACTTAGCTAGATTGTGAGTAACTGTATGAGAAAGTACTGAGTACTTGTGAGGAGTATTGTACTGAGTTTGTTACTTGATTTCTCCATTATAATATACACAATAGCTGTGGGGTTTTCAGCTATAAGCTTTCCCATACATACTGTGTTAATGTGTATGATGATTTGATGTGTTATCGCTTGATTTTATTTCCGCATGTTTGATGATCTGAGTTGATCTGGAGTGGAAGAGATTATGTGTTGCATATAAATTCGAATTGTATGTGATCAGGATAGTCTTGGTGGATAATTATTTATTATTCAAAAAATTTCTACATTTTCTTCCATAAGACATACAAGAAAGTGTGGATGACACCAAAAGTGATATTCCATAGTTTTGAGATTGTGTTACTTCTCTAGCTTTCTCATATTCCATAGCTGATCAGTACAGTAATCAAAGAAAAGGGATCCTTCAAACAATCACTAAAATACCAATGAAATGTAGATTTACAAGCCTCCAGTAAGTACTTATAATTTGCTTCGAATTATTATCTAAAGACAGTGGAGTACAGTAATCAGAGACAATGGATACATGAAACAATTATAATAATTACCCTTCACAATGGCTTCCTACTTGTGAGTAAGTTGACAAAATTTTCACTTATAATTTGCTTCGAATTATTATCTAAAGACAGTGGAGTACAGTAATCAGAGAGAATGGATACATGAAACAATTATAATAATTGCCCTTCACAATGGCTTCCTACTTGTGAGAAAGGTCTTGGTTAAAATATAAAGGACCAATAAGTTTAGAAACAAGGTTTTTGGAAGTGAGCAAGATTCAATAATAAGAAAACTGAATAATTACAAAAATTTAAATTTTTAGCTTGTCATCAAGGCCGATGATTCACAATTAATTTAAATAAACTCAGCACCTATCATAACTAGCAAGAACACAACAGCAAGAAATTGGAAAGAAATGAATCTAATAGTTGGTTTGAGGGTTAATCACTATTTACCCAAGTGGTCTTATAAAGCATATGCTAGAAATTCTCTTCTTTAACATCTGATCAACAGTGATAACCATCACACAATTTATCAAGTTATTCTACTTCATTGGAAGAAATGTCAATCCTTACATAATGTTTGTATCTTGTTTAGCATGGAATGAAAATTCATTTATTTAACAGTGCATTTAACAAAACATTACATTCCCATCATGTAAACAGTTTCCAAAGTGACAACTTCTAAGAAAGGAGGAGTCTTGAAGTGAGAACAGTATGTGGGGATCATACAAATATGGGTGCATAACATCCCAAACAGATTGTGAGTCCAGATAAAGAAAAATCAACAGATCAGCCCTTAATAAGGGGAAATGTTGCCATCTGTTTCTGAACTCATAAGGATTGAAGAAAAAACATAATAATCATAGACAAAAACAAGCTCGCTTGATGTGTCTAATGTTGGCCCTGTAGAAAGCTATAAGCCATTGCATCTTATGAGAATAAAAACTATGATGTTATGAAAGAAACAACTAGAAGAAACCGGCTCTCCTGATGCACAATTATGACATTCAGATGTCAGTCTTCAGATCAGGCTCGCTTGTGAAAACCAAGTGTGAACCCATGACTGCTCCAAAAGGTGCACAGTATTGATAATGACTGTGGATCCAACCAAAACGAAAGCCAACTCGTGTACAAAAACCAACATAAGAAAAATAAATTGTGCCAAATTCAAACAAGATTATCTAAATCGCTATTGTTAGGAAACATCCACCGTCCAATTACAGCACGTTTATGCAAGCTTGCCACCCTCCTATGCAAGTCTTCATAGTCCAAATAAATTTCATTTATCTCCATCCTATGTTTGTAATAGTTATTCTTGTTCTTGCGTCGTCTTCTTCTTCGGAGCTCGTGGTTTCCAGCTTCTTGTTACCAAAAGCACTTTGGATGATTAAATCATCAATCTCATGTTCAATTGACTGCTCCTCCTGAGTCGGTGTTGATTTTAATACATCCATAACTTCACTGCCAAGTGAAGGCTTCCAAGCCTGTTAATAACCTTGCCTGATGTTCTAATCCGTCAGAAGTACAGTGATATATCAGTGCCGTCACTGTAAAAAAATATTACATTGATTCTGTAAGCCAGCTACATCAGGGGACACTCCTCAGGAGTTCGGCCAAAAAGATGGAGAAATAGCCAAAACAAATGGTATTTTTCCGCGACTTAGGAAGGATAAGGCAAAGATTAATATGGGCGAAGAAAACACGCTCTCATCCAAGATAGGCAAAGTACATCTAAAAAGGGAAAAGAGGAATAAAGAAGGTAGCGACACGGACTCGAAATAACCCCACAATCGGGTGTCGTATATCGGGTGCCACCACACCTCATGCCGTGGGTGAGTACTTAAAAGAGGACTAAATGAAGAGGATAGGAAGAATCCGAAAGAGGAAAGTCTAATCCCAAGGGGACCCTCCCCTAATCTTCCGAGTAGACAAAATCCCAATGACCACCCAGAGACAGATTTGTCGACCACTTTAAAAAAAATTTTGTCGTTGACTTAATAGATCGATGAAATCAAAAAGCCGCCACTACAATAAAAATATTCGGGAAAAAACCGTTCACATAATGAGGCATGACAAAGTCCATAGGGGAAATATTCCAAAGTGGGATCATCTCGAGCACTCAATCTAATATAGTCCGGCAGCCCATATTTAGTAACTCACAGTAGTACATAAAAGAGGTAGTCTGCATACAACCTCGAGAGAAAGAAAAGCTATGTGATTACGAAAAAACTCAAAGATGCCAAGTACAGAGCCTAATCCCTTCCATGTTCAAACGGCCATAAGTTATTAATATTTGACACCTCCTTACCAACCAATCAGGCTGCATTCAATTATCAACATCCGAATTGCATCCCCTAGAAGTATAACTCAGATCGTCATCCCGAAAAAAAATTTGAAATTAACCCGAAATGTATCACCGAAAATACAAAGATGGAAAGGAGCAATGGGAAAAACCAGGCAGAAATAGTATGCCATTAAAAATGACAACAACAACAACAATAACACCCAGAACAACTCCACCACCTTTCACATAATCGGAAACCAAAATTTTTACGTGGCCTAGATATGATTAGAGTATCTACCCACTTTCTCCATAGAGTACTCCATCTTGCAAAACACCACGTAGATTCAGATTGTTTGAATCCTTCCGATGACTCCCGTGATGAAGAGGGTTGGTGTAACATATACACCTCCCTGGCTAATCATTCGACTTGTGTTGGTTATATATGGCAATAAGAATATAGATGGCAATGACTAAGAGAAAAACTATCATAACAATCTCAAAACCATCCATATAATTCATTCCTAACCATCTAAATCTATTACATCCACATAATCAAACAATAGCCGATTCCAACCAATAGCACGACCACTCCCACAAGTCTTGCCTCTCCTCAACAAAGACGACGTCCGCGACTCCACTCTCCAAATTCAAAAATCTCCTTCCTTCGGGGAGCCTCCTCATTCCTTGAGAACTCCTTCAAACGCCCTGCATCCGAGGGAAGCGAGAGATGGGAAATGGGATTCGCGAAAACAACCAAACGTGCGTAATGTCGCGCGAATGAAGAATTTTGGTTATATTATTAAAATAAAACTCTCGAACGAGAGTTATAAAAACTCTCGGCCGAGAGTTTTTATTGAATGTTATATATATAAGAGTTTTATGAAATGTTTCAATAAAAAAATCGACGCAATTTTTTCGGTCCAACAGCTTTTCTCGCGCGAAAAGTTTGCACACAACTCCGACGAAAATCGCGGAGGTCCGAATTCTTTTCCCCGTAGTTTGGAAATTTGCACATATGTAGCTTGTAAATTTTCCACATATAAAATTTTGGCTATGTTACTTATATTTTTTCATTGAATTTTCCACATATAAAATTTTGGCTATGTTAGTTATAGAATCATTCCTCTTTGTTGTTCTAGGCTATAGGTGCTAGCCGATGGGGTTTTTTGGCCGTGGGAAATGACCAAAGGTTGATCTATCTTACCAACCTTCTTCTAATTAGCTCTCCCTCTTGAGCCTCGGCTTTTAGGGGTGATCGTCAATCTAGTGAGGGTGCTCCAATCTATTTTTCGTGCACAAAATTTTTTTTGGCATTCAAGTTTTTTTGGGTGGGAAATATTTTTTGAAAGTTTTTGTGGGTGCAAATTTTTTTTTGAAATGTTTTTTGGGTGCATGCATGAAATATTTTTGCATAATGTCTCTATGAAGACATGGAGTATTTTTGCAATCTTGCAATCTATGAAAGCATGAAGTACTTAGTTTGAACTCTTTATGTTTTGTTAGGTATTTGGTCCAAATAGAATTGGATTTTAGGTTTCCAATTGTGTGAACATGGGAAACCAAAGGAATTGCATATCAAAGTACGATCGAAAAAAGAAAAAGATTTAAAGGAGAAAAAATGAGAAATCACAAAAAAAATGGCGAGAGGAAAGGGAAAAGATTAAGGCATGAAAGAAATGTGGAGGTAGAGCATCGTGAAATAGATGTAGAGGTACATGACAATGACGAGGAAATGAGAAATGTTGAGGAACTTGTCAACGAGAATATAATTGATATCAATGTCACTCGGTGAGTCAATTTAGTTTCTTCAATTTGAATTTTGTATTTTGTATACATGTCAATTTCAAATTAGAAGTTTTAATATTGTTTTTTTATGCAGGGGACAACATCGGATCCACAAGAAGAAGCAACCACACATCCAATTTCACCGCAATTAATTGGAAGTTCCAATAACGTTGTATACAACTACAAGTTTCTAGAAAATATGGATGCAACTAAAATTGAAGAATTGGGACCACCATTGGCTAAAAGGACAGTTCGAGATAAAGTAAAATATGTATTGAAACATACTTTTGAAGGTTTATCTATCATAGCACAAGCTCAACTATTACGTGGACTTATAAAGCACAAATCTCTCACAAATGTCGTGGAATTATTGGGCATTAAAAAGTGAAAAAAGAGGTTTTAGCAAATGAAATGGTAACAAATAATGTGACATCGGCGCTTGGCATACTAGCCAAAGGGCGATCTAATGTTGCAAAGAATGCTCGTAGAGCACTTTTAACAAAAAAGTGCAATGCGAAAGGAACTTCATCAAGTCGGTTGATGTCAACAACTTCAAAATTGATTAAAACATCAAGAAAAAAGTTTATGGAGGCATTCAAAATTTAGAACTCAAATAGATGAGAATGATGAAGGAGCATGTTGGGCTAATATCCGCAGAGCGTCCATATCATGATAGACTTCTGATGGTGTGAGGGATAGGGTAAAAGAGTTTTGGGATTCGAACTCTCGTGTGTCGCCAAATGAAAAGGATCAACTGCGACGCCGTATATCTAAGGGAGTTTATGAATCTCATTCCAAACATATAACACATGTCAGTCAAGTAGAATTATTCGAGAGCTTTATGGAGAGTAATATTGATGTGAAGATTTCCCTTAGCACATTTGTGAAGCTTAAACCATGGTATGTCGGGCCTATCACTCGTTCGAGACACATGTTGTTGTCGATACCATGTAGAATTCGAATTATTGTATGAGACATTTGTAAATTTTGGCATAAAATATTGGTCAAATGACCCTCCTCCTTCAAGTGTTCGTGAATTTTTATCAAAGATATTATGTCCACGAGAGAATAATGAATTATTTTATAAAAAGGAATGTGTTGGTGGAAGAAAATGTGACAAATGTTCTCATTTGGCACTCTATGATGAAAAGTATCCCATTGATCCTAATGATCCCAGCATCGTCAAATCTCAGTCCCGAATTGGAAGAGATATGAATATGTTACTTACACTCCTCGTTGCAGATTCAAGCACAACATCAAAAAAATATCACTTTTACTTGATGACGAGATTCCGGTGACATCTTTTATGGAGAAGTTCGTGGTGCAAATATACAAATATATTAAGCATTGTCATATAGCACGATGGCAGGGATTTACAGTTCAAGCAATCACGTGAGGTGTTCCCAAAAGGAACAATATTATCGATGGTTGATTTCGCTGAGAATTACACGTTTAGTCCACAAAAGGAGATACAAAGTGAGTATTATCATTCGAGACCAAGTATCGATATTTGTGCATATTTTGTATAGACACGCGGAGCTTGTCGTCGATGGTTTTGATAGCGATGAAAATAATCGTGAGGTGATTAAGGAGTACCATTTCTACATCGTTGATGATCGAACACATGACACGTGTTTTGTTCAACATTGTTTTAATGTTATTTATAATGATTTGTTGAAACGAAGAGTCACTTTTAAAGAACATTGGGTATGGTCGATGGTTGTGCTAGTCAATTTAAATCAGCAAGATCGTTCTATTGGTTGTCTCGTCTTCATAGGAAAATCAACATTCGACATACATGGAATTTCTTTGAGACAGGGGCATGGAAAAGGAGAGCATGATGGTGCTGGGGCATGCGTAAAACGTGCACTTAGGAGGTATCAATTGAATCACTCGCTTGCCGACTTGCAAAATTCTTTAGATGTTGTTAATTGGTGCAAGGGCAATTTAAGTCATGTATCAAACCCAAGGATGGCTCATGTGCACGAGTAAGCATACACATTTAACTAAGAATATATTATACATGTGTAGATATATATATGTGTATACATATATGTGCACGTATTTTGTTATCAAAAAAATATTTAATATTTTTTCAAAATTTGACTCATACATATGTGTGTGTTTTTTCTCAAGGTGTACTTTTGGAATATTGCAATGGGTGATGTTGATAGATCATTGCCATATAATGCCATGTGTAATCCCTAAAACAAGAAGTTTACACTCAATTAGGAGTAAGGACATGACAAATATACATTGCATTGAGAAACGAAAGTGCTCTTGCTTTTGTTATGCATGTATTGATCGTACGAAAGTCCATCGATGAATGTGAAAACCAAATTAAGAAATTTGTTCAACCATGGAAACTCGAACAATTGACACCATTGCCCCCCATTTGGAAACGTGAGTGACAAGGAAATGGACAATGAAGTGGCTATGATTGACAATGATAATGATCGTGTCTCCGATATGGTTAGAGAAGGTGATGTCTTTGTTGTCATTGCACCCAGAAAAATAATCAAGAAAAAGTGCATTATTATTTATTACGATGCACTATGTCTAAATCCATCATTCGTTGCAAGAGTATAATGATCCCATCAAATTATACATACCCAATCGGTTCAATGGTGTTAATGGGACATTTCTTTGAAGAAGTAAAGAAATGTAAAGATCATATTATTTTTTCAAGATTACCGACCAGAGGTTATTTATGCCCAATATAGTCACTTGGTCATAGCAACTCGATCGTAGCTTGAAGCAAGTGAAGAGTAGAAAAAACATAGCGACAATGGAGGTTATCGATAGATGATCATGATGCCATTTTGGAAAATTTGCCACTAGCACATTTCATATGAGTGGAACACATTGTTCAAGATGAACAATGAACTTTGATTCTAAGGTTAGAACATATAATTGCTACAATGCATTGGACTTTATATAGTTTAAGACTATATTGTGGATTGCTTGAACAAATAAATTGACATGTGGATGCTTAGATGTGTGTTGGTACATAATTTATGATGTGGATTCATCAAGGTTTTGATTCAAGATCGTGAAGCCTTTAACAAAATCCATCCGGAAATGTTGTTGTGCATGCCATTCATGTGAAGACACCTTAGTAGATTGCAATCTATTTGAATGAATACATGTTGTAACAGAGCAAGAGGTCAGCATGAAACATCTGTTATTTGTTTCTTCAATCTTGTTTTGTTCATTTGTGTTATGTGCTTCAATCTGTCGTTATTTGTTCGAGTCTATTCCAAGTATCAAAAAAGTTTCTTTCCCCACAAACATATACGTATGCTGCTTGTTATATATTTCACATGCTTCAATGGACATTCAATTTTTTTTGTTGTTTGCATTGGGAAACTCACAAATGATGTATCAGAGAAGCCTTTAACAAAAATCCATCCGGAAATGTTGTTGTGCATGCCATTCATGTGAAGACACCTTAGTAGATTGCAATCTATTTGAATGAATACATGCTGTTTTACCTTGCTTTCTTCTAGAGATAATTAATAGCCATGGTGGGATTTCAACCATCACAAAGCATACGACCTCTCTCAAAGATACGAGATCGAGAAGCCTTTAACAAAATCCATCCCGAAATGTTGCTGTGCATGCCATTCATGTGAAGACACCTTAGTAATTGTCTGTTTGTTATATATTTTCACATGCTTCAAAAGACATTCAATTTGTGTTGTTTGCATTGGGAAACTCACAAACGATGTAGCCTCTCTCAAAGCATACGGATCGTGAAGCCTTTAACAAAATCCATCCGGGAAATGTTGTCTGTGCATGCCATTCATGTGAAGACACCTTAGTAGATTGCAATCTATTTGAATGAATACATGTTGTTTTACCTTGCTTTCTTCTAGAGATAATTAATAGCCATGGTGGGATTTCAACCATCACAAGCATACAACCTCTCTCAAAGATACTGAGATCGTGAAGCCTTTAACAAAATCCATCTGAAAATGTTGCTTGTGCATGCCATTCATGTGAAGACACCTTAGTAGATTGCAATCTATTTGAATGAATACATGTTGTTTTACCTTGCTTTCTTCTAGAGATAATTAATAGCCATGGTGGGATTTCAACCATCTTATACGTAATAAATTAAGCATCTCACATGTTTACAAGATTGTGTAACATGAGCAAGAGGTCGGCACGTACATGGGATTTCAACCATCTTATACCTCGTTCGACTATTTTTTTTGATTCTTGAGTAATTTATTATCATATTTTGACTCTAATTATTATTTTAAAGTCCATAATGATGTAAGTTGAAAGGTGGTGCTCTCATTCGAGTTCGTTTGATGAAATAATTCCTTCCATTTGTCCGTTGCAATCGAATGTCTGTTGGTGCTTTGCATTGACATCCCTCTCGATCCGGCTTATTGATATACAAAGATTGGTTCTTGATGAAGAAGATATTCCTCAACTTGCCCAAGCATAGTCACTGTGTATGGTTTGCTTAGCTAATTTATTTAATTAAGCTATGGTTTGGAGCTCACTTTCTTTCTTTCTAGTAAAATTTTCGTCTTTTCTTTTTTATTTTCGTTAGGATGCCCGCCATCTTTTAACTAAATTAGATTTTCCTACATCCTATGTATATTCATTTCGAACAAGGTGAATCTGCACGAAAAAAAAGATGCAAGAGGGTTTCCCATTTCAAAGGGCAGTGTATTCATTTCTCAAGGACCTAGAAGCACCCGTTAGCTATGCTCGCATGGAAAAAGGGCCACATTATATGTCATCGTATCTCGGTTAAAGCGATGGCTTTCAAAGTCCTTTTTGGATGAAGCTATTGCACTTGTAAATTCCTTGCTTCCAATTCCCTGATGCGATGATAGGGAGCAATTCCCGATGAAATGTTAGTAGTTAAGAATGTGCCATCATGTTGGAGAAGCGAGTTTGTCTCTTTGGAAGCTGGAAATTTTATCTACATATACGCTACTATATAAAAGTTAATGTTGGTAATAATAAAGGTTGGTTGTGTTTCCGAGCATGAATTCCACAATTTTTCATGTTTGTGATTGATAGGTATCCGATATACATGGTAAAGCAAGTATAAATAAAATTTATAAATATTTGAGGAGGCAATGGTTATTTTGATTAACAATACTGCTCCAACACCACAATGCGGGGGATCTCCTTGTTTGGTGCTATCAAAGAAACCCTTGGAATGTCTTTGTTCGGATCCGGCATTATTCGAACCCGAATTTTTCATAGTCTATGTTTTAACGTCCTTGACTTACTTTTCAATGAGGCCACTTGTATCTTCGAGCGTAATAAACTTGTGAAGAATGGCTTGGTTCTCGGACCCACCATATATATTGACAAATATGGTTGGACCCTTTTCTCGTGAAGGATTTCAAGTATGGAGAACTCTAGCACGAAACTGTTTCTTCTCCGATATTAACTTCTTCAGAGGAGTTTTTGTTTTTGCTTTGTAATACTAAAATGGCAAGTTATGAGTATGGAAAGGCATAAAAATCCTCACGTATGTACCCTTTTTGGTGTTTTAATGCACATTCCGGGGTCTTAATTGATACAGGAAGAGTGTAACTAATGGGAATAGATGACAAACCGGAATTTGTGATATTGTATCTAGTCCTTAAGGCTCAAGAAGATCCGAAAAGACAAGATCTATGTATATTCTGATTTCAACCTTTGAAATATCAAATTAAAGTATTTTGATGGAGAAAAAATGTCTCATTATTTTCCATATCATAACACATGTACCCAAAATAAATTTAACTGGGAATTACTATTTGGAAAATACAAAAGGACTCATGTTGGAATTCCTTGCCCTTCAGCAGAAGCTAAGGTAAGGGGGCAAAACCGATTGAAGGCAGTTTCTAGACATAGATAACCATAAAGCTTGGCATCGCACCATTTTAATTTTTGTACGAGCAAGAAAATGGGGACTTCTCACATGAATATCATCCAGGTCGTCCTTGAAAATTATAATGAGGCCGATCAAATGATAAATGAAGTTCACCATAGTCGAAGGAATGTTGAGGATCTGCCAAAAACAACTTCATGAATGTCACAATCTAAAACATTCCTTAACCATGCGAAAATAAGAACTCTACATCATTGGTTGAATAATTTCTTATCCCCGCATAAATATTCCTCGTAAAAGCATAAACAGAGGCTACTCCGGAAGAAGTCTCTGGATTCTAGAACATGACAATGACATGGAACAGTAACTATAACACCCTCGGGCTCCATCGTTCTCTTAGCCTTTCAAAGCCATTGACAGAGAAATGAGGGATTCGAAGGCCACCTTGCAAACCTAGCCCCGAAACCCGCAACCCCATAAACAACACCCATTTGTTAGTGACAAGGTGACAAGCCATCGCAGTGACAACACCCAGTGTGTAACTTTTGGAGATTATATATCCCAAAGCATTAAGAGTGCAATTATATCATGTAAATAATATATTAAAAAAGTTTGATAATATTTGGAGGTTGATTGCCAAAGAATAATCTATGGATCCATAACTATAATCCTTCTACTCTATCTAGTCAATATAATGTTGCTTGAAGTGTCAATGTCATGATGGTGACCAAAAAAACTGTCAATTCTTAGCTTCTTTACTCGGTTCGATTTGAATTTAAAATAAATGTGAAACTAGATCTAAAAGAGTCCTCTCTTTTAGCCAAATCGATTTCAATATCTTGAAAGTTTTTGCTAGAATAGAACACTACGATTATGTATCACCGAATTTATTCCCCAATAAGTTTGCAAGTGCAACAATACCAAAGAAAAAAATACAAGATGAGACTAGACAGCTTGTTTTGGAAAGGATAACAGATGTAATAGTCGTGGAAAAAATCATTTACATCTTCATCATGCTAGTACTACTATGGCAATGTAGAGTGTGGGAGTTTAGTCTCTCACAAGAAAATTAGAAGCAAGAAATACATACAAGATAAGACCATAGATGCTTAGGGAATTTAAAGCAATCAAAGATGAAAGTTTGCTTTTGCAAGAATATCTCTCAACCAAGACTAGAACAATAAAATTCCTTCGGACTTTGTCAACAGACTGCAGAAAAACAAAGATATTATTAATATAAAATCTATCTCAATTAATCTTTGATTCTTTACACTAAAAAAAAATGATGGGGATATTTAAGAAAGCTTTTGAAACAATGGCCATGTAAAATTTTACAACTAAAATGTTACATCAGATGGGAAACACCCACTTTTAAAATGTTCTACTTAGGAGAACGTTTCATTCAATCTTGTGTGCTAGATGTCAATTGAATTAACATTTTTCAACTGCTTGAACTATATTGTAACCACAACTCGTTGTTAAAAAAAATGAGAAACTTTGTGTAATTACGATGAATGTGGCATAAATTTGTGAATGTGCAAACACATTCACTATAATTGTGTCGTGTACCGTAACTCTATTATTAAAATCAAACAAGCAAAAGAACTTCCCACCCGTACCCACGCACATTGATCACAAATTTGACATGAGTAAGATAACCTATAACAACTACATGTTCTACTCGATTTGGTGTGGGATTTTTGCTCTACGAGCGTAAAAGTCTCATCTCATCATCTAGTGCTCATCTTGAATATAATTTAATGCCGAGGACTAAGGAAATTGGACTTTTCTCCATCTTGAATTTGGCTACTACTATTCCAGTGCTTCATGTACATTTCTAGTTGCTTCCATTCCTTATTGTTGCCATGATGCCTTATTTTATGACCCGTTGGTCCATTTGTAAATCATGTAGGATCAACAACAATACCGCTATGGTCAAGTCTTTTCTTGAATTGACCGCAAGGTGGATTTTGGTTCCATTTTGTCAAATATGATTTGCAATCCCGAGTGGATGGAACTAATTGATGATGGAATTGATGATGATTGATTAAAGTGTTTGAAATGCACATGGTGGGTAACACCTTTCTAGTATATGAAGGACAATGTAAGCCTTAGACAATCTCATCTCCAAAGCTAGAGACATAAAATGAACACCTAGTTAGGTATAGGAAGATACCCCTTATACTATTGTCACCTTTATAAGAGTGACCATCTGGAAAAAATTTATTGGACATATTGAAAGTCATGATCTTCTTTTTTTGCATAGGTTAGCTTCTAGACCAAGGTCAGTAATGAATATCCTCAAAATGTGAAGATTCTGGCTCATGTTGCTTCAATAAATTGAGAGTGATGTCTCGTTTGAACTTTGCACCAATATAAATATTTGGTTATGTTGTGGGAAACACAAGTACATGGTTGGTACCATCACCAAAAAACACATTGAAATGTGGAAACACATATGATATGGCTCTGGAAACATGTTCCCTAATTTGGAAAGTTGTTTCTTATTTTGGAAATGTGAGATGAAATGCCATGTTATGATAGTGTTTTTCAATACGCTTATCATGCACTTCAGAATTTTCTTTGGATTTTATTGGGTGGACCCAACTTGGGTAATGCAAATGCTAATTCAAGGTGAAATTAGATGAGCAATGGAGGCATATTAAAGAATACTCACCACCATCAGATAAGCAAGCTACAGGGAGTTTTATGACATACAAATAAGTTGTAGTGATAGATGGGTATAGGAGGGAAAAGTTTGCCTAGAGAACTTGTCCACTTTCAAAGTGAGCTTTTTCCCTTGTGTACCCATCCGTCATCGGCTTATTTGTCTATCATAAACCTCCTGTCTTTATTGTGCATTCTCGGGCCAATCAACCCCGTTTTATTGCCTTCTTCTAGCCGACTTAGGACATGTGTTGACAGCCTCTTTCATCCACATATCAACTCCTCGCTTTAGATTTTCGGTGAACATCCATGCATTAGCACCACTACAAGAAAGCACATTGCCTTCAAATATTGGCACTAGATTTGTAAAAGAATTATACTCGATTTCAAATACAGTAGAAAATGTATAATAAACAAGAAAAAAAACATATATTTTAGTCACCTTATTTGCGATACTCAACAGCTTGTCATAAATTAAAATGGATAATAATAAATATTAATATGAGGTTCATCACTACTACGCATTTTTCAATCGAATAAAAGAAATCCATATTGTATCTGCCGAAACTCGATTTCCAAAATATATCAAATATTTTCGATCTTGGTTTCTGCCAATTTTCTAGCAAGTATGATTACGGAGATAGCAAGGCTACGAACTATTTATTAGGCTTATAGCCAATTTTAAATCTCACTAATTACAGTAAATAGCAAGGCTACGAACAGATTCCTCTTATTTGATCTCATTAGGCTTATAGCCAATTTTAAATCTCACTAATTTGTTCACTAAACCTTCATTTGTAGAAATTTGGGAACCTTCAATAAATCTTTCCAGCTCGTATCATATTGTCGACTCGCCAAGCCCGATCACATTTAACTCCGTTTTCAATTTCTTAAGCTACTCAAACAATCTTAAAGCTTCCTCTCTTTCTTTGCATAAGGATTGTCGTTGTTCAATCTCAGCTTCAAACTCGCTTTTCCTTGCTTCTAGTGTGGCCTTGTGATCATCAATGAGCTTTTGGATCTCCTCCCGCAATATGACAAGATTATTATGGAATCCCATCAAAAAATTAAAAAAAATAAAAACAAAGATCTCGAAATCGGGAGATAATTACAATAAAGAGCATGATACTAAAGTAAGAATAAGGAACTCGGAGCCGCCGGATCCCTGGACAAAGTGCTTGCGTTGATTAACAATAAGGAAGGTAAATTATTCTCCTATTAATCTTATTTCACATCAGAATACAATAAATGCATGATGCTACAATGCTTAAAATAATTGTTCCAATTTAATAAATCATCCATAGATAATTTTTAGAAGAAACTCACATTCTCCATACTCGACAAGTTTTTTCTTGTAAGGCATACAACTCTTCTTCTTTCTCCTTAATTACGCTTTCTCCTTTAGCAACATCCTGCACAGGGGGAGGAACAAGTCACCATTGACAAAGTGAGTTGTGTCAAATTCAAAGCATGCAAATTTAAATAAGAGTTGTGTCAAATTCAAAGCATGCATCGGTCAAGTTAATGTTGAATAGTCATGTACCTCACGTTTAAACCATTTTCTTTGTCGCATCCTTGAGTTATGCTAATGAAAGGTCCAATGGTCAACTCCGACTTCTTGTAGTGATTCTTGTCACAAGGGAGGTCTGGTCTTCAGATACCTACAAAATTTCTTCCTTTAATGATGCTCACCACTTGCTATTCAAAGTAAAAAAATTGATTCTTCTAGAAACCGAACAAGGATCGATAAGCACGATGCTAAGAAGATCAAATTGTGATCGTATATATGAATGCCGACACTATTGAAGGAACGTGATTGTGAAGAAAATCAATACGACCCCAAAATGATCAAGATCATTGATATTTTAGATGGAGGATATTGCAGCTACCCCACCGCAACACCATTCTCGAATAGGATTCCCTGACACCATATATAGGGGAATATTATTGTTTTGTATACAATGCAAAACTCGAATGAATATAGACAATATGAATAGAGCGAGTAGAAGCCATATCCGAACCGATGGATGCACTTCCATATATTCATGTACTTGTACCATAATTCATATACAAATGATGAAATTGAGGTCAAGCTTATACTATTGTAATAGAAATACCATATTGCAGACAAATGGTACATGTGAAATCCATACACAAATTTGAGAGTATATAGGAATGGGTTATACCCATTATTGCCAATATGGGAAACTCTACCAATGTAGAGTAATATGAGAAACACATATATGACTAAAGCAAGACAAAATGTCATAATGCAAAAAAATCATACTAAAGCATATGTCATATGACATTATAGGTAACCGAATAAAGTTATCCATAACTTCATAGACAATTGGGAAAAAAGTTCTTGATTGAATAAGAAAAGATACAAAAACTAGGATACAAATTCTACAAAAAAGGCAGGGTGAATCTCCCTCGTACACTCTCGAGATATTTTTTTGAATACCATAGCAACGAAGAAAGGGTAAGAGGTTACCATGGTTTAATGTAGAGTCTCGGACCAGAGACTACGAGGGATCTCCTCGAGGCTCGATCCCGCATCATGTCAATATCCTCTCGTACTCGAAAAGTAGAAACCAAAGTTAACAATCAAGTTTACGAAAAGAAATATAATAAACACTATAAATATGCTTAACGAAAAGTATCAATACTGTGTCACGACCGGAACCTCGTAAGGAATAATCTCTTCAAGCATGACCCTTCATGTGTAGCACTAACCCGAAAATTCCATAATGTTAAGACTCGTACCAATAAATTTGTGACATAAATTCAATTTCAATTTGACATACAAAAAATATAGATAGATAGTAATGAGTAATGGCGTGGCACTCGTACATGATCGTGTCCACGATCTACGAATAAGCACGAGGGGAAAGGCAATGTTGTTCTAGGAATGTTGTAAATCGCATAAGTTAAATAAATATATTGGCGTCAGCTTTTTTTGAGACTAAATGTATATATACACCAAAAAAACATGTTAGATCAAAACCCGTATGTACATACCTCGCCCATGGTGTGCATTTGTATTGTCCTCGGATTGCTCATAGTGGTCTCTACATGAGGCCGCATACTTAATAAGCTCATCTCGCTCCATCTCCCTCAACACATCATCCGGGACACTCACAAATGAACGCTCTCCCCTGCACTAGATGAAGGTTGGCTCGTCCCTAAGCCGACTTCCACCCCTCCTAAAGCAACTGCAATATGTTCTTGTATCTTATCCCTCATTTTTGATGCAGCACCGGAGATAAGGGCTAACTCCTCCGGAAGTGTAACTACCCCTAGGTGGTCGAGCTACTAAACGAGGTGTCGGAGGCCTAAACCCAACATCTCGCATAGCATCAGGTCGTTCATATGTACGACCTTTTCCAGCTCCATAGAATTTGGACCCCCAGTATTCGTATAGTTAGGGTCCATGTGGTCTCGAACTCGAGCAACCAACATTCTAACAAAATATTGCGGCACCTCATCATTATTTGGGAACTTCCCGTATGCATACAGGAACTTCTCATAAATATGGGGTGCAATATTAGGATCATTGAATCTTGCAATCTTCGGACGTTTTTTGTCTTCGATGCCGCAAGTCAAATAGTGACAAGGTCGTTTCTTTAGTGACCTTACTTTTGACTTCATTGTAGGAGTGGATACCAATCAGCGATGCTCTCCTCCTACGCATCATGTCAAAAAAAACTTGGGTTGATGGTCCAACCCCACGATAAGTCTCTATCAAACTCTCCAAATTGTGCAAAACAATTTGGAGACAATTTCGACTAGGGGCAGAGAGATTGCAACTTTGCAATTCATTGCGCAATCTCGTGGAATGCTCCCTCATCCCATCAACAAGTAAGTAAGGAGATTCTATCTTCCCAAGGCATCTGCTCGAGAATATCACCGTGATGGGTGTAAAGGGGATCATAGCTCGGATTTCGAGCAAACTCATGAACCCTACGACCTCTACCCCTAGGAGGGCGACCACCACCACCCGTAACATGTTAAATTATTGCACGTATTAAAAAATTAAATAATTTATAAGAAAAAATTTGTATTTAAAAAAACTTGTTTGGTAATTTGAAAATACCCGTTGGAAAAACTATCTCTTCCTCTTCGTTCATACTATGCTCCCCCGACGAGGAACGAACGTGTCTATGACCCACCGTACAAAACATTAAATTGTTAGAATTTTGGCACATGAGTACCACAATAAATTTGAAATTAAACATACATCAAACAATAAATTTTCATTTAGATTTTTACCCGGAGAAGTATCCAATTGTGGGGATGAATCCCACAGCTCGAGACATTGTTCTCCTTTGCCCCCTCACTAGCAATAAAGCCAAGCCCAGCTCCAACATTTGCACCTATGGAGCATAATGTTTTCACATTAAACAAGTCATTTGGAAAAAAAATTCACTTGTTCAACATTGAATATAACGTAAAATTGAACATTTTAACTAGGAATTGATCTAATGTGTACCTATGCCGGGTATAAGACCCTCGTTCATACCATGGTCCCCCTGGCGAGTAATGAATGTGTCTATGACCCACTATACAAAACATTAAATTGTTAGGAATTTGGGTACATGAGTACCACAATAAGTTTGAAATTAAACATACATCAAACAATAAATTTGTATTTAGATTTTACCCGGAGAAGTATCCAATTGTGGGATGAATACCACAGCCGAGACATTGTTCTCCTTTGCCCCTCACCAAAGAATAGTGGCGAATGGGAACATGTCCTTGGGGGCACCTCTTGTTCGATTCCCCGACCGGGTGAACGAGTCGGGACGAGTGCGTCCCACTCGTGCAAGACAAAAAAAAATTCACATTAATCAATTTTTCACAACGAACAATAAATATAACCTAATTGAAAAACATGACATAACTAAACAACCAATGTACCCGAAAAATCCTCCTCTCATGGAGACGTCTCGTAGGGCTCCCCCGATGCCATGGATGGGTCTCTATAGGGCTCGCCTCGCCCTCATAAACAAATTAAAAAAAACAAATTATCAATCGACAGTTGAATGTCATCAACCAATGGATAACAAGTACTATATAGGTACTATGTGTGAACGCATAGGCATGTTGAAAAGTATAGCTAGATCGGTCTTCATGTTGACTATGTAATTATATTCTTATGTAAAGAAGAAGTCAAAGTAATATTATCTAAAGACTAGGAACCAAGCTTTCCTAGGACTCGGTACAGAAAGAGTGCAAAAAAGAAGGCTTTATCATCATTACAACCAAGATCTAATCCTTACCCTTGAAGAAGATCATTCAAAGAGAAATCACCAACACATCTTTTCTCCACCATCGAAGAAATCAAGATGAAGACTTTATCTTCACTTATCAATTAAATATTTTCATTCTATAATCAAATTTTTTTTAAATGACTTTGTTTTGGCAGGGGAGATCTATAAGTCGGTTGGGTTACCAAGATTCCTTGCATGAGAAGAATAGTCACAAATCCTTGAAGAAAGTAAGGTTAAATGTCACTTGGACCAGATTGTGACTTGGGTATTCCGAGTTGTGGCATTAAATGTTGTACAACAATTGAATCGCCAGATAGGAAGAAATTGGAGAAAGAGGCGAGTATTGGTGAGGCAAATGTGGCAGCAAAATCAAAAAAAATCCAAGACCGATGACCCCCTTCCATTCTTGAGGAAAAGCAGCAGCAAGTTCCCTTTTGAGACTTCTAGCAGGGGAGAATTAGCAAAGAGAAAGGCAACCGCAGCTTGGTCCAATGGACAAGATTTTCCAAAAAGAGAAAAAGGGAAGAGCTTGACCTCACCATTGCATTTTTTTTTCTATCGTAAACTTCATATCCTTTAATGTTGCACGGTCACCTCTATTTATTGAGATGTGTCGAGCTCTTTGTCATGGGGCTCCATCGTGGGTATGTGCCTCCCGGGTCGAGAAGCTCAGTAACCACATTGTTGACAAAGGCAAAGAAAGAGGTGGACAAAATGCTTGAGCCTATTAAATCAAAGCATGGCCAACATCCGGGGTTAGCATTGTTTCGATGGATGGACGGATCCAGCACGCCACCCATCGATTAACTTCATGGTGTCATCCACGAATGGTGTAGTTTTCTTGAAAGCAGTGGATGCACTTGGAGAGTACAAGGATGCACAATATATGGGTGAGTTATTTCTCAAAGTTATTGAAAGTGTAGGTGTGGATTGTTGTGTGCAAATCATTACGGATAATGCACCTGTTTGCAAGGCTCGCTGGCATGATTGTGGAAGCAAAATATCCACAAGTATTTTGGACACCTTGCATTGTCCATTCATTGAACTTGGCACCGAAATCTATTGCTTCGATGTGCTTTGGATTGGAGCCACTATTGAGGATGCACGACATATCCGCAACTTTGTAACAAACCATACAAATGCCCTCACTATCTACAAGGAGCACACCATTGAAACCATTTGAATAAGTACAAGGAATATACTTATGAGTACATGGCACCACATGGCACCATTTTATTGAACTTCATGAGGGTTGCAAGCAGATGACTCATACTTCAAGCACCAAGCTTCGCATTTATAGCTGATTTATTTTTCCAAACCTTATATTCATCATTGCAAAGTGTGATTATACTTCAATTCTGTGACTTATCTTTGGACACATGACATTAGATTAGATTCTACTTTTGAGTACAATGCCTTTCCTAATGATTAAAGTGATAGATTTCATGCAATAAGGTCTCCAAGGTAACGAGAAAAACAAACTAGCAAATCTCTCTCAGAATTCCCACTCGTATCACAAAGATATACCATGATCAGGGGCTTCACTACTTCAACTCAAAAGTTGTAACAAAGACAAAAGAAAATAAAACCGACTTGTTCAATCTCCCGAGATTACTTGGTATCCGAGCTAGATTATGGTGAAAGAGCAGCCTTGAAGTCAAAATCATTTGGCCTAGTTCAAGAACACTTTTCATATGAAGGGTGAAATCATCTATTGTTTACATGTAGGTCGAAAATATGAAGGTGCCCCGCAACAAAAAATACCATAAGCAAATATGTTACGAGGAATTTCCTTTTTTTGATTTGTTTCTCCTTGCTGCCAACAATGAATTTGTCAGTTTGGGACTAGTGCATTCTATTTTTAGTCGGGTGTAGCCAATATTTTGATGTTGTTTGAACCATGAAAATTTGCAAGTATAGTTTTGAGTCACAATTGTACACTAATTGGTTTTCGTGGACATATGACTATTGAAAGAGTAGCACCAAATTTACCCTGGATCCCGCGACAAAGAAAATAGCTCTTCAAAACGACACTACAGATCAAGAATTCGCGAAAACGACTACGATCCAAGAATTCGCAAAAAGGACGCTACATCAGAATTCGACAATGCAAAAAATTCTCGAAAACGACGAGCAAAATGCCGCGCGAATGGAGAATTTTGGGTAATTCGACGATACGATGCAAAAATCGCGAAAACGACAGCGAATGCCGCGCTAATGGAGAATTTTGGGTTTATAAGAACAAAACTCTCGGACGAGAGTTTAAAAAACTCTCTACACTAATTTTGTATTGAAAATTCAAAACAACTACAACATTGCACTTAGTGCGTTGTGTTTGTTGGTCTATGTTTTCTTACTTTTTTCGTGGGTCGTATACCATTGAGCGCTATGAAAATAGATGTGCATATGTTGTTTGTGTTTCCACAACGAGATGTGTTTTAAAATTTTATTACAATGCAATGTGACATTATCTCAAGCTCTCGACTCACTATGTTTTAAATTTTACTTACATTGCAAAGTATTTAATGTTTTTTTCTTGTTCTTTTAATTTTATAGTATAATTTTATTCTATAATTTGAACATAATTATGAATTCTAATTATTACGACGATAGGTGTGGTATATATTGGAAGTGGGCTTGGGGAAGTTCAAATTTTCATAAATAAATTTTTTTTTGGATGGTCTTCATTTGAGAAGCCCGGAATATTTTTTCGGTGTGTCACAATTAAACTATTAAATTAAGGGTTTGAGGATGAAAAGTCACAGTTTTCGGTTTCAAAGGAAAGAATAACAAATTAAATTAAATTATTATTTCTTATGCCGCATTTGACATTTCTAAATCCTCATGTGTAAGGCCCCAAGACTTCATGGGCACGTTCGGTGGAACGGGCGCGTCGGTTGGGCGTTTGGGCGAGTTCGGGCGCCGTGCGACGTAACGGGCGTAACGACGCACCGGAGAGTCACGGGCGCGCGGGTGTAGCGAGGCGAGTCAACACGGCATTGGCGAGACGCGTTTATACCACCACGGGCGCACCTTGGGCGAGCTAGACCGACGGATGAGTTGGTGGGTCGGCCAACATATTGGGCGTGGGCCGTCGCGACACTTCATGGGCGAACACCAAACGTGGGGGTCGGCTCGGGCGGCCGAGCGCCCCACACCCCACGACACGGCACTTCGTGGGCGGATGAATAAACGGGTGGGTCGGCTCGTGGAAAACGAGCGACCCTCACTTCACTTGGCGTCCATATATATATGATGGCGTTGGAGAGTGAAGCAACCATGTTCGAAGAAGCAACAAGGACGAACAAGCAAGAAGTCAAGGGTAGCACACGAGTTGCCAACAACTCGTTGGGCGCGAAACGAAGACGAACCGAGCTTTGGTCGAGTCGGGTCGTAGATCGTGCACGCCGCACCGCAGGGTCGGGTCGGGCGCGATTTCGAACGGCGGACGGGTCGAGTCAAGTCGGTTACTGGGCGCCGAGTAACGGCGATGGCCCAACGACTAAAAACGTGATTCCGGGAGCAGTCGGGTGTCGGATTGAGGTGCCGTAAAAAACCCGGAAGGTGCGTAACTCCGAGACGCATCCAACCATATGGGTGAGGGACGGATTGGACACACGGTCAGCTCAGAAAACGCTCTGCACTGATTTGGAGCAACGATCGAGTGACCCGAGTGACCAACACTTGGGCGACTTTAGGGCGACACTTCGCAGAGTTGAAACTCTTGATTGTATATGATTGTTCTAGGCTAGTTTGATGATTGGAAAGCCTTAGAGCTTGGCCAAAAGGAAAATAGCCGTGCCAAGGAGCAGGAGTGGTTTCTGCTTGGATTGGATGTTGTAAACTTGTATTTTTATGAAACATAATATCCGGGCGGACTCATTTTTAAAAGGGAGTTGCCCCTCCCTTGTATGTATGGGCGTACATGTGGTTTGATATTGATGTTTATGTTTATTTCCACACATTGAAAGAACATTTGTAATATAACTAACGAATGTTGCTATAGGCGTAGTCCGGGTACTTGAGTATTTAGAAAAAAGAAAAAAGTACGGGCCAGGCCGCACTCTGCCTACAAGACGTGGTTGGAAGACACCCGTGGTGTAGGGGCGTGATAGTTTGGTATCAGTAGCCGGACAGAGTTGCGGGGGTTGCAAACGCTGTTGAAGCTGACTTATATATTTGGGGTTTCTCTTGAGACCTTAGCTGAAGCAAGGCATTTGTCGTGGCTAGAGCTAGAATGGAAGAGTTAATTCCGAAGGACTTCGGAAGCAGGCCGGTAAAATCTTTGAGAAGAACGGATGAAATCGTTGATGAGTTTCGTGAGTTGAAGAAGACCTTTTATGCAATACTTGCGAAGGGATATCCGACACGAACCGAGATGAATTCAACCGACTTATGAAGACATTGGACAAAGCTATGGAAAGGAGCTAAAGGAATTGGTCGAAGAGCAACGCATGCTTCAAGGGAAGCTTGTCAAGCTTGATTTTAAGGAGATGAAACGTGAGCTTATAAGGAGGTATATGGCTAGACCGAAGAATGTTGAGAATGTGGTTGAGGAGAAGGAAGAACTTGAAGAACAAGTTGAACCCGAACCAAGCACATTACAAACATTGCAAGGTTGAACCACACAAGGATGTTGCAGATGTAGAAGATGTCAAGGGTGAACTTGATAACCAAGCTCGACCAAGACCGAGCACGTTGCAAGCATCAAAGATGGATGATTTGTTGAAAATGCAGCGAAGATGATGGAGCTTAGTGAAATGAAGTCGCCTTCACTAAGTGGGCCCGTAGGCAAATTCCGGCGCAAAGTCTATTTTTTAGACTATGTCTATTTTTAGACATATGGAGCATGGTCCGTGGGGTTGCGATATGTTATTCTTGGAGTATTGGTCATGTTGGTAAAAAATAGATGGACCTCTATTTTTTGGACCTATAGGTCGAAGTCTATTTTTAGACTCGCCTATCCTAAAAATAGGGAAGTCAAATATTATTTACCCTTAATAATATTTGGACTCTAAACAACTAGCTTTACTCTCTTGGAGCACTTCGGCTCGAGCTACGAAGTGGCTCATGCATCTGATAGAGGAATTACGCTATTCCTAAGGGTTTGGTGAGCTCATGCATGGTTGACTTCGATTAGGACTTCGATGGCGAAGTTTGGTGGAGTTGATGAGACGATTGGTGGAGTTGTGTTCGGTTTAACTTAGTTGAACTAGTTGAGATTAGTTTAACTAGCTAATCAACTAGTAATGAGTGGAGTGAATTAAATATTATTTAATTCATTAATTAGTAACTCATTATTCAACTCAAGAACACATCAGTTTCACTACGAGTGCATGGACAGTTCAATAGGAGACCAATGGAAGAGGTAGATGAAAGGGTGAGTACGACTATCGGGCTGTGACATCAGTTGTGCATGAGATTTGCACCACACTTGGAGGACAATTGCCCATGATGATTGCGCTTTGTCAAGCCAAGGAGATTCGAACCTTGGATCTCTATTTAGATAGAGCCATGATTGCGCAATAGAGGCAAGCAATTAGTGGTTGAGTTTTGAACCCGTGACTTGTTCAAAACCAAGCTAGTTTGTGTGTAACTTCATGAGATACTACCGAGTACTTGTGAGGAGTATTGTACTGAGTTGTTACATGTTTTCTCCATTATAATATACACAATAGTCTGAGGGTTTTCAGCAATAAGCTTTCCCCATACATACCGTGTTAATGTGTATGATGAATTGATGTGTTATCGCTTGTTTTATTTCCGCATGTGTGATGATCCGAGTGGAAGAGATTATGTGTTGCATATGAATTCGAATTGATATGTGATCGGGATAGTCTCGGTGGATAATTAATCATTATTCAGCAATTTTCTACATGGTATCGGAGCTATTGAAGCAGAGATTGATCATCACAAGTGATTACAAACTTATTTCGGTAGACGAGTCCGCATGCGGGCCGAGTAGCCTCTGGATCCATCCTTTCTTTGAAAGGTGATATATCCGATGAAATGCCCTCGCAGTCGATCTATGTGCTAGAAATAATTTGTTCTCACGGATCCAGAGCGATTGAGCTTTGAGTTGGAATTCGAATTTTTGCTGCTAGCTTTTGTTTTCTTGGTGCCGGAGTTGAAAAATGTCTTTCAACGGTTTGCGACTCGAATATGCTCTTGAAGGCAGTTCGAATTATGTTGCATGGAAGGATCGCATGGAGGCAGTATTAGAAGATAATGGACTGAAAGGAGTTCGTGGATACGGATGTCCAAAAGCCCACCGATCCCTGCTGAAGTCGAAGCATGGCAAAAGAAGATGGCAAAATGTCGAAGGATCCCTGTTGGAGGGCGTCAAGGATCATATTGTATCCGACCCGCATGGAAAGGCTTCTCCATATTTAATGTGGAAAGCTTTGACGGATCTATTCCGGGAGTAAGAGCGACCAAAGGAAGCCGGCGCTCAAAGATAAGCTCAGTGAACATCAAGATGGAGAAAGGCGACAAGTATCGCCAAATACCTCACGAAGTTCACTCAATGCGGAGATGAGCCGGGAAGTGTGGGGGTGATCGTCGAAGATGAGGACATGGTCGACTCTGGCTCTCCTTGGTCTTCCGAAGGCTTGGCACTCATATCAAGATAGTGTCAATGGTCGGGAGAAGCTCGCCGGGATGGGAGCGCCTTTGGGCGGATCTCATGCAGAGAGGAGATAAGGAGGACTACTCGGGATGGATCTTCATCAAAGGGAGCTGATGAAGAAAATTGCGCTTTGGTTGCCAAAGCAAAGAAGGGGAAGGGTAAGAAAACTTCTCATTCCGGTGCAAAGGGCAAGAAGCAGGGGATATGGCGAAAGTGAAGTGTTTTTCACTGCCATGATCACGGACATTATGCTACCAATTGTCCAAAGAAGAAGAAAAACAAGCAAGCGGGAAGATCTGCGGATGGAGAGGCTTTGGCTTCACGCGTTCGAGCTTGACTTTTCACCGATCGCATGCTTGGTTTCAAGTGTGATGGGATCGGTGTGGTTCTTGGACAGCGGTGCGTCATTTCATATGACGGGAGATCGGGATTTGTTCTCGGATCTGGAGGACAAAGATTTGGGTGTGCACATCGAGATGGGCGATGATGGTAGATACGAGTGCGACCGGTATCGGTACCATATCCTTTCGTAGGGAGTCCGGTAAACCCTTTGTGTTGAAGGATGTCATGCATGTACCTGGATTGAAGAAGAACTTGATCTCTGTGGCGATGTTGGAGGATAAAGGGGTATGATGTGGTCTTCGACGAAGGAAAAGCCTTCTGCGCAGTGAAGACTACCGGAGAGACCCGGAAGATAGGGGTTCGAACCAAGAACCTTTATCGGTTGCAAGTAGATGGCTGCACGCAGCAATGGCATGCAAGGCGGGAGAAGTGGTGAGCCGGGATGATGAGGGCAAACCGTGGCACGTGAGATTGGGCCACCTTCACCATGGAGCTTTGAAGATCCTCGCAAGAGATTTCTCATCGGGCTTCCCTAAGGGCACTCTTGCGCAATCGCATCAAAGGGTGCAAGGGGTGTACTTTAGGGAAGTATGTGAAAGCCACCTTTTCATGAGAAGGATAGTCGCGCCACGACGATCCTTGAGAGAGTTCACACGTACGTGTGTGGTCCTTTCTCGCCTGCTTCGACAACAAAGCACAAGTACTACGTGATCTTTGTTGATGATTTCTCTCGAAAGTGCCGGATCTTCTTCATGGCAGAAGAAGAGCGACACATTCGCGAAGTTCGTGAGTTTAAAGCATCGGGTCGAGAAGGAGTCGGGGAAGAAGGGTGATTGCTCTAAGGAGCGACAATGGTGGTGAATTCATCTCGCCTGAAATTCAAGGAGTTTCAGCGCTGCGAAGGGATTCGGAGAGAGCTCATCGCACCCCATAACCCACAAGCAGAACGGGGTGGCCGAGCGGAAGAACGTAACGATCGTGGGTGCCGCATCGGCGATGTTGCATGATCGTGGCCTACCCCCTTCACTTGTGGGCCGAGGCATGCAATACAACGATGTGTATGTGAGAACCGTTGTCCTCACAAGGTTCTTGGCATGAGTACATCGGAGGAGGCTTATTCCGGCAAGAGGCCCGATATTTCCCATTTGCGGATCTTTGGTTCTCCCGTCTACATGCATGTGACAAAGGATGCAAGAAGGAAGCCGGATCCAACCGCCGAGGTTGGAATATTTGTGGGGTACACTCGATACACCTCACAACTATCGGGTGTATTTGTCGGACAGCCGCAAGATCGTTGTGCGATGGGATATAAAATTTCAGGAGGAGAAAGCCATGCAGGTGTTCACTTGAGAGGGAGCTACACTTGCATGCGGATGAGGAGTCGTTAGTTCCTAAGGAGGAGCTTCCGGATGTGGATCAGCCCACAAGAGGAAGTTCGTGGAGGTGGAAGAAACCACCCATGCAGCCGCCAACCATCGCAGGGCTCATGCGCACTCACGTAAGCCGAGCGACCGGCTCGAGATGCAGAGAAGGTTGTAGGACCACCTACAGACACACGACGCGGATAGAGGCGGTCACCGGATCGGTACACTCGGATACATGGCTCTTGTGAGTCAATGTGTCGTGACAGAGCCATCCTCTTTTGAGGAAGCTGTGGAGGAACCCAGCATGGGTAGAGGTGCCATGATCGAAGAATATGATTCGATCGTCGAAACGAGTGCATGGGAGATTGTCCCAAGACCGGAGGGGAAATCATTGGTGGGTTCGCGATGGATCTACAAAGTGAAGCGAGCACTGACGGGGAGTGTGGAGAAGTACAAGGCGAGATTTGTCGCCCGTGGCTTCGCGTATCGAGGGGATCGATTATGAGGAGACTTTTGCACTCGTCGCAAGGTACTCTTCCATACGGACGATCCTTTGCTCTCTCGACGCTGATGAGGGTGGCACATCCATCGGATGGATGTGAAGACCGCGTTCCTCAATGGGAGTCATTGAGGAGGAGGTGTACATAGAGCGAGCCCTCGGGGTTTCGAGATCTCTCGGCGATGAGTCGCATGTGTGCCGACTCAAGAGAGCACTCGTACGGCTGAAGCAAGCACCTCGTGCTTGGTACACTCGCATAGACAACTACTTCACCGGGCTTGGATTCTCCAAGAGTGAGGCGCATCCAAACTCGTACTCGATTTTGGTGGAGGGGAAGCCGTTGATCATCGTATCGTATGTAGATGATCCGATTTTTCGACGGGGCGATGAGCAGTTTGATACTTTCATGCAAGGAGGATCTTGCACGAGAGTTTGAGATGAAGGACTTGGGCATCCTTCATTATTTCCTCGGGATTGGAGATTTGGCAAAGCGCAAGTGGTGGACTGCTTTGTTTCTCGGGGCAAGTATGCTCGGGAGATTCGGAGAGGTTCAACATGCAAGGCCGCAAGCTTTCGTTGACACTCCTCTTCTTGGTGGTTGGAGGAAGGAGGATGCTACTTCAGCGGAGGTAGTGGATGCCACTGCCTATCGACGCTGGTGGGGTCGCTATGTATCCGGTCAATACACGACCCGATATATGCTATGCTATAACTCGCCTTTCGCAAGCTGTGGTTAAGCCTACCAAGCTCTTTTGGAAGGCAGTGAAAGGGCATGTATTAGCGTTATCTTAGTGGCACATCGGGATATGGTCCGTGGTACATGACAGGAGGATGGAGTGAAGCTTTCTAGCTTCACCGATGCATTGGGCAGGGGAGCCCAACGGACCGGAAGAGCACATATCCGGAGGAGTTTTCAGCATTGGGTCGATAGCGACTTTCCGGTACAGCAGAAGCGAGCAGATCCGTGGCACTCCCGCCCGCAGAGGCCGAGTACATGGCAGCAAGCTTGGTCGCATGCGAGGCTATTTGGATGAGGAAGATCCTCGTTGGATTGTTCGGGTTGCATTTGGAGCCTACAATGATTTACTTTCGTGATAACCCAGGGAGTTGCATTAAACTCTCGGCTAATCCAAAGTATTTCATGATAGATCCAAACACATCGACATCGGTACCATCATACCGAGATAGTACCGAGTACTTGTGAGGAGTATTGTACCGAGTTGTTACATGTTTTCTCCATTATAATATACACAATAGTTGTGGGGGTTTTTCAGCAATAAGCTTTTCCCCATACATACCGTATTAATGTGTATGATGAATTGATGTGTTATCGCTTGTTTTATTTTCCGCATGTGTGATGATCCGAGTGGAGAGTGAAGCAACCAAGTTCGAAAAAGCAACAAGGACGAACAAGCAAGAAGTCAAGGGTAGCACACGAGTTGCCAACAACTCGTTGGGCGCAGAAACGAAGACGAACCGAGCGTTGGTCGAGTCGGGTCGTAGTCGTGCATGCCGCACCGTAGGTCGGGTCGGGCGCAGCCCGAACGACGGACGGGTCGAGTCGAGTCGGTTCCCGGGCGCCGAGTACACTGCAGTGGCCCAAAGCACTAAAAACGTGATTCCGGGAGCGTCGTGTCTGATTGAGGTGCCGTAAAAAACCAGAAGGTGCATAATTCCGAGACGCATCCAACCATATGGGTGAGGGATGGATTGGACACACGGTCAGCTCAGAAAAATGCTCTGCACTGATTTGGAGCAACGATCGAGTGACCCGAGTGACCAAGACTTGGGCGCTTTTAGGGCAGCACTTCCGTAGGTTGAAACTCTTGATTGTATATGATTGTTCTAGGCTAGTTTGATGATTGGAAAGCCTTAGAGCTTGGCCAAAAGGCAAATAGCCGTGCCAAGGAGCAAGAGTGGTTTTCTCGCTGGATTGGATGTTGTAAACTTGTATTTTTATGAAACATAATATCTAGGGCGGACTCATTTTAAAAGGGAGTTGCCCCTCCCTTGTATGTATGGGCGTACATGTGGTTTGATATTGATGTTTATGTTTATTTCCGCACATTGAAAGAACATTTGTAATATAACTAACGAATGTTGCTATAGGCGTAGTCCCGGGTACTTGAGTATTTAGAAAAAGAAAAAGAGTACGACGGTGCCGCACCTGCCTACAAGACGTGGTTGGAAGACACCCGTGGTGTAGGGGGCGTGACATCATGGCACCTTATGGAGTCCATCCTTTCATTTCTCAAATTTCCCTTTCATTAATCCTTTGTTGTATTGCTTGCTCATTGCAATTAAACACAACTTGCCGAGGAAAACCTTGGATCCGAAAAACATTCTCTCATTTTCACTCTTTCCCATCTTGTAATTTTGGAACAATCAATAATGGGTAATAATATTAATTTATATTTATCTATAAAATTTTGTATGCTTTTTAATGGTAAAGGAATATAATTAACCTTTGAAAAATGACAAGGTAGCTTAAACCTTAAATATAGAATAACTTGTTAATTTTAAACCATCATCACATTACATCTCTCTCATATATAAACTATAAAATGCATCTCTCAATGCAATATGAATTAAATATATTAAGTTATAATAAATTTGAAGGAAGAAGCCAAAGTGAAGCATTAAACCTAAGGAACAAGCAAAGAGTATGCTTGTGAACATTATAAGGATCGAGTTTTAAATTTATATAATGCTTCAAATACATTTTCTACATGTCTAGTGCAAACTTAAAATGAAAATTTCCATTAAACTTTAACATAGGTAACAAAGTAAAATCTCATTATAGACAATGGTGATCTAGGTGGATATCAGCTTGCCACCCACCTCTTCCATTGTCTCAATGGTTATATATTTTCTTGGCGCTTTTTTCTATAATTTATGGGTCCCAAAATCACAGTGGCCTTTTTCGAGGTCCTAAATGATGTTTTTTGGCAATTTGAGAGGCCAAGAGTTGCCATAACATGCCCTATTCCTGGTCAAAATTTGTATTCCTTTAATAGTTCTTTCTACCGAGCTACTATGCACCCTAAACAAATATTGTATGCAAAATTTGTACCCTCAAGAAGTTGATGTACCAACTAACCACCTCAATATCCACAAACCTTTTGTTGTTTCATCTTTTGGGATTAGGGTTTTAGACCTATAAGGTTCTTTATTTATGTTAAAATGACATTCCTTTAGCCTCTTTTAATATCAATTGTGAATGCACATAATCGCCATCTCTCTATGTTTAGAGATAGATACCACCATTCTAACCAAATCAAATTCAGTGGTCAAAGCTTTGAAAATCCAAGTCTTATTATGGAAATAAGAGATCATATAATGTACTTGGGAACTCATCACCATGCATATTAGTGGAATCATTGGTGTTAGGGTGATGGTTTTCCAAGCCTTCATCTTGATTAATGAATTGAATCCCACTTGACTAATATCAAGATGTTGAGATTCTTTACCGAGAAAATAATGTAGAAACATCATTTTGACATAGAGGAATTTGAAAAAAAGAAGAGATTAAAAGTGTCTTCATCCTTTTGTTCCTCTACCGTGAAATGTAACCATCTTGTACTCGATTTCCATGTAAACCAACTAATTGGGAGTTAAAAGTATCTAGAGAAACTACAATTGGAGTAGGTTGATCGAATCAAGGTACATAGGGTCATGCGGTGTAAATTGTAGAGGATGAAAGGTAACCCTTATATAAGCAATACTTTCTATTAGATCAGCATTCAAGTTTTGAATTATGCACATCAATCTTCGACTAAGGCTCCATGGATTTATTAGAACATTTAAATTTTCCCTAGATACGATCTTGTCCATGGGGAGGAAATAAAGATAGGATAAGTGGATCAATGGTTCGATTCTCAAGTTTTCCAACTTCACTACCAGTACATGAGACTACTTTATATGGTGATGGAAAAGGAGGAAGAGAAGGAACAAAAAGGAGAGTAGGTTCATCCTTTGAAATTTTAATTGCCCCACGACTAAGAAAATTTGGGAGACTCATATAAGATTCATTTTCATATGGTTCTAAGGAAATTTGAACTAAATATTGAAAATTTTCATTCATAAAATCCCAATCCACATCTTCCTTGGAAAATTCGTAGCAAAGGTGAAGAAAATTATCCATAAAATCCTCTAATGATTCATCATATTTCATTATAAGTTAATTTATCCTCTTATACACATTTCAATAACCATACATGTCAAAGGTTTGATGAAGCTCCCGGAACGATTAGCTCTGCCCTCTACGAGTTTAGAGATCTCTAAGCAAGTGGAAACAACTCAAAGGAAATGAAATCCAAAAAGGAACAACAACATAAAAGAAACAACAATTACAATTCTTCAAAAGAAACAACAACTACGATTCAATCGCAATTCGAACAACTGGATATTCTAAACCCTGTCGACAATTCAATTGTAATCTAATAGCAATCCATAAATGAATGGAACAACAACTCACTGTAATTACGGAACAACACCGTCGATAAATAATAATAAGTTTGATAAATGAAACAACAATGGATCAGTGTTTACTTCAATCAATTAATGAAACAACTCGTAATGCAAATAAATCTTAAACACACATTGCGCATTAACAAACCAAGATTAATAATACAACGACATAGTGAAGTACCGCTGGGTCTACCTCAGAATTCTAAAGGATAGATGAAACTCGGTGATTTTTATATTAATCAAAAGAACATTACAGACAACGTTCTCTCACGACAGAGAGTCGAGAATTTAATTGCAAAGGAAATATATAAGTCTTTTACAAAAACAGTTCACCGTCGTCTATCACTAAAGATCGACGCCTTTATATTCGATCCTTGGACGGACAAATCAAGAAAGACGATCTATGCTTTATCGGGCGATTCACACCTCCTTTGTTTTATCACGGTTTCTCGTTTTCTTTGTTTAGAGCCGAGTCGTCTCTTGCCCTTTTCGAGCAATCCGTTCGCATCTTCTTGGCTTTGACTCGACTATGGTTCATCGCAAATGGAGTAGGGAGTCAGACTCGTTTTTTAGCCACGCCTTTGATACGACTCCTCACCTCTTCGAATTCTCGATTTGACAATAAAAACAATCTTTAGTTATCCTTTTTAGTCTCAATGTAAACCTTTCCAAATTAATTACAATTATCATGATAGATTACCTTTTCAAGACAAACCCGAAGTATGTTTATGGTGAAAGAATGAACAAATACATAAGAATTTCATACCTCTTTCAATGGCCAACATACCCCCTCGCTCTACCTTTTTCATGTCCTCATGAAAACTATAATTTACATGGAGAGCCGTCAAAGAGTAAGTTGGAGAAGGTTTGTCATTGAAGGGTCTAAAACCATGATGTGCGGCTAACTCTTCGAGAATATGTCCTCGCCCTGTCCCTCGAGAAGCTCATAGATAGCTTTGTAATCCAAAGCGTGGTACCAAACAATGGGGGCTGCGGAACCTACACCCCTAACCAAAATGGCCCTTCTTTCAAGACAAGATGGCCATAGGCAATGAAACGATCTCGTGCCTAGCCCAAAGTTCCTATAATTGAATGGCTCCCTACTTTGTACGTTTTGACTCGAGGTTCTCCACCGGATCTTGGGTCGCTACATAGGCACTGGTCCCTAATAGATGAAAAATAGTCCGTTCCTTTCAAAATGATCGACTTATGAACAGGCCCCCGAGCTTGGGTAACACCTTTCCTTGTCATTAGACTTTTCTCGCCTAGCCCATAATTGACGTGGGTCCCTGAGGTTCACTTCGACCCATAGATCCAATGCATTCTCCTCGCCTTGCAAAGGCATTATAGGCTTTAAGCCACTTTAATTGATTTACGGCAAAAGAAATGAAGGCTCGAAACCCATACATCTCCAATAAAAGGGCTAGGATTTGATTCACGAGTCATTTTCAAGAATTAAATTATGCAAATAAAACTCACACAACGAGCGCTGTACTTTGTCCCCGTAAAGCTTGCGACAAGATATCAGTGTCGTCTATAGTTCTTAACTCTATTGATTTGCCCAACCCTAATCGCCTTGATTTTTAATTGCAAATACCTTTCTAACGAAACAAAGCATAATTTTTGGCGGTGGCACCTACAAGCTAAGACATCAAGTATATAATGAGCAGAGAATGTCCATTTGTTTTTCGTGTTAATTTTAATTGGTTGCTTACCTTATCAGCTCTTATCTCTGCTTCTCGACGTTTTTCATGGGCTTCACCTTCTACCTCATGAATAATTTTCATCTCGTCGCTGTAATTCTTGGTATTTCCTCCTTGGGACAAGTATCTTCTTCCGCTTTTTGTCTCTCCATTCGAACCTGTGCCAGCTCTTCTTGCGCCTAACTAATTTCTGAATCACTAAAGGTTTGTTGACTGCTCGATTGGTTGTTTTCATTCAAAAGCTGGTTCTTCTGGAACAAACTGATGTTGGGACGGTTGTTTCGTCTGCTCCCGAAATCATAAGTAGGCTCTCGGTACCGTTTCTTCTTCTCGGAACAGCTGATGTTGGGATGGCTGTTTGTTGCTCCCGGTCCTCATAAGTAGGCTCGGTACCGTTTCTTCTTCTACCGAGGGTTTTCTATTAGCGACCCTTCTCTTTTTCGATCTTCGCTTGATGACAGAGGTTTCGTCTTTTTAGGAGTTCGCTTAGGTGTCCGCTTCATTTTTTAAAATCCTAATGGTTTGCTCAAGCTGCTCAATCAACTTATGAAGCTTTTTTCCTTTCTGCTGAAGCTTCTCTACTTCCGTTGTTCTCTTCTTCTTTCTTAAGGGGACAAAGTGGTTGTCTCATCCGACCCTAATTGCTCAGGGCGAGCTTTGAGCCGTGCCCTCGCGTGAAATCTTCTTGCACCTCTTCTTGGGGTTCTTGTTCCATAGTCTCATGCTCTTGATTAGATTCCTCGGGAATCATTTGCTCGCTAACTCCGCGGTTTCCGGGGGTTTCCGCATCGAAATGTTGGCTCGGCATGCGCATTCTCCCCGTTCGTGCATCTCAAGCAGAAGCAACCCTAGCTTCGCTCAGGGTTTTTCGTTTCATCGCCACACCCCTATCAAAGCGGCAAGCATTCTCGGCATTTGATTAATGTCACTGTTGGGGTCCGAGAGACCGTGCGTAATTGCTCATGCTGGCCAGCATCCGGGGCCAATTGGTCTTCCACGCAGGGCTCGTGTTGACATTTTCGACGTGCTCGTTTCATCCTCTTTGTCGCTATTCGCATCACGGGTGTGATAACTACCTTCCTCATCCGAATACCGTATTTCACCTTCGACTTCTTCTTCCTCTCGAATCTCCTTCGATCTCTTCTTCATCCGAATAACGTATTTCTTCCTCCTCCGATTTGCTTTTCGCCATCGCATGGTAACTTGTCTCTTCCTCATCCGAATAACGAACTTCTTCCTCTCGTACCGGGTTGTTTTTCACTATGGTAACTTGCCTCTTCCTCATCCGAATAACGAACTTCTTCTCCGCACGGTTGTTTTTCATCGGTATGGTGACTCATTCCTCCTCATCCGAGTACCGAATTTGTCCCTCCAATCCTCTACTTCTCCACGAGGACTTGCTTCCCTCCAATTTTGGAGGTTGTTCCTCTTCATCTGAGCTGTTTAATTGTCAAAGGGTTGAGCATCGTCGTCTCGAGAGTTCCTCTATTACTTTCTTGCTTCATTTTAATTCCAAGGATTGTCATGAGTGGAGGGCCCGGCTATTGAGCCGGCCATCCTTTTCGTCTCGGAGTGGGTAAAGCCATCCCTCCTTCAATAGAAAAAATTAGCTCTTCCCGCCTGGTTTGCTCGTCGGGCGAGGGTCAGTAACTTACTATTAGCCGAATCAAGCAATGGTGGTCGACCACCATGTCCGCATCGTCGTGCTTTTCTAATTCCACGAGCAATATCATGCAATAAAGAGTTTAAGAATGCAGGTAAATTGATAGTGCATTTTTGTTTTAGCACAAACTAATGCCTTAAGATGGCGAGGTCTTACCACGTCTTTTCTACCGTCTGCATGTTATGTAAGCTTTCGCACGATCCTCGGCTAATTTCTGTCCATGGTTTCGCCTAGCGACGCCGGGTGTACTCCTCTCCCTTTGACTATTAGCCTCCGTCCTTCATCTTGAAAGATTTGCATGGCCTCCCGAATTCTGATTTTCTTCCGAGTCCCGATACGGTTCCACGTGCGGGGATGCCGGGATACTTCTCGCAATTATCTCATCGGTCACCGCTATCCGCCTTCCTCCGATCGTGGAGGAACCTTCCCGCAGATTTAACAAGAATTCGGTAGCCACTCGCTTCATTGGGTTGCTGCATTCTCATAAAGTATGTAATCCATCCCAGTTTGTCTAATATTGCCCGTGCGGCAAGATCGGAGACAACCAACGTCCGAGGTTCGCCGCGAATTGGACGTCCGCCCAGTCTCGTTCTTCGTTAATTGTTCTCAACACACGGTAACCTTAATGGAACAACACAAGTGCACGCTTCGCTAAAATTCGTTATTTTTCTCGAAAATGCAAGGGTTTTAATTCATAAAAATCTATTGCAGAGATACAGTGAAGAAATTTTGGGTATCCGATCCGCATGCGGATATTTCCGCCCCTCCCCCCAAACGAATGAAAGGTCGACCTCGACCGATCGATTAAGGTGGCATGTGTGGAACGAACAATAGGACGTAGGTGAAAAAACAGAGCGCAATCATGATAAAGTCAATCAAAATTAAGTAATTACTGAAATCGATGCGTACGTAATAATGAGGGAATCGCGTTGTGATAATTCAAGTATGAGGTGAAGGGACGACAAAAAGATTAATGTAATTGCGCTATTTACCACATTAAAGTAATATGACCGATTTATAATATTTTCATGTGATAGTTGGCGGACTGGGCGGGGGGTCATATTACTAGTCCGGCCAGCGAACCCCGTATCTTTTTTTCTTTGTCCCCGTAAGATTATCTAGCGGAATTCCCTCATTATTCATCTTATATATGATTTGTATTACTATTTTTATTGACTTTAATCATGTTCAAACGCCTGATTTTGCCTGCATCTAATGTATTCCACATACACATATCGCGGTCGAAATCCCTTCGGTAAATATACGTAATTGCAAATTTCTTCACATGTATCTTGCAATAGACACATGAATTAAAACCGCCGACCAGAAAATAAGCGAATTTTAGCGCTATTTGTGTTGTTCAATAAAGTTTTATATTGTTGAGACAATTAGCGAAGAGCGTGCCGAGGCGGTGAAAATCCAATTATATCTGCTTATTTTTCAATTGTCTTTACACATAATAAAACAAAGCTAGAGTAGATTACATGTATGAAATGTAACAACAATGGCGGTGCTCAATTCTTGTTAAAATCTGCGGAAAATTCCTCTAATGAAGAAGATAGATAAATTGGCCGATGCCAATCGAGCATCTATAGCTGTCGCAGAATCGAAGAAAATCAGAATTGAATTTTTGTCTACTTTCAAGATGAGGCGGCTAATAGTCAGGAAATTTTTACCGACATCGCTGAAACATGGACAAATTAGCGAGATAAAATGCTGAACTTACATAACATGCGGTAGAAAAGGCGTGGTAAGACCTCACCATCTTGTGCTAAAACAAAAATGCACTATCTGCATTCTTAAACTCTTTGATTGCATGATATTGCTAGAGTGAGGTGAAAACGGCATCTGATTCGATATGGCAGCTCAGGGTCCTTGGCAACGACTAGAGCAGGAAAATTTTTCCTATTGAAAGGAGGGATAACTACCACCATAGAGACGAAGAAAATGAGTCGGCCTCAATAAGCGAGCCCTCCATAACAATCCTTCCGATTAAAATGAAGCAAAAATAATGGAGAACTCCGAAGATACTCAACCCCTGCAATTAAACGACCAGTGAGAGGAACAACCTCCATAATTAGAGTGGAAGAATTGGAGAATTGGAGGGACAAATTCGGTATCATGAGGAGGAATGAGTCACCATACCGATAATTAATGGCAGCAATTCTGTCGGATGAAATGAGATTACCATAGTGAAAAACAACCCGATGCAGAGGAAGAGTTTGTGTCGGATGACCTGGAGAAGAGGAATTAGAGGAGAAATCGTTGAATGAAAAATCGAAGAAGATTCGAAGAAGAAGAGAGTCGAAGGTAATGCGATAATCGAATGAGGAAGACGTTATCATATATCCTGAGAATAGTAGAGATAATGACATATCAACAGCCTGCGAAGGCAGTGGCTGGTCCCCATCCAACATGAGCAATTGCCGCAGATCTGCAATTCCAATGGGCAATCATGAAAACTGTCAGGCATGGAACTATGGAACAAGAACCCCAAAGAAGAGGAACAAAGAAGATGCTTGAGGTACGGCTCAAAGCCTTCAGCCAAACTTTCTTGTCCCAGAAAACGCGAGGAAATAGAGAAGCTCACGAAAGAAGAAACTTCATAGGGCGGCAAACTAAACCATTAGGATTTAAAAATGAAGATTTACTCTAAAAAAAAGGCGAACCTGTCATCAAGTGAAAGTTATACTAATAGAAACCACCGGGTGAAGAGGCGAGAGTACGAACACCTTATGAGGAGCAGGAGCGACAAACAACCATCAACTCGGAAAAAAGCGATTTGAAACCGCCTGCAGAGATAACAAACCATCGTCTGGCATCTCAACTGTTCTAGAAGAACGGTTAGATAAGCAACGACAATGAATCAACAAACCTTTAGTGATTTAAATTGGGTGGCTACAAGAAAAACGTATTCGAATGGGAAGATTTCATAGGCAGAAGATCTTGGCGAAAGGAGAATACCAAAATTCTGGCGGCAAATGAAAATTATTCATGAGTGAAATATGGCAGCGGCGAGATAAGAGCTGATAAAGTAAGCAACCAATTAAAATTAACTGCGAAAACAAATGGACATTCTATTTTACTCATTAAATATACTATTAATCTTGAAAACATAGGTACTGCCAAAATTATGCTGAACTACGGTAGAAAATTTGCAATTAAAAATCAAAATTAAACAAGAAAATCAATAGAGTAGAACTATAGGCGACGATATCTTTATTATGAGACAATGCGACTCTGTGGTACAATGCATATTGTCTTGAAAATGGCTAATAGGTAAATCCTAAGCCCTTTTATTGGAGATATACTGATTTGAGCCTTCATTTCTTTTCTTGCGTAAATCAATGAAATTGGCTTAAAAATTTCTATTTGCGAAGGCGAGAGAATACTATCGTCGGCGGGCTCCGTCGGCTGAAAATCTGAGGAAGACACTAGCTTCCGTGCAAGGCAGAATATGTATAGGCCAGGTCCGTGGAAACTGAAGTCAAAGCTGCAAACAAAGAGACATTAATGGAGACAGAGCTAATAAAATGTTCTTATATGTATACATCTTGAAGAGACATTTGGTAGGGTAAATTCCACAACCCCATTATTTGGTACCTGCTTTTAGGTACAAAAACTATCTACTCTCGAAAATTTGAGCATATTCTGAAGAGTTAGGCACACACATCATGGACTAGACCCTTGATGACAAACCTTCTCCAACTTACTCTTTGGCAACTCTCCATATAAATTATAGTTTTCATGAGGACATAAAAAATTTAAGAGCTTTGAGAAATATGTTGGCAAAGAATATGAAATTCTTATAATATTATTCATTCTTTCACCATAAACATACTTGATTTGTCTTGAAAATAATCTATCATGATAATTGTAATTAATTTGGAAAATTTACATTGAACTAAAAAGGATAACTAAAAACATTGTCAAATCGAATTCGAGAAGTGAGGAAGCAAGAAGTGGCTTAAAAGCGGTCGACTCCTACTCCGTGCGTGGAGCCATGAATTCGAGGAAATTAAGAAGATGCGAGGCAATTGCCGAAGAGGCAAGGCGGCTTCGGCTCTAAAGAAAGAGAACATGATAAAACAAAGGAGATGCGGAAATGCACTGATAAAATCTTTCTTGTTTGTTCGTCCCAGAATTGGGTAAAGCGTCGATCTTTAGTGATAGGCGTTGTGATTTTGTAAAGACTTATATGTCGCTTCTGTTAAATTCACCGACTCTGTCATGGGCGGCGGTATGCAACAATGTTCTTTTGATTAATATAAAAACACCCGATTTCATCCTTTAAATTAAATTAGGTAATTGCACTCACTATGATAACGTATTATTAATCTTAGTTTTGTTAATGCGCTTATTAATATCTTCGTATTTGCATTACTTGTTTCGTGAATTGATTAGTAAACAGCTGATCCATTCTTTGTTTCATTTATCAAGCTTATTATTATTTATCAGCGATATTTATTCTATAAATTCTGATGAGTGTGATGTGTTCTATTAGATTGCAATTGGAGCTGTCGGCAATTTGGATAATCCGTATTCAGATTCTTGATTAATTCATAGTTCTTCTTTGAAGAATTGTAATTCGTAGCAACATCTTCTTTGACCACTGAATTTCATTCCTTGGTGTTTCCCTTGCTTAGAATCTAAGCGGCCTATCGAGCTCATCAAACGAAACATGTAATAATTTATTGAAATGGCTATAAATAACTATAATGCCAATGAATCGTAAGAGGAATTTTATGGATAATTTTCTTCACCTTTGCTACGAATTTAAAAGGAAGCGAAATTAATTTTTTTAAATATTTGCTTAGAACCATATGAAAATGGGTCTTGTCATGGAAATCTACAAATTTTTGTAGTCATTAAAATTAATGAAAATTGAGATGAACCTACTCTCCTTTGTTCCTTCTCTTCCTCCTTTTTCCACATCACCCATATAAGTGCCATGCTTATTAGTGAGATTGGAAAATGAGTTGGAGCCATTGATCCACATATCTATCTTTATTTCCTCCCCATGGACAAGATATGTATCTAGGAAAATTTAAATGTTCTAATAAATCCATGGAATTTGCCAAACTGAAGAATTGATGTGCATAATTCCAAAACTTGAATCGATCCTTAGAAAGTATTTCTTAAGGGTGCATCTACAATTTGCCGCATGACTATGTACCTTGATTGATCCAACCTACTCCCAGTTTCTCTAGACTTTTTAACTCCCAGTGGGTAGTTTACATGGAAATATTCAAGGTTACAGAAGGAACTTGAAGGATGAAGACACTTTAATCTCTCTTCTTTTTCAAATTCCTCTATGGCATCAAGAATGATGTTTCTACATTATTTTATTAAAATTTAACATCTTGATGTGAGTCAGGATTCAATTCATTAATCAAGATGAAAGTACCTATGCATGTGAGTGATGAGTTCCCAAGTACATTATATGATCTCTTATTTCCATAATAAGACTTTGGATTTTCAAGCTTTGACTGCAGATTTGATTTGAAGTGGTGAATCTATGTTTCTTCTAGAGAATATGTTACAGCAAATAAAGAATCTGCATAAGGTCTAAAACTAATCCCAAAAAGATGGAAACAACAAAGAAGACTGTGGATATTAGTTGATTTGGTATCAGCAGTACAAATTTTGCATTTTCAATATTTGTTTAAGTGCATAATAACAGCAAAAAATGTAAAGAATACAAATTTTGACACAGTATAGAACATGTTAGGCTCTTGGCCTCTCGGAGAATTGCCAGAAAACATCATTTTGGGACCCATAAATTATAGAAAAACTGCCTAAAGAAAATATATAACCATTGAGACAATGGAAAGTGGGTAACTGGCACATTATTGCATTACCTATGTTAAATTTAATAAATTTTCATTTTAAGTTTGCACTAGCCAAGTATTGAAGCATTATATAAATTTAAAACTGAATATATATTGCAAGCATACTCTTGCTTGTTCACTGGCTTCTTCCTTCAAATTTATTATAACTGTATATTTAATTGTATTGCATTAGAAGATGTTTATAGTTTATATATGAGAGAGATGTAATGTGATGATGGTTTAAAAATTAACAAGTTATTCCATATTTAAGGTTTTAACTACCTTGTCATTTTTTCAAGGTTAATTATATTCCTTTACCTAAAAGGATACAAATTTTATAGATAAATATAAATTAATATTATTACCCATTATTCCAAATTACAAGATCGAGAAGCCCTCAGTAGTGACAGATCAAGGTTTTCACAACAAGATTGTGTTTAATTACAATAACAAACAATACAATAAAGGTGAAAATGAAAGGAAATTTGAGAAATGGATGAACTCCATAAGGTGCCATGATGTCCACGCCCCACGGGTATCTCCAACCCGTCTATGGCGTGCGCTGCTGCCATTACTTTTCTTTTTCTAAATACGCCTATATACGTAGATTGGGTAAATATTTCTTTTTCAATGTCTTAGGAAATAAACATAAACATCAATATCAAACCGCATGTACCCATACGGGGAGGCAACTCGCTTTTTAAAACCAAGTCGATCCGAATATTATATTTCATAAAATACTACAAGTTGCAACATCGAGCGAAACCACTCTGCTCACTTTGGCAGGATATTGCCTTTGGCAAACTCTAAAATCAAAACAACACAATCAAAGTTCAACGAAATCTTTTCTTGCCCAAGTCTTGTTCGGAGTCACTCAACCCCGTTGCTCTCAGAGCATTTCATAGCTGGCCTGTGACCTGTATCCACCTGCGTCTCGAAATTATGCACCTTGGGCACCGGCACTCAATCCGGCCGCCGGCTCTCGAGTCCTGATATTTATGCGGTGCTCGCGCCAGGCCGACCATTCATTTTTTCCGTCACGTTCAGACCTGCGCGACCGGCCTGCGGTGCGCGTCGACTACGACAGCCATGGCAGCTCTGCGCCCAACGGGTGTGGCATCACCATGTGCTACCCTTGACTTCTTGCTTGTTCGTCATGACTACTTTCGAACTGAGCTATCTCCACTGGTCATGCATATACGAAAACAAGCGATAACATAATTCATCATACACATTAACTGCATTGATACAATGGAAAACATGTAGTAACTCAGTGCAATACTCCTCACAAGTAAACCGATACTATCTGATGTGATGGTACATTTGTCGGTGTGACAGATCATATCATGAAATCTTTAATATACAGTTTATCCCTTGATAAATCAACTTGTAGGCTCAAATGCGGCAGCATCCAACGAGATGCTTAAATCATCCAAATAGCCTCGCATGCGGCCTGCCATGTACTCGGCCTATAACTGGCTGAGTGCCATGGGTATCTCTGCTCTCTTTATGCAGGTAACAATGCTGAAAACTCCTCCGTCATGCTCTTGCAGTACGTTGGAAACCACTGCCCAATGCTACATCGGTGAAACGAAGCTACTCCATCCTCCCTGTCTATACCCGCCATAGCATCGTGGCCTCACCTAAAAGCTTCACCCATCCTCTGCCTTCAAAACTAGTAAACTAACCATAGCAGAGAACAGTTAATAAACATATAGCTCAGTGATGTATTATTTGGTCTATAGCATTGCTCTGACGTAGCATCCACCTCACATTTGAAATAGCATCCTCACTTCCTCTAGCCGAGAAGTCAGCGAGCTTGCGGCCTTGCATGGTGGAACCTCTCGAAATCTCAGGCATCTGCACAAATGACGATCCACCTTGCGTACCCGAAGTAATCCCGAGAATAATGGAGGATGCTTATCCTTCATCGCTGGGTCTCACAGCATGAAAGTATCTTCGTCCGTCATCCATGCGATACTCCCCTCTAAAAATCTAGTGCAATTGGGCTCTGCACGAATCCAAAGCCCGGTGAAACCAAACTGTCCATGCGAATGTACACCAGAAGCAGATGCTGCTCAGCCGTACGATGCTCTCTTGGAGTCGGCACACGCCAACTTCTTTGAAGATCACCGAAACCTTCGAACACTCTATATACACCTCCTCCTGGTGGCTCCGATGAACGCGATCTTCACATCCATTACGATGGATAATGCCACCCCATGCGGGGGGGTGTCCGTCATGAAGAGTACCTTGCGGCTTGAGTGCAAAGTCTCCTCATAATCCGATCCCCTCGGCCTGTGAGAAGCCACGGGCGACAAATCACTACTTCTCCACCTCCGTCGGCCTATACTCACTCGTCCACGAACCCACCTGTTCCCCTCGATCTTGCAATCTCCCATGCAAAGCATTTCCACAGCGTCGAATCATACGTCATGGCCTACCCATGCGGGTTCCTCTCCTCAGAGGATGGCTCTGTCACGACACATTGACTCACAGAGCCATGCGGTGCCGATGCAGTAGCTGCCTCTATGCAAGTGAGTGTATGCACACTGAACTTCCTCTTGGCTGATCCCTGCAAGGCTCTCTGGAGCAAACAACTCCTCATCTGCATGCAGAATGCTAGCTCCCTCTCCATGAAAACTTCTCCTCTGAAATTTTATATCCCACATCGCTGCTTGATCTTTGTATTCGGCAAATACACCCCGTGAGGTATGCGTATGCCTACAAATATTCAACCTCGGCGGTTGAAAATCAGCTTCCTTTCTTGCATCCTTTGTCACATGCATGTAGACGAGAAGTGAGCAAAAATCTGCAAATAGAAATGTCACTACGAGAATAAACCTCCTCAGTACTTAAGAACGAGACCTTGATTCTGCACCTGCTTCTTTATGTGCATATGCCTCACATTTTGTGAGGAAGGCACGATCATGCATCGCCGTCACACACACCCCGTTGTTGTAGGTTATGGGAATGCGATAGGCTCTCTCAGATGCCATTTTGCCGAGATAAAGATTCACCACCATTACCGAAGCAATCACCTTCTTCCCCGACTCCTTCTCGACCGATGCTCAGGAACCCCATGAAATATATCGCTCTTCATGCATGAGATCAGCCCTTTGGAAAATCTTAGATGCGTAATACTGCCTGCTGTCACTCAACTGAGACCACACACGTCTGTGTGGGCTCTCTCAAGGATCGTAAACAGCTCTCATGAAAGGTAATAAAGTACACCCTTACCTTGTGCGCCAACAACGCCTGCCGAAGCCCGGTAAATCTGGCAAAGTCTTCCAGCTCCATGAAGGTGGCCCAATCTCTGTGCCTGATTTTGCCCTCATCATCACCGTATACCTACCATTCTTCTTATAACCATCTACTTACTAGCGATAAAGGTTCTTAGTTCAAACTATCTTCGAGATTCTCCTCGATGCTGTGCGGGAAATGCTTTTCCTTTCAGAGACCCACATCATACCCCTTAATCCTCAACATTGCAGTTAATGTAATCAGTACATGAGCTGCAATTTGAAAGCCTTAGTAAGATACCGGTCTGCATAAATACCACGTGGTGCACCCAAATCTTGTCCTCTAGGTAATCACGAGAACAATCCACGTCCTCTGTCATATGAAATGACACTGCCGTATCCAAACATCGATCCCATCACACTTGAAACCAAGCATGCGATGGAAGGGCAAGCTCAGCTGAAGGCAAAGCCTCTCCTTCTGCAGATCTTCACTTGCTTGCTTCTTAATGTCACGTGATCATGAGTGAAAACACTTCATCGCCATATCTGCGCTGCCGGAGATGGGGATTTTACAAGCAGATGAAATTCTGTCATTTCTTCATCAACATCCCTTTGATGAATCCATCTGGCAGTGCATCCTTATCCTCTGCATGAATCCGCCCAAGCTCCCATCCGGCATCAGCCATGTCATCTTATGAGAATGCCAAACTAAAGAGCCAAATGCGACCATGTCATGCTGTACTATATCTTGATGTTGCATTATCTTTGAGTACTAGCTTCCTTTGGTAAACTCTTACCTGGAATAGATAAAGATCAAAGTAAATATGGAAATTCACATGCGAGTTTGAATCGCTAACCTACACCAACCTCCTTCGACATTTAAGCCGTATCTTCTTGCCATGCTTCTTGAAATCGGTGGGCTTTGAACATCACGCGAACTCCTTTGAATCCATTATCTTCTAATACTTCACTCATGCTGATCTTCCATGCAACATAGTGAACTACCTTGAAATATTGCAAACTGAAAATTTTCAACTCGGCATAACAGAAACGCCGAATTCTCAAATAATCGCTCTGTGAAAAAAATATTTCTATGCAATTTTCGGCTAGAAATTTGCTATATCACCTTTCAAAGAAAATTGAATCGAGCTACTGTCTAGAAACAAGACTGCAATCTACTGTGATGATCAATCTCAACGAATAAAAATTTGCTGGTATGTTGATATCATAAAGAACTATCACGATCGCATATCCCATATGCAACACGCATCTCTTCACTGAATAATACACATCAAATAAAAACAGCAATTCATCATACAGCCATTGCATTACATGTATGGAAGCTTATTGCTGAAAACCCCTCGGTGTGTATTATAATGGAAAACATGTAACAACTCAATTCTACTCACAAGTAATCGATACTATCTCATGAAGTTACACACAAACTAGCTTAGTTTAGGTACTTTTTAGTTCAAAAACTCAACCATGTACACTCTATTGTGCAACAAATAACACTATCTAAATAAATTCCCAGGGTCGAATCTGCCTGAGCTGGCAACCCCTTAATCATCATGGGCAATTTCCTCCAGATATATTTTCCTCATACTGAAACATTAGATTTCATCTGCTCCACTGAGTACTCCAGCTGAGCTTATATCCATGCCTTATGTGATGTGAATAATGAGTTACTAGTATGTGGGTAAATAAATATTTTAAATTCACTCACTCATTACTAATTGATTAGCTAGTTAGCTAATCTCAACTAGTTCAACTAAATTCATAGAACCCCTGCTCCACCAATAAGCCTTCCACCCAAACTTAAACCTAGTGAGTCAACTGTATCATGAGCTCTGTACAGAGCAACATCAATTCTCTATCCCAGACAAAGGCTTGTAGCCATGCTAGAAGTCAAATATTATTAAGTAAATAGCGGCCTATTTTGAGATAGAGCGATCTAAAAATAGACTGACCTATAGGTGTCCAAAAATAGAGGTCCCTCTAGCATGACCAATATCCCGAAGAATAACATCTTGCAACCCACATGGACCATGCTCCATATGTCTAAAAATAGACATAGTCTAAAAGACTGCCTTGAGGGCCAGCAGCGACTTCCTCTTCTTCATTTTCAACAAATCATGTCTGACCCTTTGCTGATGCTTGGTGCCCAATTAAACTTGGTCACCGCGGCCACATCTTCTACATGCAGCATCCTTGTGGTAGTTCAACTGCAATGTTTGTAATGTGCTTGGTTCGAGTTCAGCTTGTTCTTCAAGTTCTTCTCCTCAACCACATTCTCAACATTCTTCGGTCTATACCATATACCTCTATAAACCATAAATACTCCTTAAAATCCAAACTTGACTCCCTTGAAGCATCTGTTATGCCGGCTAATTCCTTTAGCTTTCCCATAACTATCCCAATGTCTTCATATTCAGTTGGAGCTAAATCTGCAGTTGTGTTGGATATCCATACACCCAAGTATTGCATAAAAGGTCTTCTTCAACTCCGCGAAACTCATCAGTGATTTCATCTGATTGCTCAAAAGACAGGGTGATAACTCTTCCATCCTAGCTCTAGCTACGATGCCTGCTTCGGCTCTCAAGAGAAACCCAAAATAAGTCAGCTTTAAGCATTTACCTGCAACTATGTCAACTCTAATACAAATTTATCCCGCCCCCTACCACGGTCTCCAACCATGTCTTGTAAGCCGGGAGACGTACTCTTTTTCTAAATACTCAGAATTTGAACTACGCCTATAGCAACATTCGTGGGTAAGTACACTCAATGTCTTGAAATAAACATAAGCATAATATCAAACTACATGCTCTGCCCATACATACAAGGAGAGCTGACTCCACATGGAGTCCTTTTAGATAAAATAAAAATCTAAATTCTAACAGTAATCCGAAACCACTCCTACTCCTTGTATGGCTATTTTTCCTTTGTAGAAACAAGGCTTTCCAATCATAAAACTAGCCTAGAATAATCATAAATCAAAGGATTTCAACTGCGAAGTGCACTTCATGCCAGTATTGTTACTAGTCCATGGCCGTCTCAATCGTGAAGAAGCGTTTTCTGTGGCCGTGTCCAATCTTTCTTATATGGTTGGATGCGTCTCGGAAATTCTGTACATTTTCACATTTCTCAATTCGGCACCCAGCACTCCGTCTGGCCCACGAATTAACAGGCAACACTCAGCGCCCGAAACCCGGCCTGACTTCCGACTTTCCGTCAGCCGTTAAATGGCCCGTCCGACGTGGTGTACGGCGATGCTGACTATGACCCGGCTGGTAGCTCGGTTGTCGCCGTTTAGCGAAGAGTTGGCCTTTAAATGTGCTACCGCCGACTGCCAGCGTGCGTCGCTATTTTCTTGAGCATGATTTCACTCTCCAACGCCGCTATATATGGGCGCCAGTAATGGCTGGTGCCGCCGCTTATTACCACGTTATTCACCCGCGTGCTATGTAAACAGGTAATGAAGCCTTCGGCGGCGAGCAAACAATTGCTATGAAATGGCCGGCGGCAGCCAAACTGACACCCTACTCATCCCTGCGCCCAGAGTAACCCTTTCACCGCCAACGCACGGCGACCAACTCGCCTCCAACTTCGCCCTGCGTGACTGCGCAAACTACACCGCGCGCCCGTAACTCTCGATGCGTCGATATACGATACATCACCGCAGCTGAAACCGCGCGCGCGACAGGCGATACTAATATCTGGGGCCTACACATGAGATTTAAATGTAAAATCGCGACGCAAAAATAATAATTTAATTTAATTTGTTATTATGCCCTTTGAAAACCGGAAACTATGACTTTTCATCTCAAACCCTTTATTCAATAGTTTGTCGTGACACCTTTGAAATTATTCCCGAGCTTCTCAAATGAAAACTATCCAAAAAAAATTTGAAAATTTGAACTTCCCAAGCCACTGCAATATACCACACCTGTGTAATAGTAAATTCATAATTATGTTCAAATTATAGAATAAAATTATACTATAAAATAAAAGAACAGAAAAACATTAAATACCTTTAATGTAAATGCATTAAAACATGGTAGCTGAATAATGTCACATTACATTGTATTTTATTTTATCTCGTTGTAGAGCAAAAACAACATATACGCATCTATTTCATAAGCATGTAATGTATATTTGCGAAATGAAAACATAGACCAACAAGCACAACGCACTAAGTGCGATGTTGTAGTTGTTTTGAATTTCAACTCTAAAATTAGTGTGAAGTTTAAATGCCGAGAGATTTTATTTATAAACCCAAAATTCTCCATTAGCATGGCATTGCACTTTTTTTCGCATTTTTGTAATCGAATTACTTAAAATTTGCGTTTTCGGGAATTTTTGCACTATAAACTTTGTCGAATTCTTGGAATGTAACGTAGGCTGTCGTTACAACGGAATTCTGAATTTGTAAACAATCATTTTTTGAAGAGCTATTTCTTGTCGCAGGATCATGGTACAGAATTTGGTGCTAAATAGTCATATGTCACGAAACCAGATTGAGGTGTACAGTTGTGATAAGCTATACTTGCAAATTTTCACATGGATAAACAACATCAAATATTAACTACACCCGGCCTAAATAGAATGCGCAATCCCAAACATTGTCTGTTAACGTAAGGAAAAACAAATCAAAAATTCCTCGTAACATATAATGCCTATAGGAGGCATACCTTCATATTTTTACGTACCTAAGCTAAGCAATAGATGATTTCACCTCATATGAAAAATGTTCTTACTAGGCCAACGACTTCAAACCTCTTCACCACAATCTATGGTGCAAGTAATCTCGGGGGTGAAATGAGTGGTTAAATACAAATATATTGCCTTTGAGTTGAAATGAGCTATCTTTGTATTCAGTGAAATTCAGAAATTTTGTAGGCTGTTCTGTTACCCCTTGGAGACTATATTACATGGGGAAGGCATTATGCAGAATGTAATCTAATATCATGTCAAATCAATCCACTGAAATTAATTATAATCCTGCTTGCAATGATAGATAAAATCAACTATAAATCTGAAGCTTGAGTACTTGGTCATGCTTGCAACACCTCATAATTCAATAAAATGTTACTTAATAAATATTAAAATAAATACTCTAAACATATTCCTTAACTATTCAAATGGCTTCAATGATGCTCTGTAGATAGTGAGCATTTGGTTTGTTACAAAGTTCTTGAATATGTCATTAAATATAATAAGTGCTCAAAATAAAGCACATAAATGTTTTAAGTTCCAATGAATGGACAATGCAAGATGTCCAAAATACTTTTGAAATATTTTGCTTCCCCGCAATCATGCAGCTGTGCTACCTTGCAATGCATTATCTATAATTGTACACACAGCAATCCACACCTACTTCAATAACTTTGAAATGCTCCACCTTGTGCATCTCTTCATATATCCATGTGCATCCAACGCTCAAGATGGCTGCCATGAAATTATCCCGTGGGTGTAATACTATCTATCCCATCCATCAATACTAACCCGGAAAATGACAACCTAAATGTTTAATAGGCTCCAGCTCCACCTCTTCTTTTGCCTTTATAAATAATATGGTGCAGTGCAGCCGGGAGGTACATCCTGCCACTGATGCCCATGACAAAGGCTATAGGAGTGTATGCAACATGTAAGTTCTGATAAAGGAAATGCAATAATTTGGGTCAGAATGCTCCCTTTCTCTTTTTAGGAAAATCATGACTCCATTAGACAAGCTGCGGTGCCTCTCTTGCTAGTTCCCACACTGCAAAGAGAACTTCTTCAACACTTTCCTCAAGGAGAGGAGTCATCGGTCTTGGATTTTGATTTTACTGCCACATTTCCTCACCAATACTCGCCTCTTTCTCCAATTTCTGCTATAAATAATTTCAAACAAATTATACAACATTTAATGCCACACAACTGGAAGTCACTGTCGAGTATGCAGCAACCTTACTTCAGAATTTGTGACTATTCTTTGTGTACAAAGATGCTTAATAACTAACCGGCTTATAGGTCTCACACTTAAAAACAAATTCATTTAAAAAATTTGATTTATAGAATGAAATATTTAATTGATAAGTGAAGATAAAGTCTTCATCTGATTTCTTCAATGATGAAGATGTGTTGGTGATTTCTCTTTTAGTGATCTTCTTCAAGTAGGGTGTCTGTAATGATGATAATACTTCTTTTGCACTCTTACAGCAAGTCTAAGAAACTGGTTCTATCTTTAGATAATATTACTGACTTCTTCTACATAAGAATATATTTACATATTAACATGAAGACGTCTAGCTATACTTTCAAAAAAAAAATGCGTTCACACATAGCTATATATACTTGTTATCAACAGTTAATGACATTCAAGCTTGTCGGTGTCTTTTTAATTTGTTTATAGTAGGTAACCCTAAGTATCATATCAAGGCGAAGGCATCCATGGAAAATTCAGTATTGAATTTGTTTGGAGCCAATATCATGTTTTCAATTAGATTATATTTATTATTCGTTAATGAAAAGAGTGGTTAATGTAATTTAAATAAATTGTTATATTAATATTACCGATAAGTAGGCGCCTAGCATTAAATTTGTGAAACAGAGAGTAATATGACATATTATTCATCCCGCAGTGAATAGTAAATCTAAATACAGAGGTTGAAATTGTTTGATGTATGACTATTTCAAACTATTAATGTCACATGCCCAAATTCTAACTGTTAATAATTGAGTCATCTTCTTGGCGATATAATATGAGCAGTGCTATACGCGGCATAAGCACATTAGATCAATTCTAGTTAAAATGTTCAATTTTACGTTATATTCAATGTGAAACCGAGTAATTTTTTCCAAATATTGTTAATGTGAGAGCATTATGCTCCATGGAAATCGCAAATGTGGAGCTGGAACCATTGTGACGAAAAGAACATCGACAGGTTCTTACAATGGTATACTCAGTAAAAATCTAAATGAGAATTTATTATTTGATATTATGTTATTCATTTGTGTGTTACTCATGTGCCAAAATTCTAACAATTTAATACGATGATCTCATTCAATTCATTCCTCGTCGGAAGAAATAATGACGAGAAGAGATAATTTTCCAACGGGTATTTCAAATCAAGTTTTTTAAACCAAATTTTTCTTATAAATTATTTAATTTTAATGCGATACAATAATTTAACATGTGCAATTAGTGAAATGATCAACCTCTTAAGGAGTAGAGGTAAATTCAGGATTCATGGTGCTCGGAAATCCAAGCTATGATGCCTTTGCATCGCGTGACTCTGGCAGTACTGAAGATAATCTCTGCTACTTTTGACAGATTATTCCAGCAGTGCGCAACAGACCCCAAATTTCCTTCCCTAAATCGAAATTATCTCCAAATTGTTTGCACAGTAAGTTAGACCATCAACAAGTTTTGACATGATAATAGGAGAACGTATTTGTATCCCTCACAATGAGAACATCACTAAAGCGGCCTTGTCACTATTTGACTTGCGGCACAAGGCAAAAACATGCAGATTCAATGATAAATAACAATGCACCCCATGTATGAGATTCTACTAAACAGTGCCCTCTGTTAAGAATGTTGGTGCTGGTGGGCCATGGACCTAACTGCGATCTTTGAGTCAACTTCTAATAGGCTGGAAAGATACCGTACATGGCAGCACGATGCTATGCGCGTGTTGGGGCCTCAGCACTGCCGTTGTAGCTGGAATACTTAGAGATAGTTACACTTCCGGAGGAGATTATTATCTCCGTCTTTCATCAAATGACAGAGAATGTTGTAACTACTTAGGAGAATTGAAATTGGCAAAACAGTATCTTCATCTGTCAATTCATTTAATTAGGCTGAATAATAAATATGTGACCTCATGTAAGTACACTAGTAATCCGGGATTTTAATAAAATGCACCATTTAATGTACATTCTTTATTTTGGTAATATATATCTCAAAATATATATTTATTTAACTATCTTGATTTAAAACATTCCTAGAACAGCATTGCTATACACCGTGCTTATTATAGATCGTGGACACTGTCCTCATACGTGCCGCGACCATTACTCATTACTATCTATCTATATTTTTGTATGTCAATTGAAATTTATGTCACGAACTATTGTCGAAGTCTTAACATTATGGAATTTTCAGGTTAATTCTGCACATGAAACATGAGATTATTCCTTATGGCCAGTATAAATGACTGCAGTATTATTACTTTCGTTAAGCATGTGATGATATTATATTTCTTTCGTAAACTGGCTATAGCACTGGTTTCATTTCGGGAATGGAAGTCATGACATGGCTTGAAATGCAAGAGAGATCACAGCTAGTCATGCAGGTCCCGAAACTCTACATTAGAGCCATGGTAACCTCTTACTGGCCATATGTGTCCAAATATGCGAGTACATTTGCCTTTGTAAATTTGTATCCTAGTTTTAATGCTGTATTTATCAAATTTTCCCAATTATCTATGAAGTTATGGGTCTCTTTTATCGGTGCCTATAATGTCATATGACATATGCTTTAGTATGATTTTTTGCATTATGACATTTCTTGCTTTAGTCATATATGTGTTTCTGTACTCTACATTAGTAGGATTTCCCATATTAACAGCCAATAGTATAACCCATTCCTATATATATAAAATTTGTAATATGGGTATATTTGTGCATTGCTAATATGTATTTCTCTTGCAATAATATAAGCGACTCAATTTCATCATTTGTATAGGGATTATGAGTACGATACATGAATATATGGAAGTGCATCCCATCGGTCGAATGTAGCTTCTGCAGTACTCTATTCATATTATCTATATTGATTTGCATTGTAAAAACAATATTCCTATATATGGTGTCGGGGAATCCTATTCGAGAATGGCTGATGGGAGCTGCAATATCCTCCATCTAAAACTATCAATGATACTGATAATTTTAGATTATATTCTTCGCAATCCACTTGTTCCTTCAATGAATAATCGACGATCTGATCACAGACAATCTTCTTAACATCGTGATTATCTCATTCTGAAAAGTCAATTTTACTTTGAGAATAGCAAGTAGTAATTTCATTAAGAAGAATTTTGTGTTATCACGAGGCGGACCTCCTTACAATGACAGAATACTACAGAAATTGAGTTACAGACCTTTCATTAGCATAACTCAAGTCTGGCAGAAAATAGTTTAAGCGTGAATTACACTTTATTAGCTTGATCGATGCATCTTGAATTTGGCAACTCTTATTTATCTTTGAAATTTGACACAACTCACTTTGTCAATGAGTGACTTATTCCTCCATAACTCTTGAAGATATTACTAAAAAGAAGAAACATAATTAAGAAGAAAACATATACATACAAGAAAAACTATTACGTATATGAATTTCTTATATGATGCATGGATGATTTATTAATTAGAACATTTATTTTAAGCATTGCTCTTTCATGCATACATTTAATATTACGATGTGAAACCAGATTAATAAGAATACTACCTTGCTGCTGATATCAAGCATAAGCACTTTGTCGAGATCAATGACCGGTTCATATTCTTTACTTTAGTATCATGCTCTTTGTATACGATTTAGAATCTTGTTTTATTTTTTTTTAATTTTTGATAAGTTCCATAATAATCTTCTTTGTTATTGCGGGAGGAAGGTCAAAAGCTCATTGACTGTCACAAAATCCCACTAGAAACTTGGAAAAGCTGAGTTTGAGATGAGATTAGTGCCGACAATCCTGCAAGAAGAGGAAAAATAAAATTGTTTGAAATTAACAAAGAAATTCTTGAGTTAAATGTGATAGAATTTGGCAAAATCGTAATATGATGCAGTTGGAAGATTTATTGGGGATTCCCAAATTTCTACAAATAAAGCGTAGTATTCATTAGTGAAATTTAAAATTGGCTATAAGCCTAATGAATTTGCTATTTATCATGGTGGGTGAGATGAAATTGGCTATAAACTTAAATGGATTCGTAGCCTTTGCTATCTCTGTAATGCAGCTCTTTGCTAAGAAAACAGAATTTGAAATATTTGATATAGCGGAAATGCAGTTGGTGGAAAAATGCATTGTGAAAGACCTCATATTAATGATTGATAAAATATATGTTTTTTTCTTGTTTATTGCCATTTTCTCTTGTGTTGAAATCGAGTATAATTCTTTCTGAAATGCAGTGCCAATATTTGAAGGCAATGTCTTTTCTTGTAGTGAATATTTAATCTGTTCACCCGGCGGAGTTGATATGTGGATGAAAGAACGGTGGCAATAAATTCGGCTAGAAGAACTGGCCGCGAGGTTATTGGCCGGAGAGCCGCAACAAAACAGGGAAGTTTATGATCGACAAATAAACATTGACGAATGGTACACCCAAGGCAAAAGCTCCTTTGAGAAAGTGGACAGAGTTCTCTAGACTTTCTCTCCTATACCCATCTGCTACTAATGTCATAAAACTCTGTAACTTATGTTGATAGTGAGTAGTATTCATTGCTCATCTAATTCACCTTGAATTAACATTTGCACATTACCCAAGTTCGTCCACCTAAAATCCCGAAAGGTATGAAAATCATATCATAACATGGCATTTCATCTCACATTCCAAAATAGAGCAACTTTCGAGAACATATTTCCGGAGCCATATCTATATAATGTTTCCATTTCAACTGTATTTTGTGTCAAGTACCAACCATGTACTTGTGTTTTCCACAGCAAATATTTAATATTAGTGCAAAAGTTAAACGGACATCACTCTCAATTTGTGAAACAATAACCATCTGCAGATGATACATTACAGCCTTGAATAAATAACTTACATGCAAATATTTCAATATGTCAATAAATTTTTCAGTCTTCCCTTCATACTAAAGTGACAATAATATAAAGAAGTATCTTCCTATACCTGGCTAGGTATTATATCTCTGCTTTGGAGATGAAGTTATCTAAAACTTGTATATAAAAAATGTTTCAGAAGTGTTACCTACATGTGCGGCCTAAACACTTTAATCAATCATCATCCATTCCATGTAGTAATTCCATCCACTGAATTGCAAATCATATTTATTAAAATAGAACCAAAATCCACTTCTTGATCATTCAGAAAGACCGTGCTGATATTGTTGATCCTACATGGTACCTGGAAATGTAGCGAATCATAAATAAGGCATCGTAACAACATTAAAAAAGAGAATGAAATAACTAAATGTACAGCACAAATAATCATCATTATTCAGATGAAGAATAATTTCATAGTCATATTAAATATATTAGATGACACTAGATGAGATGAACTTTAAACAGCAACAATCCCACTACCAAATTCAGTAAGAACGTAGTTGTTATCTTACTCATCAAGTATGATGTCTCTTGTGGCTCTATTTGGTACAATAATAGCAGTACAACGACACGAGTAGTGAATGTGTTTGCGCATTCTTATGCCGCATTCAATATTACGCAGAGTTTCGATTTTGGCTGCTTTCGATTTGTGAATTTACAGCTATAGTTAAACGATTTTGAAAATCTTCTTCTGAACTGAAAATTCTCTAAAATAAGAACGACGTGGGTATTTCCCATCACGATGTAACATTTTGTTCTAAAATTTTACATGGACAGTATTTCAAAGCTTTCTTAAATATCCCATCATTTTTTTAATTAATAAAGAATCAAGGTAATTGAGATAGGTATTAATAATATCTTTGTTTTGAGAACATTGTGAAATCGAAGAATTTGTATTCTAATCTTGGTGAAATCATTACTACAAGCAAAACTTCATCTTTGACCTTTAAATTCCTTATGAATCTTTAGCTTGTATATTTTCTATCTTGTAATTTACATATTGCCATATTAATACTAGCATGATGAAGATATGGGGAATTTTTCCGACTATTTTCTTATTTATCCTTTTTCCAAAACAAGTTTATCTGAGTCTCATCTTGTATTTTTCTTTGTGTATTGCACTAAACAGGGAATAAATTGATGATTATTCTAGCAAAATTTCAAGTGTATCAATTGTGAGACTCTCTTTTAGATCTGAGACACATTTGTACAAATGCAGACAGAAGCTAAGAATTGACGATTTTTGGTGCAGCCATGGCAGTAGACACTGTATTATATATTGACTAGATAAATAGAAGAATTATAGTTATGGATCCATATATTATTCTTTGGCAATCAACCTCAAATATTATCAAACTTTTAATATATTATTTATAATCTAATTTATCTTAATGCTTTAAGGATATATAATCTCCAAAGTTACCTTTGATGTTGTGTAGCATTTTTAACAAATGAGTGTTGTTTATAGAGGTTGAGATACCTTTAAGGTGGCCTTGAGTCCCTCCTTTCTCTGTCAATGGGCTGAAAGGCTAAAACGTGGGGCCAGTGTTACTAGTTCTGTTCCATGTCATTGTCATGTTCTAAGAATCCGAGACTTCTTCTGGTAATACCTGCTATTTATGCTGTGATCTTATGCGAATGAGTATTCAACAATGATAAGGATTTTATTTTCGCGTAGTTTAAAGGAATTGGTACAGATATGTGCTCATGAAATTCTTTTGCTTGAATCCTCAACATTCCTTCAGATATGTGAACTTCATTTATCATTTGTCGGCCTCATTATAATTTTCAGGGCATTTTGGGTGATATTCAGCTTGAAGTCCCCATTTTAACAAATACAAAATTAAAATGTCATGCAAAACAATAGTTATCTATATCTAAGCTATACAACAATCATTTTGCCTTATATGCTGAAACAGAGACTGTACATGAAATCCTTACAATATTTCCAGTAAATGAACTGATTAATTTATTTTAATGATGTATGATATGGAAGATAATGGGAACATTTTCTCCATCATAATACTTTAATTTGATATTTCAAGGTTGAAATCGGGAATATACATGAATCTTGTATCTTTGAATCTTTCTTGGCAAGAACTAGATACAATATCCCAAATTCAGAAGATTTAATAAATCTATTCCATTAGTTACAATCTTCTGCCAATATTAAAGACCAGGATAAAACAAGCTACCAAAAATTGCATGCGTGAGGATTTTATGCCTTTCCACCTACTCATAACTATATATTACAAACAAAACAAAATACAGCAAGATATCAATGAATTCATCTTTAGATTATACTTAATCCTTCATGAAAAATGATGTCAACCATATTTAATCAATATATGAGTAGATGCAAACCAAGCCATTCTTCACAAGTTGCTGCTTCAGGCCTCATGAAGTCAGAACTGATTAAAACATAGGCTATGAAAAATTGATTCAATAATGCAGTCTGGCTTCAAGGAACTATTCGAGTTTCTTGTCTCCATGAGATCCCCTCCTTGTTGAAGCATTATTAATCCAAATAACCATATATATATTTATAAATTTTATTTATACTTGCTTTACCATGTATATCGGTACCTATCAATCACAAACATGAAAAATTGTGGAATTCCTGCAATACCAACTATTACCAGCGATAGCATATAGTAGCGATAATACCTTCAAATGCTCCAGAAAGTTTTAGGCACTTCTCAACATGATAACATTCTTAACTACTAACATTTCAGCGGGAATTGCTTGGAAATTGGCGAAGAATTTACAGAGTGCAACAACTCATCAAGAACAATGCCGCTTTAGCGAATCGATAATGTGGCCCTTTCGGCATAGCTAGCGAATTCTTCTAGGTCCTTGAAAATGAATACCTTTGCCTTTGAAAATGGAGCCTATACATATCTTTTTTTACGTAGGAATTCATATAAATGAGAATATACATAGAATAGGAAAATCTAATTTAGTTAAAATGTGATCCCTGCGAAAATAAAAGGCAATTTACTAGAAGAAGAAATTGACCAAACCATAATAATTAAATAAATTAACAAACCATGCAATGACGGCAAAAACTGGCATGAAGAATAATCTTTATCAATAAGCGAAGGAGGATATTGTCAATGCGGCATAACTTGGTTGTGCAATAGACAGGAATTGTTTCGCCGAACTGAATGAAGCACCACTCAACACATCATTATGGACACAGCAAGTCAAAATATGATAATAAACCTACTCAAGAATCATCGAGCGAAGGTATAAGATAGTTGAAATCCACAATACTATCTTGACCTCTTCTGTACACAATATTATAAACATGAATGCTAATTATTAAATATAAGATAGTTGAAATCCCCACCATAACCAAGTAAAGCGGCATAATATTCATTCAAATAGATTGCAATCTACCTAGATCTTCACTGCGAATGGGAAGCGACAGCACTTACAGACCACACATATCTTGAGAAAGGAAATTTGTATCTGATAATGAGTCTAAGAAGAAAACAGGTATATGTATTCATTCAGATTTGCATCTGCTAAGATTCAATGGAAAATGGCATGCACAACAACATTTTAAAAACTTCTGTCCCCATATGCGGAAAGGCTGCTCTGTGAAATTTTCCCAAATACAACAACACAAATTGAATGTCTTTGACATGTGAAAATATATATACTTGTCACTAAGATGATAATCTTCACATGAAATAGCATGCACAACAACATTTCCGTAGATTTTGTTGAAACTCTGTCTATATCTTGGAAAACATATCTTTAATGATAATTTGAAATCCCACCATAACTGTCAATATCTCTAGAAAAGAAAGCAAAATGCATCATATATTCATTCAAATAAATTCTCAATCTAATAAGGTGTCTTCACATGAATATAGCATGCAACAACATTTCAGTTAGACAAAACTTCTGTCTGTATCTTTGTATTTCCCAATGAAAACAACAAAAATTGGATAATCCATTGAAAACATGTGAAATATATAGCAAGCATCATACGTATATATGTTTGTGAGAAAAACTTTTATTACTTTAAGAATAGACTCGAACAAATAGCAACCAGAATTGAAGCACATAACACAAATAAAACAAGATTGAAAGAAACCAAATAAACGGATGTACGCAATGTAACCTCTTGCTACTGTTACAACATGTATTATTCAAATAGATTGCAATCTACTAAGATGTCTTTGCCATGATATTTTTTCTTTCTTACGAGATAGACTTTTGTTAAAAGGCTTCATGATCTTGGGTAAAACCTTGATGGGTATCTACATCATAGAACATGTACTAACACACATCTAAGCATTCCGCATAATCAGGCTGACTGTTGAAACAATCCACAATATAGTGTTTAAACTATATAAAGTCCAATGCATTGTAACAATTATATATTCTAACCTTAGAATCAAAGTTCATTGTTCATCTTGAACAATGTGTTCCACTTCATGAAAATGTGCTAGTATTTAAATTTTCAAAATGTATCTGTCATCTATCGATAGCCTCCATTATCCCTTCTACTCTTCACTTGCTTCCAGCGTGCATTGGGCATAACCTGCATTGTAATATAATCTTTACTTTCTTAATTCTTCAGAAATATTCATTGGGCCGATTAGTATGTATAATTTGAGAGTCCTTCTCTTGCAACGGCGATGAATTTAGACATAGTGCATCATAATGCTAATGCACTTTCTTTTGATTGGCCTGCAGTTATAATGTAACAAAGACATCACCTTCTCTAACCATATCGAGACACGATCATTATCATTGTCAATCATAGCCACTTCATTGTCCATTTCTAACTCACGCATTCCAAATAGAATATTCGAGTTTCAATAGTTGGTAAATTTGTTAGACCTCATTGATAGACTTTAATATACATGCATAGCAAGAGCACTAGAATAATGAAATGTATATTTGTACTCTAATTGAAATTTTCAACTACTGATACAGAATTACAACTAGAATTATAGCAATTATGCATACTATTACAATATTAAAAATACACATATACACATATATGAGTCAAATTTGAAATGAAATATTTTGTCTTTATACGTACGCATATATATACATATAAATATCTACATATAATATTCTTAATTAAATATTAATATACATGCACATGAAACCATCCTGATACATAGTGCACTTACTATTAACAACATCTAAGAGAATTTCAAGTCGGCTTGAAAATTCAATGATACACTCTAAGTGCACGTTTTACGCATGCTAACCTCTCTCTACATGCCGTATCTCAAAAGAAATTCCATGTATATCGAATGTGTTTCCTGGAAACGAGACAACAATGCTTGCTGATTTAAAATTGACGGCAACCATCTGACCATACAGTGACTCTTAGGATTTCAACAAATTATAAATAACATTAAAGCAATGTTAGAACAAATATATCGTTACGTCAACGATGTACTCCTTAATCACCTCGCGCTCGATGCTGTCGCTATCAAAACCATGGAAATGACGAAATAAAATATACAAAATATGCCTGTCTCGATACTTGATACGAATGATAATAATCACTTTATTATCTCCTTTAATGAATAAACATATTCGGCGAAATCCAGCGATAATATTGTTCCTTTGGGGAGCACTTCCGTGATTCGCAAATCGCATATTACTATAAACAATGCTAATATATTTGTATATTTGCACCCTAAATAACGAATCTAAATTCATCAATAAAGTATTTTGTCGGCCAACAACTGAGTAGCAGATATATTTAACAATATCTCTTCATTGGCTTGGGCGTCTATCATTAGAATCAATGGTCATTTGTCGCATTTTCTCCGCATTCCTTTTTATAAAATTAATTCATTATTCACCGTGAACATAATATCTTTGATAAAAATTCATATTTTGAAGAGGAGAGTCATTTGACAATGACTATGCCAAAATTTACAAATTAATACTCATACAATAATTCGGAATTCTACATGTATACGTAGCTGTATCTCGCTCGATGACAAACTAACATACCATGGATTTAAGCTTTCACAAATATGCTAAGGAAATCTTCACATCAATATTACTCTCCATAAAACTCTCGAATATTCTACTTGGCGCGGCTTTATGTTATATGTTCGATAAATTCATAAACTCCCTTAGGCCATGGTTTGGCGACCTGCGGAGTTCAATCCCAAAACTCTTACCCCCTATCCCTCACACCATCGAGATACTTTTGCGTATTAGCCCAAAATACTCCTTCATCATTCTCATCTATTTGAAGTTCTAAATTTTGAGATGCCTCCATAAACATAGCTGATGTTTTAGTTTGGGGTGGCATCAACCGACGATGAAATGCACTTTTATTAAAGTATACTATAATTCTTGCTGCGCATTAGATTGCCACTATCCTAATGCCAAGCACCAATACATTTGTTACCATTTCATTTGCTAAAACCTTTTAATGCCAATATTCTGACATTTAATGAATTTATGCTAGAATCACATATGTTGAAGCATTAGCTATGATAAATCATTTTCAAAATATGTTTCAATACATATTTTACTTTATCTCAGTATCTAGCCAATAGTGAGTCTAATTCTTCAATTTTAGTTACTATCCATAACCTAAGAAACTTGTAGTTGTATACGCGTGTAGAACTTCAATTAATGCGTGAAATTGGATGTATGGTACTCTTCTTGTGGATCCTGATGTTATTTTTGCATAAAAAACAATATTAAAACTTCTAATTGTATAATATACAAATGCAAAATTCAAATTGAAAACTAGAATGACTCTGATGACATTGATATCATTATATTCTGGTGACAGAAGTTCACCGACATTTCTCATTTCACCGTCATCATCTCTCTACCACATCTAATTTCTGACTCTACCTCCATTTCTTTCATGCCTTATTTCCTTTCCTCTCGCCATTTGTGATTTCTTATTTTTCTCCTTTAAATCTGCTGTCATTACCTTGAATATGCAATTCCTTTGGTTTCCATGTTCATTTAAACCTAAAATCAATTCTATTTAGACCAAATACCTAAAAACATAAGAGATTCAAGCAAATACTTCATGCTTTCATAGATTGCAAGATTGCAAAATACTCCATGTCTTCATAGAACGTATACAAAATATTTCATACATACACTTAAAAAACTTATTTCACTTTACCACTTTCTCTTCACAGCTTTAATTTTTGCCAAAAAGAACTGTGCGCAGTAGATTGGAGCACCCTCACTAGATGAAAGCGTCACCCCTAGCAGGCTCAGAAAACCAATTGAAAATTTGACAAAAATAGATCAACCTTTAATCCAGCCAAAAACAATAAACTAGCACCTATAATAGAACAACAAAGAGGAATGGTCTATAAGTAACATAGCCAAAATTTTATATGTCTCAATGAAAAATATAAGTAACATAGCCAAAATTCTCTCTGAAAATTTACAAACACATATGTGCAAATTTCCAATACCGGAAAATTCGGACCTCACTCGGTGTGAGTTGTGTCTGGAAACTTAACGCTGAAAACATTGACGAAAAATGCGTCAATTTTTTATTGGAAACTGTCCCCTAAAACTCTTAACTCGCATTCAATAAAACTCTCGGCCAGAGTTGCAACTCTTGTTCAAAGTTTTATTTAATGTATAAGCAAAATTCTTCATTACATGCCTTGTCCCCACCTTGGTGTTTTACGCTGAATCTACAATGCGTACTTCCCTCGGGTCTATGGCGTTTGAAGGAATTCTCAGGAGATGAGAATTTTCCCCCAGAGAGGAAGATTTGGAGAAGTGGAAATTCGCTTGAGCATCGATGCTGATAAAACTGTAGGAGATGTCCGTGCTTGTGGCCCAGATCTGGCTATTGTTTGTTATGTGGATGTAATAGATTTAGATGGTTAGGAGTGGAGAATTATGGATAGTTTGAGATTGTTATGATAGTTTTTCTCTTAGTCATTGCCATCTATATTCTTATTGCCATATATAACCAACACAATCAATGATAGCCGAGTGTATATGTTACACCAGCCCTCTTCATCACGAGAGTCATAAGAAGGATTCAAACAATCTGGGAATGCATTGGTGTTTACCCAGATGTACTCTATGGAGAAATTGGAGTAGATAATCATATCTAGGCCACTGTAAAGTACAGTTTCCGGTAATGTGAGCTAAACAGGTGTTATTGTCATTTTTAATGGCATATAACTGGCATTACTCCTTTCCATCTTTAAGTATTTTCGGTAATTACAGTTGAATTTCAAGTTTTCGGGATGGCTGATGCAGATTATAATTCTAGGGATCTCGAATTCAGATATTGACAATTCTGATACAACCTGGTCAGACAGTAGGTAAAATGTGTATGACGTTTAGGCTGTGAGATTGGAAAGCTCTGTACTTGCATCTTTAATTTTAAATGTCACATAGCTCTTTCTCTCGAGATTCCCAATGCGAACTACCTCTTTATGTATTGCTTGGCTTGATTACTAGAAATATCTTCAGTTCTCTTCAGAATTCATTCTTCTGATGTCCTTAAATCTTCTCTATGGAGCTGTCATGCCTCATTATGAACGGGCCACTGCAGTGCTTGAGTGGCGGCACTGATTTCATCGATCTATTAGAGTCTTGACAAATTTTTAAATGGCTGACAAATCTGTGCAGGTGGTCATTGAATCTACTCAGTTAGAATGCACCCCAAGGATTAGACCATAGCAGTTCTTCCTATCCTCTTCATTTAGTCCTCTTGATACTCACCCATGACATGGAGTGTCTATACATTTTGTTGTGGGAGATTTGGTTCGGTATGTTACCTTCTTTATTCCTCTTTTCCTTTAGATGTACTTTGCCTATCTTGGATGAGCGTATTCGCTATATTAATCTTGCCTTATCAACTCTGAAATCGCGGAAAATACCTGTTTTGGCTATTTCTCAATCCCATCTGAGTGTCTCACGTGGAGAACATTTTACAGAATCAATGTAATATTTTTACCTTGATGGCTGAAGGCAATATATCAACGTACTTGGCGGATGACAACGTGGTGTACACGCTTGGAAAACTTCACTGCTGATGCAGAAAATTATGGATGTATTTAAAATCAACAGCTTCACGTCAATTGGGCATAAAATTGATATGATTTAATCATCAAAGTACTTTGAAAACAATAGAAAATTTGAAACACGGCTCCGAAGAGAAAGGCGGCAAGAACAAGAAGGGCAATACAAATGAGATGGGAGAATAAATGAAATTATTTGAGACTATGAAGACTTGCATAGGAAGGTAGGCTTCAGAAGCTGGGCAGAGTGGATGATAATCTTGTTTGAAATTTAAACTGTTGCCTTTTTCACTTGCTATGATTTTTTGTACACGAAAGCTGGCTGATTTTGATCCGATCATGCTATCTGTACACTTGAAACTGATCATGGAATTCCTGCACCCAATTTTCACAAAGAACTGTCAGAAAACTGACATGCAAATGTCATGAAGCAGTATTTCTCTAGGCAATTTCTTTCATAACATCATAGTTTTATTCTCATAAGATGCAATTAATATAACTCTGAGACAACATTAGACACATCAAAAGAATTTGTTTTATTTATGATTATTATGATTTTCTTCAAGTATCAGAAGTTAAATAGATTGTTGATGCTATCTGGAGCACAATCTGTTTAGGTATATTTGTATGATCCCCATGCTGATCTCACTTCAAGACTCCTCCATTCTTAGAAGTTGTCACTTGGAAGCTGTTTCGGAGATCCGGCTCTTATCACCACACATGATGGGAATGTAATGTTTTGTTAAATGCTAGCTGTTAAATATTTTCATTCCTGCTAAACAAGATCTAAAACATTATGGAAGGATTATTTCTTCAATGAGTAGAACAACTTGATAAATTGTGTGATGAATATGTTACTTAGCATATGCTATAAATACTTGGGTAAATGACTGATTAACCAACCAACTTCTAGATTCTTTTCTTTCAATTTCTTCAGCTGTATATTCTTGCTGATTATGACCGTCTTGAGATTTCTTCATTATTAGATCATGCGACAGCAATGACAAATAAAAGACCCCAAATTCTATGTGTTTCTATTGAATCTTGCTCACTTCAAAACCTTGTTTACAATAACTATTAGTCCTTTATATTTTAACCAATACCTTTCTCACAAGTAAGAAGTCATTGTGAGAAATTATATTTATTCTCTCACGATTATTCTTATACTCAGTCTCATTTTCAGATCAACATCTCTACTCTAAAACAGAGATTGATGAGCAAATGGAGTCTTTGAGATAATATAATTATTGTCTACATAGATCTCATTGTGGCTTTGATATATGTTGGCATCGTCTCTCTCAATGAGTGTTCCCTTTAATACTTTCCAAATATCATAGGATTATCACCCTTAATTTAGTCCCAATCTGAGATCCTAATTTTTTCTTCATAAGCCTCTATACGTAATAAATTCAGAGTTGGAAAATTACCCTTCTTTAGGATTGTCGTCAACATACGTCATATATATACTAGTTTAATTATATCTAAAGATATAAATCATAAATACTTAATGTATTTACTATTACTATTACTATAATATATAGAATGCTCCTATTATAGAGTGTTGTTCCCCTAATTCAATTTATGCATTATGCATGCATTCGGTAACAATTAAGAATGCATATAAACCATCAAAGAGAATAAAAATCCACGTGAGGAGTTCAACATTGGCCTAAAATAATCATGCATTGAGAAAAAGAAACAAATACCATCAATAAATAAGAGTAGTCCATTTCACTTGTTACCTTTCCACATATGCATTGTTAATAATAATGATTATTCCTGAGTCATTACGACCAACCTGTTTGCACCAGTCAAAGATAAGATATTAAATCAATGCAAAAAAGAAACAGTTTGAGACCTCTATAAAAATTCGAGGAAAAAGTTCAACAAATTGAAGAAAATTCTTTATCATGTTTCTCAACATACAAATGTTGCTACAGGACATCCATGTCGAACTCAACCTCTTGAAAGCTAAACCAGTACTATTTTAAACATTAGCTTGATCGAAAGCTGCTCGACATATTCCATTATATTAAAAGTATTGGATAGAAGGATGTAGTCGTCTACCCAATCAAACTGTCGCCAAAATTTATCTTAATTCCGTTCATCTTATACGCTTTATTTTCAATAGGCACACTTTCACACTTAATAAACAATTAGTATACTATTATTAAAGTAATGAACTGTTTATTTTCTACAAAAACTAGGGATAGATATATTTAGCGCATATTTTCAATTTTTAATATATCTAGTATATAGAAAAGATATTATATATTTACTCTCAACGCTTTCGACACTAGTCAAATTAATATTTTAAGTTAAATTTTGCTTATTTTTTTCTGTAATTATATATACTAGTCTAATCATCATAGCTTCTGCATCTATTAAGAATCAAAGTAAATTTGCATTAAGTTTGCTGCCTGCTGTGATCTCGACATGATAAATACTAAGTCAAGATAAGTATTATTATGTCAGCGCAGAAGCGTGTACATGATCATATTTTTCTATTATTAAGATTGTAAGAAAATTTCTTTAATGATATTGCTGGGGCATTAGACCTCAGTAAGACAGAACATCATGACTCATTTGAACCGCATTTAATGGGACATTCTTGAAGCCGAGATTCATGTGAAGAAATCCTTTCACAGCTCCGCGAGAAGATCCTTTAACATTATTAAAACTGGTATTATTACATATACCATAAAGCAAATATTGTGATGTGCTATATTTAATGTCATATGGAAATTTTCCTTCAGCTTACAATATTTAACTATAGACAATTTAACTGTAATATAAAATCTAATATCAGAATTTTTTTCCATAAATTTCGGGGTGGGCATCCATGTATGTCTAGTGTTGCTATCTAATTTATACTCTTTCATTTTATAATATAAAGGACATTTCTTAAATATGGCATCATTATCAAAAAATAAATTAAAATAATTTATAGTTTAAATTAGTCTATCTTCTTTAAATTCAAATAATTTACAATCAATAGTATAATCCTTTAATAAGTCTATTGTTAAACCTCATTAAATAGAACATTTTCAAATTCTAATTTACATTTATGTATACATGAAATATTAATCGACAAATAATAAGATTAAACAAATTAGTCAAATCAACTCTTATCTAAAGATAAATTGATAATTTGAAAACCACCTAAATAATTTAAGAAATTAAAATAAATAAAAAATATTATATACATTAATAAGCTATAATTTATCAATGCACACCAGGGAACGTGGCACCCTGTGCACTTCCCTATGGGGTTCACTTGGGCAGCCCATGTGGCTCCCGGTACTCGCATTTATTTGGCTCTTAACTCACCACCCTGCGCGAACGTTGATTCTCTCGGTTGGCTCGCCAAGCGCCTGGTTATGGCGGTTCTATGTGAGACGGATTACATTTGCAATGGCTCGACTGGTGTGGCGGACGTTCATGGATCTCCTCCTCCCCTGCACGCGATTTTCTCTCCAGGCTGCGCTGATGCAAGTGTTAAAACGAACACTGGGAGGCGTTGTTCGTTAGCCGCTTGCTTTGAACCGGTTCCGGATTATCATTTTTCTCACATTCCATGGTGCAGTGTCAATCCTCCCTCTATTCGTGGTCTCAGTGGTCTGGTTCCTGCTCCCTCACCTCAGCCCAGTGGCGTCCCGGATTTTCATTTCTCCCCTGCCAATTCAGTTTGTTTCGTTGAGCCTGGTCCTGCGTCTGTCACCATGCCTCGTCTCCGCGAACACATGAGATGCAGACGTGGACCCAGTCATGGGCAATCCAACTAGCGGCGCCCTCCTCCTAGCCATGGCTCTGTCCCTACCTTGCCAGAAGAAGATGGAGCCCCTGTACCTGCGTTTTGCGTTGATTCCGTCGTTGCTCTCGTCGTCCCCGCCCCTCCACCCCCTGCTCATGAGTCTCCCTGCGTCTCTCTCCCTCCGGTCCCTTCTGTCGCTCCTCGGCCCCTTCGACCCTCCATCAGACAAACCTCTAAGCGTGCTGAGCTCCGGTTTGATTACACCTCCTGCAACGCTACCCTCACTTCTTTTATCACTGTAAAACTTCGTGAAGAAGTCCCCAATTTGGCTCCGCCCTGTTCTGCTACTCCTCTCTCCCCTCCTAGCTCCAGCTCCCCATGCGCAGCTCCAGCCACTTCTGTTCCTCCTTCTCAGCACGAGTACAGCATGGCGATGGGGCGCACCGGTAGAGGGAGAGCTCTCAGCGAAGGACAAGAGGACAGAAGCGACGCTTATGCCTGCAGAGTCATTGAGGAACCTCCCTCTCCTACTCATGGATAGCAGCCGCAAATTCACTCAGGTTTTTTTGTTCTGTTTCTGTCGGAATCATATGCTTCCAAGCTTTACTGCTCTGTTGCATAAGCACCGTACTATTTTTAGTATTTACTTTCATGTTAGCTTGTTTTTTGTAAACTTAAAACCGGTTTCCCTTTCATGGGCGGTTCAGACTTTGTGGTTTAAAGGACTGGTTTCCCATCCTGGGCAGTCCAGACACTCTTTGACTTGCTTGATTATCAAGCCCAGTGCTCAGGCTCACCAAGTTGACGCTGTGGCAGTTTTGTACCAGTAATTTTATACTTAATAGAATTAGTCATACTTAGAAAAAAAAAATAAGCTATAATTTATTAAAATCCAATGTTAAACATTTTTAAACGTTTTGGCCAAATATTTTATTCAATATGCAATAGATTTAATGGATGTTTTCACACATAATTATTTTTTGCATTATATAGGTTATAAAATATCCATTACAAGCCATCTAATATTAAATAATTTTTATTTATACTTCATAGCATCATTTCAAAGCTATATGACTAGCTCTATGCATTCAACACAATATACAACGAAAAAATCTTGAACCCTCCTCTTGAGTTGACATAAAAAAAACTCTACTCCTCCTTTGACATGATTTTGTGATGTATCTATATAACTTCACATTATATCCATTTTAGTTCTCTAATATAAATTAGTTGGATATTAGTTTGAATTTTTATTATGTTATTTTTAAAGTTGTTGAAATTAAAAAAAATTATAAAATATAATTAAATTTAAATTTCATCTTTAATTATTAAATTTTTACTTTGATTTTTTTTGTAAGTTTAGCAGAGCCTTTCTATTTTCCATTAATCAAAAAAGAGAAAAGTAGGTTATAATGAATAATTTTGGATAGCCTCAACCTGCTTGTAAGAAACCAGGTCTATTGGCCACCTTAAAGAGTTATAGGCCAACCAAAATTCATAAATTTTGACCCTAATACTGTTTTCTATATCCAATTTACTGTCCATTACATACAAGAACTTCAAAAATTAAATGCTACCTATAATATGCATGTCAAAATGACAAAAAAGAAAAGGATTTCATAAAACTCAATCATCAGATCGATCGATATGTGTCGAGTCCTTAAAATTGGAGCTAGACGTATCCACTTGATTCATACTTTTCAATTGGCACTTCCTGCGACCTAGGAAGAAGTTATGGTGGTGTTGCAGAAGGTGGATTTCTTGGATATCCCTTCTCATTTAAGCTAAAATAGAGGCAGCTTTTGCGTCCCCTCCAATTTCTTGAACATTGACTATGGCATTTGCCAGTCTATATTTCAATGTCCAATAAGTATGGATAGACTATTGAAATAATGACAATCTACTTCTAGTATTACGTGGATCCCTCAGAAACTCCATTTCCTCCTCTTGTATTTCACCCTCCTCTTGTTGAAAATGCAGCAAGATGATGGAGCTTGGTGAAATGAAGTCGCCTTCACCAAGTGGGCCCGCAAGCTATTTTTGGAAAGTGAAAGGTCTGGTAAATGCCCATGCAGTCAAGGGGTATGATGTGGTCTTCAGCGAAGGAAAGGCTTTCCTGCGTAGTAAGACTACTGGAGAGACCCGGAAGATAGGGGTTCAAACCAAGAACCTTTATCAGTTGCAAGTAGATGGCTGCGCAGCAATGGCATGCAAAGCGGGAGAAGTGGTGAGTCGGGATGATGAGGGCGAACTGTGGCACCGAATATTGGGCCACCTTCACCATGGAGCTTTGAAGATCCTGCAACATATTTCTACTGGGCTTCCTAAGGGCACCCTTGCGCAGTCAGATCAGTGCAAGGGGTGTACTTTAGGAAATTTTGTGAAAGCCACCTTTCACGAGAAGGATAGTCGCACCACGACGATCCTTGAGAGAGTTCACACAGACGTGTGTGGTCCTTTCTCAGTAGCTTCGATAGAAAAGCACAAGTACTACATGATCTTTGTTGATGATTTATCTCGAAAGTGCTAGATCTTCTACATGCAGAAGAAGAGCGATACATTCGCTAAGTTCTGTGAGTTTAAAGCACTGGTCGAGAAGGAATCGGGGAAGAAGGTGAAGGCTCTCAGGAGCGACAATGGTGGTGAATTCATCTCGGCTGAATTCAAGGACTTCTGCAGCGCAGAAGGGATTCGGAGAGAGCTCATCGCACCCCATAACCCACAGCAGAACGGGGTGGCTGAGCGGAAGAACATAACTATTGTGGGTGCTGCACGGGCGATGTTGCATGATCAAGGCCTACCCCTTCACTTCTGGGATGAGGCATGCAACACAGCAGTATATGTGCAGAACCGTTGTCCTCACAAGATTCTTGGCATGAGTACACCAGACGAGGCTTATTCTGGCAAGAGCCTTGACATTTCCCATTTGCGGATTTTTAGCTCTCCTGTCTACATGCATGTGACGAAGGATGCAAGGAAGAAGCTGGATCCAACCGCCGAGGTTGGAATATTTTTGGGGTACACTGATACACCACACAACTATTGGGCGTATGTGTCAGACAGTCGCAAGACTGTTGTGCGATGGGATATTAAATTTCAGGAGGAGAAAGCCATGCAGTGTTCGGTTGAGAGGGAGCCACACTTGCATGCAGAGGAGGAGCTGTTAGCTCCCAAGGATGAGTCTCCGGATGTGGATCAGCCAGTATTTCATGATAGATCCAAACACATCGACATCAGGTACCATCATATCAGAGACTGTGTTCAACGGAGGATCATGATGCTTTCATATATTCCCACGGAGGATCAGGATGCAGACATCTTGACGAAGGCGCTCACCAGGAGCAAATTCGAGTTTCACAGAGGCAGGATAGGGGTTGCAGATAATCCATATCTTGCTGAGAGGGAGTGTTAAAAATGCAGCAAGATGATGGAGCTTGGTGAAATGAAGGCGCCTTCACCAAGTGGGCCCGCAGGCTATTTTTGGCGCAAAGTCTATTTTTAGACTATGTCTATTTTTAGACATATGGATCATGGACCGGGAGCTGCAATATGCTATTCTTGGATGATTGGTCGAGTTGGTAAAAATAGATGGACCTCTATTTTTAGCATTTAGGTCGAAGTCTATTTTTAGACTGGTGGGCTAAAAATAGAACAGTTAAATATTATTTACCCTTAATAATATTTGGACTCTAAACCTCAGTTTACTCTCTTGGAGCACTTCAGTTTGACCCCCGGATGTGGGGCATGCATCTGCCAGAAGGATTTACGCTTTTCCTATGGGTTAGTTGAGCTAATGCATGGTTGACTTCAGTTAGAGCTCAAGTGGCGGAGTTCGGTGGAGTTGATGCGATAGTTAATGGAGATGGTGTTCTGGTTAACTAGTTGAACTAGTTGTATTTAGTTTAACTGGCTAATACACTAGAGATGAGTTGTGTGAATTAAATATTATTTAATTCACTAATTATTAACTCATTATTCAACTAAAGAACACATAATTTTAACTCAGTGCATGGACAGTTCAGTGGCGACAAGTGAAAGAGGTAGATGAAAGGATTGAGATAGCTATCAGTTGTGACATTAGTTGTGCATGAGATTTGCACCACACTTGGAGGAAATTACCAATGAGAATTGTGCAGTTGGAGATAGTGAGATTCGAACTTGGATCTCTCATTAGACCAGCCTTGATTGCACAATAGAGGCAGGAAATTAGTGGATGAGTTTTGAACCTTTGACTTGTTCAAAACCAATCTAGTTTGTGTGTAGCTTTGTGAGATAGTACTAAGTACTTGTGAGGAGTATTGTGCTATGTATTTGCTGCATGTTCTCTCCATATAATATACAAAATAGCTGAGGGGTTTTCAGCTATAAGCTTTCCCCATACATACTGTGTTAATGTGTGTGATGAATTGATGTGGAATCGCTTCTATTCTTTCCGCATGTGACGATTAATTGTAGAAGAGATTATGTGTTATGCATGCAATTCGAAATTGATGTGTGATCAGGTTAATCTCCATTGAATAAGTGATTTATTTAGCAAATTTCTACACCTCTTTGGTTTCACAGTCACGCTCCCAACCTGAAATGAGTTATTTTACTTGAGAAGGAGTACCTGACATGTAGATATCAAAAATATTTTCAATAATTTCTTCCCCTCCTGTTCGGGCCCTCTTTGGACTTACTCTTGTTCTTATTTCCTTTTTCCTATGCAAAATTTTACACTGCTTGACCTTTCACCATTCTGTCTTACAGGTGGAGTACCAATCGTTGGATTAACTGACACTGTCGAGGCGAGTACGAAACCATGGCTAGACGAACACCTATATATGATTTAAAAATACTTGTGAAGTGTAACATAATTTCAATAATTTATTTAGTTAAATAACAGAGGAAAAGATCCTGATTACTGAGAGTAGCATCCTCATTTTTAGCAGTGTAATGCATGTCATCATTCCTTATTCCAATCATCCGTAGAGCTATGAAGGTTGCAATAGGAAGGCTAGGAGAGGCTATCATTTTCCAAAGAAACAAAAATTTCCTTAACTATTGCGAAAAATCATGCATGGATAGAGTGTTTCCATTCTCCTGCATCGTGTGTACTAACACATGGAAGAGACTCCACTTAATAGGACTGAAACCCCACAGAATAGGACAAGAACCCCACCAACCAGACTCAAATCCCATAAATTTGGACAAGAACCCCTAGAAATTGGACCGAAACCCAACAAAACAAATGGATTGACAACAATCCAACCCTTTCGAGACCAGACTTTAGTAGTTCCACCATTACAATTAGGGCCCAAACCCCTCCTCTTTGTAACATTGTAAAAACGCTGAATAGGCAAAACCTTGGATGGGGTATCTAACAAAGTGCTACCCATGAAAATGTCATTGGAGGCCATACACTGAACTTCATAGGATTGGCAAGCCAAGCTGTGAAGGTTACAGACAGGGCAGAAGGCCGGTCTAGTAATGGAGATGGGGAAATGAGTAATAGGATAAGAGATGAGGAAATTCAAGATGGGGAAAAAGCAACCAGAGCCGATAGGAGGCCATGCAGAGCCAATTGAAAGACATTCAGATTTAAATTGGGTAAAATAAGGGTCGAGGAAATGAGCGACCTTTATAGAAACTGGGACGTTAACACCAAGCTCCTTAACAATAACTAGAATATACTAGAAAATAGAAAAATAAAAACCCTCAGCCCCCATACAGAAGAGGTAAGTAGGTTTAGAATAAAAAACACAAAAGAGGACAACAAGAAAATTTTCATATACTCCCCAATCCTTAATACAACAATAGTTCAAAGGCTTAACGACTGTAAAATTCCGCATTAATTTCAGTAAGTTGTCCCAAAATCCATGTACATCAAACAAAACCCCCATAATTTTTCATATCTTTCATACGCAGAAAATAGAAATGAGGTGAAGAAATGAATTATGTTTCCTATCGCAGCAACAGACATGATACAAAGGCTATGAACATACCCGAATTTAAGCACCACATAACCATCGCCCAACCCTTCAACTGCTCGCCGACTTCCTTTTCTAATCTCAACTTCACGTTTAACTACCAGACCATATTACCACCTTCAACATTACCACCTTTAGCCTTCGTAACATTCCTTACATGCCAGCCATGTTTCCAACACCCTTCTGACACCGTGAGTTTTCTACTACCCGCATTTAATTCCGTCATTATTTGGCGTGGGTGGTAGTACCCACCATCGTCTCCTCATGTCCACATCAACTATCCATGTGGTACGCACGAGCTCGTGCCACCTCGTCATTCGAATTAACCAGTTGGCACCCCGATCAGGGATCTCGAGTATCCTCGTTATCTCTATCAACAATTTCCTATAGAGATTGTAGCTTCTCCACCTATACCATTTTGGCTTGGTTGATGTCCAGTTGTCACACCCCCGTGAGTACAACTCTAGTTCTCCAAGTAGTCAGTTGCTTCATTCCCTGATCTGCGAATATGTGATGAGATAAGGTAACCAATGCTTGGAAGAATATCATTTATTTCCTGAATTAGATGAGTTGTTCACCAGCTTCGACTAATTTTCTCCCAACCTGTCCCCTACTGCAACTTCTACAGAACACTTGTTACCATGGCTGAATCCCCCTCTACTATAGTCCTCTGATATTGTTCTCTTACAACTATCAAAATGACTTGTTTTACCGATGTGATTTTGGCTTCGTTATTTGTAGCGAATCCAAAATCGGTCACATAAATTCTACTTACTAAACCCTTTGAATCACGAAATATACCTCTTTCTCCTGCTTGACCCAAATTACCTTTAGAGGCCCCATCATAATTAAGATTAATAACCTCCTATTGTAGAGCATTGAATTAATCGTGTGGATGTCTTCCCAAAGGTTTTTGTTTCCATGAGGCTGGGGCGAGCATTTGGGGTTTCAAGTTAAGCATAGCTAAAATCCTATCCTCATGCCCATTAGCTTTCTAGCCAACTTCATGCCATTTCTCGGTGAGGACAGTTTCTCTGATATTCTCGAGAACCACTTTCCATATCTCTTCAATTTGTCGATACTCATCTCTAAATGTTCTCCAATTTCTTTCTTTCCAGGCGACCCATATGAGAAATCCCATGAAGAGTCCCCACGCTATGTTAAGAACAAGGCTTTTATACCCTCCTTTTCTCCAGACTTCAATTGTATGCCTGAGGCTCTTGTTGTCCCTATCTGTTTATTGAAAGAGGGAGGAAAGGTTTTTCCACAAGGTCTCAACGACAAAGAAGTTATTCAATAGGTGTTCCAATGTTTCTACATTCTTCTTACACATAGTATATGTCAATCGGCCAGGAACTTTTAATTTCCTTACAATAGTTAAGGAAATTTCATTCTTCTGTTCTGAGATTATTTTCCACATATCTCTACCCCATTGTATCCATATTTACCAGAGCTTAGCTCCCATAACTTGATTTAGCAAATATGGATCTCTTAACCCCAAGCCTCCGGTCCTTTTTATTTTCGTAAGCTTATCCCATGAAAGGAGAGCCCATTTACAAGCTTGTTGAGATCCTTGCCATAGGATGTTTTTAAACGTCTTAGCCATATCATTACAACAGATTTTAGGCGTTTCCAATCCAGAGAGTTGATAGATGGGAATGGATTGTAAGACTGTTCTTAACATAACAAATCGACTTAGAGCATTAAGCACCTGAAATGCCCAATTTTGAAGTCGAGCTTATATGCGATTAATGAGATATTTCCACCCAGAGACCCGAAGAGAATTTAGATTGAGAGGGATTCCTAAATATTTCATAGGGAAGGATCCGATGTTGAATCCCAAGGTAGGCAATAGGAATCTTTGGGAGAGAATATTAGTATTAAATATAAACACATTTTATTTGTCATTATTGATAAGAGTTCCAAAGGCTTCCATGAAATCTTTAAGAATGGATAGAATTTCCTTAGATTCTTTTAGAGTGGCTTGACAGAAGAGCATAATGTCATCTGCAAACTGTTGGTGCGAAAGTTTTAAACCTTCCCCCCAAATATTAAGGCCTTTAAGTTGACCTCCCTGGATCTTACTTTTAATATGTCAACCAAGGCCTTCTGCTGCAATAATGAAAAGGAAGGAGGAAAGTGGATCCCCTTGTCTTAAACCCCAGGTATCATTAAAGGGAGTTGAAGGAACTCCGTTAAGAAGAATAGAGTAATTAGGAGAAGAAATAAAAGGCATTATCCAATAGATCCATCTTAAATCAAATCCAAACACCTCAAGAATAGCTTTAAGATAATTCCACGACCTCCAGACAGGGCTCCTCTGCACGACAAAAACAAATGGATAAGGTTGTGGAGGAGTACGGGGACATCTTCACCTCACCCATAGGGGTTCCTCTGCACTGTCAGGTCAAGCACCCGATTGATCTGACCCCAGGTGTGCCGCTACCCAATGGACCGATCTATCGGCGCTCTGTTCTGGAGAATGATGAAATCGAGAGGCAGATTCAGGAGCTGTTGCAGAAAGGTCACATCAGACCAAGTTCATCACCCTATGACAAAGAAATGTATTCTGTTGTGCAAGCCTGTTGACACCTGGTTTCACCTCCATCTCAAGAAAGAACAAAGGGGAGAAAGACAAAAAGCCTCTGAAACCCTCCACCAATACAACCCCCACCAATACTGCCTCGACCCAGCAAAACAACTTTGAAGTTCTGAGCAATCTTGACTCATTGGAGCACCCTATAGTCTCCCAGGCCCCCACTGATCAAGATCCGTCATTATTAAGTCAATCTTTGATTACAACCAACACCCCAAGCACAACCTCGGATTCAATCCACGCCCAGGCACCACAACACAAACCATAATCCTCTCCCATTCAGATTAATACCAGCCACACCTCACTGCAAACTCCTCAATGCACAGAAATGCAAACAAAGCAGCGATCCTCAACCACTTAAAACAATCCTCTGGAGGAGATCCTAGGCGATCTAGATCTCCAAAAGGTCAATGAGCAATGGTTCAAACTGGGAGTCGATGCCATTCCCCAAGAACACTTGGAGAAGATAGAAATGGCATACCTACAGCTGGAATACATCAACCAAAATGCAGCCAAAAGGCAATGGGGAAATAGCAACCAAACGGGCATTCAAGCCAACCTGGATTTGGATCAATACAAGCCACAAGGACCAGGAAGAAAAAGAGGGCGCAAATCCACAAGACACCAAATACAAGAACCAGGCAGACACCTAATCAATGAAGGAAAAATCGGGGCCTTGGTCCTATCTGCTCCAAAGGTAGCTCAATGAAAATCACAACCTGGAACATCAAGGGGCTCAACGGCACCACCAAAATAAGGATCTCGAAAAACCGCTTATTCTCGCTACACCCAGACATCATACTTCTTCAAGAATCAAAATGCTCTCCCAAAGGCACAGAGACACTCAAAAAACTTGTTTCCAATAGTCATCACTGCATAAGCATAGATGATATCGGTCAAGCAGGAGGGTTACTCACGTTCTGGAACAAAAGAAAATTCTTCTTGCAGAATGCTCTGTCCACCAAGCACTCGTTATCGAACATTTTCAACATGCCAGACTCAGGGCAATCGATCTGCATCACCAACGTGTATGGACCCCAACGAATCCAGGAAAAACTGAAGATGCTGCTAGACCTGGACGAAGTCAGACAACACCATGGGGCAAACCACTGGATTTTAGGCGGAGACTACAACATGATCACCAATCTAGCAGAAAAAAAGGGAGGCTTACGAAGATTGGATAAGGACTAGGAAGCATTCAACACCTTTATTGTTGAATCCAAACTCATTGACATCTCCACAGTCAATGGTCTGCATACCTGGAATAATAAGCAAGGAGGAAACAGTCAGATAGCATCAAGTCTCGATAGGTTCCTCATGTCGGAATCCATTCTGCTGCAAAATATCGACATGGAGGCCATCATTCTGCCTATCAGAGGATCTGATCACTGGCCAGTGCAGATTCACTTCACCAATTTGGATAAGCCCCACAACAGACAATTCAGATTTGAAGCCTTCTGGACAGAGCACCCATCATTCATGCAAAACATACAACGCTGGTGGACTCAAGCCACCATAAGGAGCGACAATATCATGTACATATTCCAGCAGAAGCTCAAAACAATAAAAATCAACCTCAAATGCTAGAACAAAAACACCTTTGGCGACATATTTCAAGCCAAAAAAGAACTCAAGGAAAAAATGGCGAACCTCCAGCAATCTTTGATCAAAGAAGGGCCCAATGATGAAAGAATAGCTCAAGAATCAAATCTGCAAAGGCAATGGGAAGAACGGTTAAAACAAGAAGAGCTGCTATGGAGGCAGAAGTCGAGAGTGCAATGGTTAAAACAAGGAGAACGCAACACTAGTTTCTTCCATAAGTCAACCATCCAACATAGAGCACATAATCGCATCCTCTCCCTCAAAAAAGCTGATGGCGATCAAGTTTATAAAAGGGAGCATATAGGATTTGAACTCAACTCTTTTTTCACTTCTCTTCTCAGCGATCCCATTCAAGATAGAACCCGAGCCATCAATGAAATTATCGCTGCCATTCCCAACTTAGTTACAGAGGAGCAAAACTCCCTCCTTCTAAGAGAATTCATTGAGCGGGAGATTGAAGAAACAATCTTCAACATGGCCTCGAACAAGGCTCCCAGACCAGACAACTTTACAATCGAATTCTTTAAAGCTTGCTGGCCCATTATTAAGGCTGACCTTCTCAACCTAGTAAGGAACTTTCACAGAACCAAGAAAGTTTTTCCTGCCATCAATGCCACATTCCTCACCTTAATTCCCAAATCAGACTAGGCTGACTCCCCCGACAAGTTTCGTCCCATAGCCCTTTGTAATGTCCTTTACAAAATCCTTTCCAAACTGATGGCTAGCAGACTTAAATCTGTCCTCCCCTCAATCATTTCTCGGGAACAAACTGGCTACGTTGAAGGTAGGCAGATCACTGACAGCATAATCCTCACTCAGGAAGTGTTGCATTCTCTCAAATCAAAAAGGACTCCAGGTATGCTTATCCAGCTTGACCTTTCAAAGGCCTTTGATAAAATCAGCTGGCACTATATGAGAGAAATCCTCCAGGCTTTTGGATTTAGTCATCAATGGACAAATTGGATAATGGAACTGGTCTCAGGTGCTTTCTTTTCAATGCTACTGAATGGAGGACCCCTTCAACCCTTCATTCCGTCCAGAGGTATAAGGCAAGGAGATCCCCTATCTCCGTTTCTCTTTGTCATTATGGCAGAAGGGCTAGGAAGATCCTTAGCCAAGGAAAAACAACAGAATCAACTCAAAGGCATCAAACCGGTACACCAAGGACCCACAGTAACGCATCAGCAATTCGTAGATGATACAATGCTCATGGGCGCCCCCATAGTGCAGGAAGTTTGAACCATCATATTTTGTGGAAAACATGAGGTCACCTCTAACGATAGAAGAAGCTTTGGATTTTAAAGATCAAATAGAGGATGATGTCATTAGTAATTTCATTAATAAATCACAAACTGCATCTCACTTGCAATGTCACATGATTGAGGCAGCATTCGACAATAAAGAAGAAGAAGATCCTTTTAAATACATCCATGATCAAGCAATACCTACTACCTCTGTGAATAATACTAAGGTTGTAGAAATTGAACCAGGAAAAACCTTGAACATTAACAAGAATCTCACTGCTGAACAAGAAGAGAAATTGGTCAAATTATTACGAAAATACAAAGCAGCCTTTGCATGGGATTACCCCGATATGAAAGGAATTGACCCACAATTATGTACTCACCACATTTACATTGAAAAAGACGCAAGACCCATTTGTCAACCTCAAAAGAGACTGAATCCTCACCTTAAGGATGCTATGAAAGATGAATTACAAAAATTATTGGATGTCAATTTTATCTATCCAATATCTGATAGCAAGTGGGTCTCCCCATTAGTGGTGGTACCTAAAAAGAATGGAAAGTGGAGGATATGTGTAGATTACTGTGAACTCAATAAAGCAACACAAAAAGACCACTTTCCTCTTCCTTTCATTGACCAGGTATTAGACACATTGGCAGGAAAGAAGTTCTTTTCATTTCTGGATGGCTTTAGTGGATACAACCAAATTCAAATTGCCCCTGAAGACCAGGACAAGACTACTTTCACCTTCCCATGGGGTACATTTGCCTACCGAGTCTTACCTTTTGGCCTATGCAACGCTCCTGCTACATTTCAAAGGGAAATTCTCAGCATCTTTGCAGACTTAATAAATGAAGGTCTCGAAGTATATATGGATGATTTCACTCCTTATGGGGATGATTTTGAACCTGCATTGCAAAATCTAGAAAAAGTATTGCAAAGATGTATAGACACTAGGCTTTGTTTAAGCAATGAAAAATGTCTTATGATGATCACTGAAGGAGTTATCTTAGGCCATTATATTTCAGCAGAAGGAATTCAAGTAGATCCAGCTAAAATTCAAATACTCTTGTTAATTCCTACACCTACTACACAGACAGAGGTACGTAGATTTCTTGGATTTTCTGGTTATTATAGAAAATTTATAGAGCATTATTCTCGAATAGCTGCACCTTTATATGCGCTGACTGTAAATACTGATTTTGTTTGGACAGACAAATGTGACAATGCTTTTAATGATTTGAAGAAGCTCGTTGCAACAGCTCCTGTGCTGAGGGGCCCAAATTGGAATTTACCATTCCAAATTTCATCTGACGCCTCAGACACAGCAATTGGAGCAATACTTGGGTAGGAGGAAGACAAAAAGCCATATGCAATTTACTACATTAGCAAAAATCTGACCCCTGCGGAATTAAACTATACTGTGACTGAGAAAGAATTTTTGGCTGTAGTTCACGCTATAAATAAATTTAGGCATTACATAACTGGGTATCCTATAGTGCTTTACACAGATCACTCTACCATTAATTTTTTAGCAAATAAACCTATTACGAATGGGAGAGTAACTAGATGGCTGATTTTACTGCAGGAATTTGATATCACGATCAAGGATCGACCGAGCAAAGAGAATCCTGTAGCTAACTTTCTGTCCAGGATGCCAAAGCCAACAGATGTAGAACCAGTTGAAGATCACTTCCCGGATGAGCATCTCTTCACTGTTACCACCAGAACACCATGGTATGCTGATATAACGAACTATTTGGCAATAGGTAAATTACCCAAACATCTATCCCTTAATGAACGAAAGCAAATAATACATCGTAGCACCCGTTTTTCATGGATAGGAGGTTACTTATTTCATACAGGTGCAGATATGCAAATAAGAAGATGTGTTAGGGATGATGAGGTATATGATATTTTGAAAGCGTACCATGACGGACAGTGTGGCGGACACTTTGCAGATCGTAGAACAGCACATAAAGTCCTACGGACTGGCTATTATTGGTCTAATATCTTTAGAGACGCAAAAAAATTTGTGCAGGCCTGTGATAGCTGTCAAAGGGCTGGTCGACCTGGGAAGTCTGATGAAATGCCCTTGAACCCTCAACTAGTGATTGAACCCTTCGAACGTTGGGCCCTTGACTTCGTTGGTCCTATTAGCCCTCCATCGAACCAGAAAACATATATCTTAGTTGCTACTGAATACGTTACTAAATGGGTTGAAGGAGAGCCTCTTTCAAAAGCTACAGAGGATTCCGTGATACATTTTCTTTTCCAAATTTTCGTGCGGTATGGCCTCCCATGAGACATAATCACAGATGGGGGACCACAGTTTATAGGTAACAAATTGGCTGAAACATTACAGAATTACCATATTCAGCGTAAAATTACAACTCCCTACCACCCACAGGCCAACGACCAAGTCGAAAGAACGAATAAGGTAATCAAATCTATACTGACAAAAACGGTTGCTTCACATAGGCGAGATTGGGCCTACAGACTACCAGAGGCATTGTGGGCGTACCGAACAACATGGAGACCTACCACAGGACATTCACCATACCAGTTGGTATTTGGAAAAGAACCCATCTTTCCTATCGAATTTGAAATTCAGACATTACGAACAGCTCAAACGATAGGTCTGAATTTAGATGAAGCACACGCAAAAAGACTGCAGCCACTGAATGAATTGGATGAAATCAAACTCTCTCCTCTTCAGCGCACCGCATTAATCCAGCAATAGAGAGAAAAATGGCATGACACCCACATTAAACAAAGGATCTTCCACGAAGGAGATTGGGCACTTCTATATGATTCTCGGTTTCAGGATTTCCCTGGAAAACTCCAGACTAGGTGGCTTGGACCCTATGAAATTTAGAAAGTGCATGATAACGACACTCTCACACTAGTCACCATTGACGGATATGGGCATTCCTTTAAGGTTAATGGCCATCGAGTTCGATTATATCGTAAGCTGCTTACCCGTGAATCCTTTTGCCAGCAGTGAAGGGAAGACTCCACCATTGAAATTCTTGCTGAAGGGGAGAATCCCTCTCCCGCGCTAGTTTGATAAATTGGTTTTTTTAATTTTTGTACATAATGCATTCTTTTTTTTCTGTTTTTGGTTTCTGTTTTTGAAATTCATTTCCTTGTTAATACTTCTTTATTTCGTTTGAATTTAGTTTCTTTAAAAACGAAAAATAATAAAAATTCTGTGTTTTTTTCGTGTTGCTGTTCCTTTCTAATGGAACAGCACTTCTGTTGTTCCTTTTGAAAGGAACAACAGTTTCGCAGAGTGTTTTTGATGTTCCTTTTCAAAGGAACAACACCTTCGTAGGATATTTTTCTGTCGTTCCTTTCGAATGGAACAGTAGTTTCGCGCAGTGTTTTTGTTGTTCCTTTCAAACGGAACAGCATGTCCGCAGAGCATTTCCTTGATGTTCCTTTTGAAAGGAACAACAGTTTCGCAGATTATCTTTATTGTTCCGAAAACTCTCGGACAAGAGTTTTTCCAACTCTCGTCCGAGCATTTCTCCAACTCCCATCCGAGAGTTTGTCCGAGAGTTTTGTGACCACAACTCTCGAACGAGAAAATGCGAAACTCTCGTCCGAGAGAATTTTAACTCATGTTAAACCCGACCAAACTCTCGTCTGAAATATTTAAAATTTCTCGGACGAGAATTTTGAAAACTCTCGGCCGAGAAATTTAGTTGACTTTTTTCTCGGCCGAGAAATTAAAAATTTCTCCCGAATTCTAACCATCCGCCAAAAACTGTTTCCCAACTTCGCGATTTGACGAAATTAGTAAAACTCTTGAGGGGAAAGTGATGAGGGAGGTTAATGATTTTGATTTTGCTTGCTGTGATTTTTCAATGTATTCCCTGCTTTAGTACTTGTGATGGCTTAAATGATTAATATTAACCAACATGTAGCGAGTCCAATTCATGAGATAACTTGCTGCTGACACCATCTACCTACCCTATCTACTTGACACTACCATTTTCTCTTCATGACCAAGGGTGGTGCCTTACAAACCCTTTTCAATCCTTTTCTTTTTACATGGCAAATCTATCTAAATCTACCCTTGTACATCCAGGGCTAAGTTAAGCTGAGCACCTTTTATTCACTCTACCTAACTTCTTATCTTTGCCAAGATTAAGCGTTTGGCTAGATATTTATTCTCTAATCTACAACCGTAGGGGTGAAATATTTAAGCCAAGTTTTAAACGATTTTGACTTATTCATAAATTGTAGCAGGCACAAAATACAAGTTGCACACAATTTGTTTATTACATCGGAAGTAAAGTAGTGGCATTTGGATTTGCACACTTTCCTTGGTCTATTTTTTGCTTGGGGTTCATTTCTTTCACTTTTGACCATTTTATTCTTTTTACCCTTTGATCTTTCTTTTAGGGTATACCCTCTTTACATTTTTTAAATTTTTTGATTTTTTGGTTTTCAAGAATATGGAACACCTTTGCTCAAGTAAGAAGGTTTGAACATATTCCATAATTTAATCAAGACAATCATGAAAGATGAAACCTATTGATATAGGAGGCTAACAGATTCAAGTTGTATAGCTCTGACCCATGTCCCAAATGGGAAATCTCCTTACACCACTTAACCACCTCAACCTTGTCCTCTTCAGTTATAACTATAATAGGCCCTCTTTTATTTGTGTGATTCAACCCATTTATCCAATATTTTTTGTTTGGGGCAACAATAAAATGGTTTTTTTTTTGTAGAGGAATGAATTGAATATCCCCTAAACTCTATGTCATCAAATGAAGCTATCATGTCTTCCTTTGTCTATTCTCTTATGGCACTGACCTTCTTTATTGAACTTGCACCTTGCACTGTATTTGATGATTTCTCTATGGTTGATGGCGAGACAACATGATTTTTCACTACACTGTCATTCTCAATGAAATTATTGGGAGCATTGGAAGAATTCAGATCATCCCCCATCTCATCAATTGAAGAAATGAATTTTAGTTTCCCCTCCTAGTCTTTCTCCTCCTCCTGTTCCTTTTATGAGTTGCAATAATAACTCTTGGCATGGCTAGAACAACCTCGAGATTTATGAAGAAATTTTGATTTTAAAATTTTTTGATTTTGCTGAGTCTTCATTTTTTATCAGTGCATATTTTCTACAATGGTAATTTTTGAGTAGTCTATGGAATTGGGCATGTAGTTATATAGTTAATTTTAAATAGCCTATCATAATACCAATAATAAAAATGTGTAATTAGGCATTTAGTTATTGATATAATAATAATATATCAATCTCATTTTATGTTAATTTTGGCATAGTTCTAGTTAAATTTTTACATGCAGTAGATGGATGTGTTTTCTCCTAACATACCAAATGGAGTGAAAGGTTAACATGTTTACATATGTGTTTGGAAGAGGGTTCTAATGTTAAATAAGGCCTTGTAACCTAATAAGATTTTGTTAATTGAGGGACAAAATCATGTTAAGATACTGGTCTATCAAATGCTATTTTCTAGAATGCAGTATCACTACAAGGAAAAGACCCTCTAGCGAATGCTTTTGAGGAAACCCTTATAAAAATACCCCAAATATCCATTTGTAGCGGAGGTTTCTAGAGGAGGTTAGCGGGTGGATGTTTTTGCGAATGTTTTTTCTCGACTTTGTTTCTCATCATAAACCGCAACGGTGTGTTTTACTAAAAACGCACTGATGCATACTAAAAATTGGCATATCGAGACACCATGCTCTCGGTACAAACCCGCCCGGTGCATATAATTACTATAGCGCACCGGTGCTCTACGTATAAACAGGCCTGGTGCATCGCAGTAATACAACAAACCATAACGACATGTGGTGAACCATCGATAATATCGCCTGGAGCGTCTCAAAAACTTGTCCACCGAAAGGGGGTTAAATAAAAAAATTTACCGCCCATGAAAATGTCAATTTTACTTCTTCATTTCTCCACACATCTCAAGCACAGGTGTGAATTTGTATTATGTGAGGCATCCTACCATCGGTGTTCCCATTGCACGCATTGCTTCCATCCATTTCCCACCTTGTGGAGTTCGAATTTTCGAAAACGGTGGGAAATTTTCGTTTCTTCAATTTGTCAGCAAATATGCCTCCTTGGCATGAAAATGTAGATGTATTTTAGTTTTATCTCAATAACTAAATGTTTTAGCAGATTAAATTTTGAAAAAACCATAAAATTAACCATTTAAAAAGAAAAAATTTATTTTTCGCGATGCGCTCGAGTCGTTCGGCTCACACCATTCATGGTGCTTCCTGTAAATTTATAGGCCGCACCGAGAACAACGCTAACGGAAACCACACAGTGTTTCGGTGCGGTACCAAAAAAATACACACTATGACTAATTTTAAAAATAACATGGTGGTCCAGTCGTTTAAATGACCGCACTGTTGACTATGTACTAGTGTCGGGAGGGTGGTGCGTTAACCAAACTATATGTCCTAGGGCAGATAGTTAGGTCATCGCACCGCCTCCCTGATAGCATTACATAGTGGAAAGTGTGTTGTTTATCAGACCGAACCATTGACCATGTAGTGTTGTTTGGTGGTACGTTGACTAAAATATCCGCCTCGAGGTAGATAGTTAGGTCAGCGCATAGATTTTGTAGCCAAATGTCATTGGTATCATATACATCATTTTTATAACCAAACATTGTTGGTATCATATACATTAGGTTAGTGACCTTTTAAAATAGCTGAGATATGGATTAAATTCCAAAGGTTGCGATATGATTTAGATGATATAATATACATAATGTTAGAGGTATTTTAAAATATCTAATGTATGGAGAAGAGTTCAAATTTTTCCATATGATTTAGTTGGTTTGTGACTTAAGCCTAGACTTCCAAAAGTAGAAATTGGCAGTAAAGAATGGTTACAGGTGCTATAGATGTTTCTTCTATTGTTGGTGGTGATGAAGCCTCAAGCATATGATTCATGGTTGTTTTTTAAATTCATGGTGGAGGTGAAGCCTTGGGCATAGGATCCAAGTTTATTTCTGCTACTACCATTGGTATTGAAGCCTTAAATACAAGAGCCAAATGAGAATCAATGGAGGACGAGAAACCAATGAATTAAATGCGTCACATGGCATATTGGGGGAATGGACGTAACGTATACTAGATATATGGAGGGGGTAGTATTTGGAAAGGCCTCCACATGAACATATTATTGCGTAGCAGGAGATACCACTCAAAAATTCTGATGATATCGCCTCGAATAGTGGAAATGAAAAATAATAACATTAAAACTATGCATGTCTTTCTCCTCTATTATGAATCCATTTTTCTCTTGTCTGAACCCATTGGATGTACCTCCATTATTAAAACACCTTGATTAGTTGTTAGGTAAAATCTATATGGATTACCATATACCATGCACAATTATAATAACAAATATATAACCATTGAATATAGTTACGATGAATCCATATTATCTATTGAATGTGTTAAGCAGATTCATTAAAAGTAAAAATAATAATTTTAATATCAATAGAAATCTGTCATGATTGAAAAGGTTAATATTAAATCAAAATTCAATATAAACAAATAATTAATAAAAACGATATGGATTACCATATTCTATGTTGATAGCTATAATAAAAAATTGCTAAGCATTTAATATAGGTTCCATCATTCCATATTATCTAGTGAATGGGTTAAGTAGATTCATTATAAATAAAAATAGGAAATTCAATATAAATATAGATATCTATGATTGAAAAGTCCATAGAGTGTATAAAACAACCAAGGTAAATTCCACGCCATTCTCGTGGAGGAAGAATTGGCGGAATGGAGGCTATATGTTTAGAACCTGAAAAAACACATCGATTAGTTAGTCAATGTAGCTAAAACTCCAAAAATGCAAACATTTTTTAATCAAACCAATTATATAATGGAACTCTAGATACTATGGTCATACTCATTTATCAACAATAAAATCCTATATTCTCTCAAGTAATTGAACTAAGTCGAGAAAACTTGGTATTGAAACCTTAACGTTTCTTTTGTTTCTGAGTTATGGAGCTCTTACCACTGTTAGAACTACATTATAAAAATCCATGCAGTAGAGCAGTAAATATAGCTATGGACATATGAACATATATATAGCTATGGATATATGAGCCTCACGACATTAGAACATTTTGATCAAAACCCATGTATTATTGCTGGTAGAATTGCATTATCAAAACCTGTGTATTATGGAAATAGATCTGTTATGGATATATGCATTCCATAGCAATAAAAAAATTATATCTAAAACCCTTGTATTAGCTATGGATATATGCATTCTAGAGAAATCAAAATCTTATATTTAAAGCTTGTATGTCAAAAAATTATATATATAAATCACTTGTATCAGTGAAATCTAGAAAACCTCTGTATCAATGAACTGGATATAGCAAAATGTTGTATCGAAAAACTGGACTCTAGAAAAATCTTCTAGCAAACCCCTATATATGTGAACTAGCTCTAACAAACCCTTCTAGAAAATGCTTGTATTAGAAAAATGAGTCTATCAAACCATATATTGGTGAACTAGGTGTAGAAATGGATATATGCATTCCACAACAATAAAAAATCTCTAATATTAAAAGTATCTAGAATAAGTGTAACATATTGAAAGTTATACAGTTTTTATAAGCACAAAAGGATATATATATTTACAAAGTATATAGATAGGTAAAGAGTGAAAAAAGATAGTAGGAAGGAAATTTACTAATAAAAAATAAAGAAAAAGCCATAACCTAAGGAAATTCAAAAATAAATTAAAAAATAAGGAAAAAAAAAATCTCAAAAAAATTAAATATTAATTATATAATTAGAAAATTTTCAGTTCTTTCTATTTTTAATACATACTATCTAATTTAAAACCATTTTATTTCCATTTTAGTTATATGTCAGCATGAGGATTTAGCCTGCTATTTTCATTTAATTTAACCAACGTTTTTGTTTTTAATAATGGTTTTTAATAATTTATTATATTTATATTTATAAACATTTATATTTATTATCTTTATTTGTTTAAATAATTTATTGTTTTATTAGTTTTTTTTACTAATTAAATTTGATTTTTATTTTTACTTTTTTTATACATCATATCTAATTTAATACCATTATCTCCACAATTTCAATTTAGCCTTATTTATAGGAATTTTCATAACTTATTTTCATTGAAATAAACAAAAAAAAATGTTTTTGTTTATTTTTAAATACTTATGTTTTTCCTTACGTTGTTTTTTATTATTTTTATGCTTTTAGATATTCAAATACAATTTTTCATTTTACTAGGTTTTGATTAATTAATGTTTACTTTCTTTTTTCTTTTATTTTTCTAATCATCTCCCCATTGTTTATTTCTGGTTAGGTTAGGTCCTCGAGAACGAGGAAATGTTGACCCAAAAATATTGTTGTGATTAACATACAAAAAATCAGTCTCTTAAAAAAGACTTTGGATTATATTAATATTTAATTTTGATGTCCACGTGATTTTTCTTTACATAAAGTTCTTAAAAACTAAAATCTATATTAATTTAGGTCGAAGTTATATTTTATTTCTAAAATATAGAAGTAGAGTAAGGTAAAAATAATATTAATTTAGGTTATTCTAAATTTGTAAAATAGAAAAGGAGATTGTATTGATTAAAATATTTTTCTTTACTCTAAATCTACTAAACATGAATGATTGAATTTCTAGCGATGTAAACCTCTTTTTTAGTGAAAAACTTAAGAAAATATTTGCACCTTGAGTGGTTTGATCACTCTCTACACTTATAGATTTGAAATTAAGATAGATCTCTGTTTGCTTTATCAAATACCGAGAGGGATCAAATATCTCTAGATGCAAACTCATTTTGAGTGAAAAGTTTGAGAAAATGTCGAAATATGTGATCCCTCCCCGCACTTAATAGATTTGTAATTAAGATTCATAATTAAGATGGACCGGTGCTTGTTCTTCATACTACTATTTATATTATACATACATTTCACATCTCTATCTATAAAAAATATTATTTTTAATTTTATTATAATCCTCATAGTACATATAACTACGTACATGTAAAGGGAATAGTTTTAGACATGTTTTGTTATTATTGTACATTTTTTTTAATGTAATATGCATAACATATAGTATATAGATAGGGAGTGTGAACATGATTAGAAAAAGAGTTTATAAGTATTAGGTTATTATATGTTTATTAACTAAATTTTAATATAAAGTTTTGAAATGCCATACTTAAAAATATGAATATTTCGTCGATGGAATGACTAATACATGTGAGGTGGGATAATGCATGGCCATAAACACAGAAAAAACTCATAGATGAGGATGTGGACATGCACCCTCCCCATTTTCATTAACAATCCATCACGAATTTTCATGGAGGATCATTTCACATCACTCCATTGTAGTGTCAGATCCCTCTAGAATTAGTATTGGTTTAATGGTTGCAATTGAGTTGAAATTAAAAGTAGTTATGATATGGTGGTATGCATTTATAGAGCCATCATTGGTTTCATTCTTAGCCTACATGCCTAGGAAGAAAACTCATAATTTATAGGTGTGGCCATTTTCTCCAAAAATAAGTCATAATTTGCACAAGGCATGTAATGTGGTCAATTATTAGCATTCGTGGGTTATTGTTCTACAATAATGCCATAGGATTTTTCCGCTAGGAATACTACTTTAACTGTGTATAGTGGATAATTTACTAACATTTTTTGTTTCCTTTAATTCTGGTGTTCTCTCCTAATGCTTCCCCCGATAATTGGTTACATTGTCTTCTCTTTTATTTTTTATTGTGTTAATTGCCAAACCATCACTTAGATAGTTATAGTTAGGTTTGGTTTTGTTTATCCTTCACTTCGAAAATATTTTTCAAGTCAGGAACAATATTTCTCCTTTAAGTTCTTCTCTAAATCCATCCATAAGAAATTCCCTCATCTCCCATGTTCCCCTCCTCCTTGGCTTCCACTACCCTTCACTTCCATCTCTTGAGGAAACTTTGATATTTTAGTAAGTTTATATTATCATTGGTTCAAGCTTACAATACATCGTTAATGCAGTCAAAGCCGATGAGGAGTGGCCCACTACATAAAATAAGGAGGATGTTTAGCCCAATAGAAAGCTTAAACTTCAACAAGTCTGTATTGGATCCACACTCGCTTAATATTCATGACAAAATAATGGCAGTGAAACATGACATTGTAGGAAATCACATATGGTTTATAGATATCAAAGTGGTTAGAGAGGTAGCATATTAGGTGCTTAACATAGCACGCACTAGAGGAAGATAGAACTAATACATGTATATTGTTGATATCTACTAGTATTTGAAAATTCTATTGCGTTTTGTAGTGTTGGATCACAATAAGGCCAAGGAGGAAGTCTTCCTCATGTTGGATGAGTTACAAATTTCCATGAAGAACCTAGAGAAAAACTTCAACATAATTGAACATCGTTTGGGCCTTCCCTCCATATTCATGCTATCCATGGGGGAGTAGCAAAGAGATAATCGTATTGGAAGCACCAAACTCTTCTAAGTTTTAATAATAAATTATATTCAGTTGGATGGGAGGTTAAAATAGCTAGTTATTTCTCATATTTCTATGTTGACTACCATCATTAACTTGGTTGATTCCACAAGACTATGTAAATAATAACAATTGTGTGGTAAAAAGAATAAGAATAAGAAAACTACTTTGAATGAGTAGAAAGAAACACAAGCTCCAAATTCCAATTTTGGGGGAAAGAGAGAGAGAAAGCTTAAGTTCCCACGAAAAATTTGTGTTAGGGTCCATACACTACAATGAAAAGACCCTCTAGCAGATGTTTTTGAGGATCCGCTTATAAAAATACCCCAGACATCCATTTGTAGCAGAGGTTACTAGAGGAGGTTGGCGGGTGGAAGGTTTTGTGGATGTTTTTCATCTGGTGCATTTATCATCATAAACCACACTGGTGCGTTCAACTAGAGAAAGTACCGGTGCGCAAAAAACACTAGCACGTCGGAACACCTTGCGTTGCATACAAACCGCCTGGTGCATCTTATTACTATAGTGAACCGGTGCTTTACAAAGATTCTGGACCAATGTGTCCTAAATCTTGTGCCAAAACTGAAACAGTCCGGTGTGGTCTTAAGAAACTGCACCAGTGCACCTATAAAAATCCATGCACTGGAACAGGGTTAAATACAAAAAAAATATTACAGACAAAAAGCCGCATTTTTTTCTTTTCAGTACTCCAAAGCTCTTAAGCACCGGTGCAACTTTCCTTGTCTGTGGCGCCCTGACATCGGTGCTCCCATTGTACGCACTGTTCACTAGTAAAAAAGGATGAAATTAATGACTAGGTGACTAAAAATGTTAGTCACTACAATGATTTCAAGTGAATTACTACTAAATTTGAGCAATTTTAAGTGACCGAACTAAAAATGACTAACTTAAATGACTAATTTAGTCTTTGAATAAAATATACGACTAGATACTAAGTGACTAAACTAAAAGTGACTAACTTAAACAACTAATTTAGTCTAGGGATAAAATATATGACTAGATAATAAGTGACTAAAGTAAAAACGACTATCTTAAATGACTAATTTAGTCTAGGATTAAAATATAGGGCTAGACAATAAGTGACAAAATTAATAATGATTAATGTAAATGACTATTATAGTCTAAAAATAAAAATATGGCGCCCAAATAACAAGTACAACAAGTATATGAATTAGTCATTTATGTCAGTAATTTTTAATTGTGTCACTCCATATATGGAAAATTTCACTTTTGGTACCGAAGTGTTACATTTCACTATAGGTGTCTCTGAATCCATTTGAAGTGTTAAAATTTAGAGACAAAGAGGTCTCTGAATTTACAGTGTTAAAATTTTAAAAACCCTTTTGTCTATAAAGTTTAACAGTGCAGATGGATTCATCTACAATTAACATAATTGCATGTATCATCTATCAAATTTACACTAATACCTTCATTATAATTTTAGTAAGGGTAATATTAATTAGATAGCCAAATTAATATTTATATCTATATTTAATATTTGGCCATAAAGTTTAATTTTTAAACTTCATTGATTTATGTTAAAAGTGTGAGTTGTTTTAAATATAAGGTTAAATCTTCATATTTACATTCAATAAATAGATAAATACAATATTTCTTATGTTAAACATGTGATTTCATTTAAATATAGTATTAAATCGCCATATTTACATTTGATAAATACTAATTAAATAGATAAACCTAAAATATATATTTATAGACTTGTTTAGTAAATAGGTATGAAAATCTATTTATTTTTCCAAAGAAACAATCGAACCTATCTATTGATTAAGTAGAAGGTTATATATAGTATATGCATAAGCATTCAAAGAACTGCATTTTTCCTTTCTTTTGAAAAAAAAAAAAATGGAGTTGCAACTGACGAGGAGATGTATCTATCAATCCTCTCAGCTTTGTCAAAAAAAACAAATATTTTAAATGACATCTCCGTTCAGCCCCTAGGATTCTACTTTATTGTGGAAGAACCTGAAATAGGGATGAAAGAAGACTGTATCTATTTGAAATCTTCAAAAGGAAGAAAAATTGGGTGGTAGACATTATTCCAATTTTGAAAGTTTTCAAAGGCATAATGTTTTAAGCAGAGAAAAGACGAGTCTCCCATATCTCCTAATGAGGAAAAAAATCTGAAACAGAGACAAAAAGTATAGACATACTCAGATATTTATACCAAATAGGAATCTACAAAAACAGAAAGTATATTATGATCAGAAAAATCAGGAGCAGGAAGTAAGAGCGGCTGGAAATTAGCGGGCAAAAGGAGGTTGTTCGATCCCTCAGATCTGACCTCCTTCAACTGCTACAATGAGCCAATGCCCCATATCTTGACAAACGCCCTCCTCTAATAGGAAGTATGCTTCACTATTTCATTCCCTATAAATATGACAAGAAAATATTTGGTTAAAGTAGGCTTTTACAATATTTACCTCATCAAGCAAAGTAGATAAAATGAAATTTTGGCATCTCTGTGTTCCATTGAACCATTTCATGATGTTCGTAGAGTCCCCGAATGTAGGTATGAAAATTTATTAATTTAAGTATAAAACTTAATTAATTTTTTAATGATGTATGAACCTTTATTTTTTTGTAATTCAATGTTATATTCATGTAGGAAAAAAGGATTACATATAGCCAGTTACAAAATAGGTGGTCTCACCTCGACTTGGTTTGTTGAAAAAAATTTGCACTAGATGTAAAAAAATACAAAAGAGGGAGTAGGAACATTTTCCATAAACAACTAGGCCAGAGGCACCAAAACACATATAAAACATAAAGAACACCAAATAGCATAATAGTCATCCAATGTGATGGATGCAGGGTTGTCAGGGGTTGTTCCTAGATGCGGTGGATCAGGACAGAAGTCACGCTAACCACGCCCTTCAATGTGCGCCAAGCAAGTCTCCAACTTTTCTACTTTTACAGTGAGTTGATTTTGGCCTTGCCAAACCAATACTAGTCAGAGAGACTTGGCACTATAAATAGTGCATTCATTCCAATGTTTCCATCTGCTCTGCATGCTCCTCATGACAAAATCTCTCAGTTGTGTCCACTCTTTCCATCAGGCTGTTGATAAGTGCACGATAGTTCTATAGGCAACAATGTTGGATAACTTTCCCCTCATTTACCTCAAATCAATCAAACCCCCACCTCATCTATCCCCCCGCTTACCTCCTCCATGGCCCCCATGCGCACCCACACTAGCGAGTCGCGCACGCCCCCATATTATTTCCACCTTGGCATGGAGCCACCATGATAATTTTATGATTCTTCCACCCCCACAGGGCCATGGATGATAAGGGAGGGAGAACACCCACACCACACGAGGGGCTTAATAATTTGCTAAGGTCGAGGAACCCTGCCATGTGCAGAGTCCAGAGACCAGATCCCCCACTATAGAAAATAAACACCACCAGCGAAGGAGCCAAATTTTGTCTCCCACCACCATAAAGAAGCACAGAGACACCTCCCACTGCTTATATATGGGAAGAAGTTTAATTTTGGAGGAATGATGACTTTGGTACATTGATAGAGGAAACCAAATATGTATGATAGCCAATGTCTCGAGAATTCCATTTCTCTATCCAGATTTATTCGTCAAATACTCATAATTCCCCTTAACCCAACATGGTGCCAGGCTTATGTACCCAAGCTCACCCAGTGGGACCAGAGATAAGATAAAAACCCCTACAATGTCACCATCTTAGAACTCGAAGGTGTGATCGTGAATTGGAGACAAGGTCAAAACCCCTGTAGCATCACCATCCTAGAGCTCGAAGGCTTGACCTGCGATAATGAGAGGGTTTTCAAGCTTAGCATCATGGGATTTGGCCTCGACAAAACAATATATCATTCCTTTCATTTTCAATTGCACCAACTTAGATTCCCTCGACTTGTTGGAAAACTGTTTGATTGGCAAGATACCAATGAAGCTCCAATATATGGTCAATGTAATCTAATTCCCTTGTCGTGAATCCTCTGATGTTATCTAAATAACAGGCTCACGGGAAAAGGTGGAAAACTTTGGATCTTCAAAGACTGGATCCAAAGGTAGTTTTGGCCCTTGGGTACCTTGATCTTGAATACTTCAAAAGGCAGCAATTGACAGAAAAATATGATGTGTATTATTTTAGAGTAGTGTTACTGGAGTTCTTGTGTGCAAGGGAAACACACTGGCAGAAAAAGGGCAAGCTTGAAAAAATCATTGACCCTCACCTTGTTGGGACCATCAACCCTGGTTCTCTGAAAATGTTTAGGGAGACTACCAAAAAGTTCTTGGAAGAGATGGGCTTCGACAGGCCTTCCATGGGAGATGTTCTATGGAACCTAGAATATGCATTTCAACTCCAGAAGATATCCATGCAAAATGATATAAATGAGAATAGCAAAAATCATATTGCAGATGTTCCTTTGCACTACCCAGATCCTGAGCCTTTTGGTTCAAGTTCAGTATGACTTCCAGTCTTGTACGAAAGTTCTCAATTTATAGATTTCATAATTAATGAGCATGTGGCATTTTTGAGTTCTCAACATCCCACAAAGGGATAGTTGTGAGAATTTACCTATTATTTCGAACATGTTCTCCTTCAGTGGATATGACACATAATGGATCCATACCTTGGTGCAACATTTCCTTACCTCAGGATGTTTACACAAGATTCAGGGCAAAGTGAACACCCAACACTAGTGGCTTTGGTTTGGGAGGAGATCTACAAGTATGTAGAAGAGATTGAGGGTGCATGCATTATGTTCCTTTTCGCTGCCGAGAGCTTGAGAATTTTTAATCTAGCATAATTGGATAAGGTGTTGGTGAATCCTCGTGGGAGGTGATTAGAAAACAAAACTCCTTTGCCATGTTCCAAATTTACCAAATTAGCAGATGTAGACAAAACATTGGTGAGTGTGAAATGGTTAGGTTCGGTGCTTGTTTTTTGCATATCACATTAAAAGTCCAGTGCCTCCTTGTAAAATCCTCTCCTCGTATAATCGACCACCATTACAGACAATTACACCACATTTGGTTTAATCGAACAAGATGGTGGCATTGGTTTTGAGTTTCAAGGATTTTTGGAAAATATGATTTTTGTGACCCCATTTTCATAATATACCTTGGAGTTTCAGTTAATTTTAAAGTAACACCTTCCACTACCCAAGAATAACCCCAGGGAGTAGGAGGGTTTGTTACACTACTCATGGTTAAGGCCACTCTCCTTCGATAAGGTTAAATAATTACACTTAAATGCTAAGTCAGGGCCTCGCAACACAACAAATAGGGCCATGTAAACCCTGCATAACAAAAAAAGGAGCCCTACCTTTAGTTCTTCCCTTCTCTAACTATGCCTTATGTTCTTTAGTCAAACAAATTTTCAGAATTATTTCAGGTCCCCTAACTTGGTGAAACCCCTCATTGATTGCGAATCCCCATTCACTTCAGTGTTTACCTCCACACCGAGTGCCCCTAACTCAAGAGGCTTCATGTTTCCTTCCATTGCACATCACTTCCTTACACTCAAGTGTGGAAAGGTTTTTTGCACCTAATTCACATGTCACAATGCTTTTATGGTAAACAATTCTCCATGGTTCTCCTCCTGTTCCCTTTGCTTTATTCTTTAATCTTCACTTTTTCTCTATTTTTTCCCAAAATTTCTTCTATTCCCCCTTCCTTATTCCTCAAGTTTGTCCCTTGATTAATTAATTTAGTTAAATAAAAATTTTTCCCAATCCCCTCACAACTTTCCCTCAATGAAGTTTCTCTCCTAGATATCGAGATTCATATATATTTCTCCCTTCAATTTCACCAATACATACATTTGAAAAAATATTTACATCATAATAAAATGTGGCATAATACCCATACTGATTATTAAATATTAATAATCTTAATTATATTTACAAAATTAATGGTTTAAAAAATATACCTTATAGCTTTTCTAATCAAAGAAGTTTGAAAATTACCAACCAAAAAAAACCAACATGCACCTTGGAAGAAAACACTAAATATTTTATATACTGTTTAACTTCAAATTAAATAATATATATCATGGCTATATAATATTAATTGCTTTGCTGCTTGTGTACTGATATAGAATTTACAATATATAACATTTCTGCTTGGCTACTTTAGAAGCAATTTAAAACCAACTCATATCATTAGGAGACACCACTTTGTGGTATTAATTTCATTTTAAATAAATAGTGGGAAGTGAGCGGTTTCGCAATTGTTGTTTATAAAAGGATTTGGTGGGAGTCTGGATGATTTGAACATTGGCAGAGAAGAATTAAACTTTTGAATTGTAATTGGCGCCAAATTTCCTCCAAAATTTTTCCACCCCTCCAATATTTGTAGTCTCCTTCACACAACTACCCTCTTTGTTCTTTCAATCGCTTGCAGCCTTCTGCCGCCAATGGAAAAATTCACCAGGCTTACCCATAGCGGGTCTCACAAGCTACTATGGGAAATGGGAAAAACCGCTGAGAAATCGCTTGCAAAGGCTCAGCAATGGCAGATACAAGAGAAAGACAGATTTTCTGACTTCAGTAGCTGTCGAATAATGCTTCCATTTTGCACTAAAATGCCGAAGGATCTTGAAAGTAAGAAATGGATTTAAATTTTACACTCAAATCGCTTTCCATTTTTTGATACTTAGTTCAGATATCACTAGCCACAATATTCTTGAACATGGGCATGGTGCAAATGTTTCCAGAATTACTTCTTAATGAATATGAACGAAATTCCTGAAATATATTAAAAAAACTTCCATAACATGTAGCTTTGGGGCGGATTCTTCTTCGATTCTCCGTTTTCTATATCATTCCATGTCTGGGTCACTTTATTCTTTGAATTTGCTATCAAATCACCCTTACATTAGAGGCACTGAGCCATATTCTAACCATATTAAGTTCAGCTATTTGCTTTTTAATTTCGGCGATCTACACGGAATGTTTCGCTTTGAAGCTTGCCAAGATTGGATATCCATGGTCGATTTCGTCATTTCTCTACAAGTCACCCAAATCATGAACAAAATCATTTGTCTACATGTCAATCTCCCCATCGTCATGATAAGCACACTCGACCTTCACGTCTAATTTTCTTAGGCTAGCATCAAGATTCAGTCAAAGTACACGCTCCGCAATGCATCTTTGATGAAACCCCGACAATTCAGGCTGGAAAAGGCAATTTCTCCATAAGCAACTCCATGAAATAATGAAAAGGCAACTACACCATAGTTGAAGGTTCTTTGGAAAGCTGATCTGCTATATTTAATTCTTTGAACACAGAATGAAAAGAGCCGATCTCCTATTTTATTCAATTATTTGAACTTCTTGAAAGACAAAGGCTTCTTTGAGAAGTTGATCTGCTATTATATGTAATTGTTTGACCACACTGTGAAAATACCAACATTTTCTTTTACAAAAATGGTTAATGGATAATATTAGATACTTGGCCTAAATGCCAAAATTCGAATTACAGAAAGTGGGGCTCAATCCCCAAGTGTCTCACCACCCAGAAAGGTCATGGCGCTTATGCTTAGTTCACATATCTTTTTAGTTGTGACTATGAGATCAATTTTAGTGATTTTCTCAAGCTTGTGGATACACACGAACTGATTTAATAATAAACAGTAAAACATGACAGCTAGCTAATTTAAGGAATTAGATCCCATGTTTCTTCTTCGTCTCTAAGCATGACTCCAGCAGAAAGGAGGGTTGCTATGTTGGCTTCTAGATCCGTGTCTTTTTTGTTGACTCTCAACACATGGAAGAAGTTCAAATTCTAAAATGGGTCTCCCAGATCTTTTATTCTAGAGATTAGCCTTGCAATTCTTAAGTCCAACGGCAGAGAATTTGTCACAATAGTGTTAATAATAACCTGAGAGTCCCCAAATACATTAGCCTCCCTGATGTTCAGCCCTTTAAGAAACATAAGGCCTTGAAAAAGAGCCAACGCCTTTGCTTGAATGCTATAAGTGAGGCCCAAACCCTAGGCGAAGTTGTGAATCTTGATGCCATCTAGTTTCACTATGACACCTCCTGCTCCAACCCTTCCTGGATTTCCCTTTGCTGCCCCATCAAAGAATAGAGAATGTCTCGATTGGTTTGCAATCCAGCCCTGAAACTCCTTTACTGCAGCCCTTATTTGCCAAAATTTGGAGAGAGAGATAATACTTGCAGCTTTTTGAAATTGAAGGTCGAGAGAAGAGTCCCAAATTATGTCTTGCTGGCTTAATCTTGAATCGTCTTTTTGCTCTCTCAAACACTCTTTTAATTGGCATTTTATCTTGACTCCCATAAGCTTGGCATCCTACTCATAATTTCTGAAGATCCTTTTATTTCGTTCAAGCCAAATCTGCCAACAAATTATTTTTGGGAGGGAGGACCAAGCAACTTTGATAACCTTGTTTTTTTGGAGGGGGACCAGGATAAATATGCAGCCAATTTGTGAAAAATTCAGGGATGGAGCTCAGAAGAGCGAACTTGGAGTTCAAAATACCCAACAGATTGAACCAAATTTGCAATGTGAATTTGCATTCAAGCATTTGATGAGTAACGCTTTTCTCTTTTTCCCTGCAGAGGCTGCACCTTGAACGGCCATGGAAACCTCGCTTCTGCAAGTTTTCAACAGTCAATATTTTGCAGTGGCATAACAGCCAACTAAAGTGGTCAATTTTGGGTAAAGAGGGATAGTGACATATCCCTTTCCATGGCGTAGGGTTCGGAGCTACATGAGGATGCTCACACAGTTTGGCATAGCCTTGTGCTACGATGTAACCTCCAATCTGCGATCCCCATCCTCTAGTGTCAATTTTTCGAGTTAGCCTTGGAGCCATACTGTGAATCTTGGAAAGCAGAACATTGTGGTCATGCAGGAGCTCCGAGGGTGTTTGGATGCGTTTCCAACCAGCCTAGCATGATCCATGCCAATTTTAAATGTCCCACAGAGAGCAGGCTTGCCTCGTTCATCCATTTGCGCAGCGACTGGAGAGAGCTGAAGTCCTCCAACGGATCATTGTTCATGATTTTTTCAGTCCATAAGTTGATCCTTTTACCATTGCTGGGAACCCAATATGCATGAGTTTTTATTAGAGGGCGGGCTTTGACACAGAGTTTCAGGAAAGACAAATTTGATTGAGGAAGAGGTTTATCTAAGCAACGAGAATGCTTGCCTTTGAAATATTTATGCCATAGAGCTAATTGAGCCTAGCCTGGATTAGGAGCTATGATTTTCTAGATTATTTTAGCACCCATTGCAATATTCTGGTTACAAATATTTTTGAAATTCAAACCCCCTTCCAACAGAGGTTTGGAGATGGATTCCCAATTGACTAGCGAGATATTTTTCTCGTTCTGTTTGCACCCTTCCAAAATAAATGGAAAATGACCTCCTCCATATTTCTGAGAATGCCAGTGGGAGCAAGGAGAACAGAGAATTGGAATAAGGGGAGATTGTTGAGAATAGATTTGATGAGAATAGTCTTGCCAGCAATGTGGAGCCGGGAGAATCCCCAGGCCTATAGCTTGTTCTTGAATTTCTCCAATTGGGGAATCTAGTCTTTGCTTTAGGCTCTTTTGAGGAAAATAGGAAGTCCTAGGTACTTGAAGGAAGTCCAAGTAGAGGAGGCAGTGAAACCAAAGCATCTAGAAATGGAGTTAAGCAGGCTGGGTGAAATGTTCAAACAATAGATGTGGCATTTACCATTGTTTAATATGCTGATCGAAACCCTAAAAAACTCATCCATAACTCCTTTAAATCAGGAATCCATAGGCACATAAGCAGTCCCCAGCAGTAGGGTGTCATCAGCAAAGAGGGAATGATTGATGTTTTTAACTCCTCTTGCTATGCAAAGCCTAGTGATCTCTTGTTCTAGCAACTTCTTGTCTAAATAAAAACTGAGGACTGAGGCTTGAAGGACAAAGAGCAGAGGTGAGAGGGGGCACCCCTGTCTGAGTCCTCTTATGGCTTTGAAGAAGTCGGCAGCTTTTCCATTCACTAAAGGGGAAATCCAAGGCTTCGAGATGTAGGCCCAGATCCAATTTATAAAGCTCACTCCAAATCCAAGCTTATGCTAGACTTTTAGCAAGAAACTATGCCTAACTCAATCAAATGCATTTACTAAATCAATTTTTACAACCATAACTTTTTTCGTTGTGACGCGGACTTGAGTGGATTGCCTCTTGGACTAATATGAAATTGTCCACAATATGCCTTCCATGAATGAAGCCTCCTTGATTTTCCAGAATGATTTTGGGGAGGATGAGCTTCAATTTGTTAGCAATTACTTTGGAAATAAATTTGTACCCAATGTTGCAAAGCGAGATCGGGCGAAACCCGTTGAAGGAGTTGGCTCCTTTCTCCTTGGGGATTAGGGCAAGGAAAGTGGAGTTAGTGCTACCTCCGATTTTCTGGCATGCTTGGGACTTTAGGACCATTTTGAAGAGGTATTTTTCCACAATTGGCTAGTATATTTGGAGAAGCCTGGCTGAGAATCTGTCTGGCCCAGGGGCTTTGTCGGGGTCCATAGCAAAGAGGGAATACTTGACTTCATTCTTAGTGACTTTAGCTTCTATAAGGTGATTCATCTCGGCTGAAATTGAGGGCGGAACCACGTCCAACATGTCAAAATTTTGATCCAGATCCATATCCTCACTATACAGGCTTTTGAAGTGAAGGAAGGCTGCTCTTTTGATGTTTACAAAGTCCTTGTGAATAATAGTACCTTCCTTGATTTCAGTAATGGAGTTGGTGCATTTCCTTACCTGAGCTTGCTTGTGAAAAAAAGAGGAATTCCTATCCCGTGCTTTAAGCCAAAGACTACGAGACTTAAGTCTCCAGTATTCTTCTTCAGCTAGGTAGGCCTTATGGAAATTTTGCTGGAGATGGGCCTCTTTGTCTAGAATCTCTTTTGTAATATCACCTTCTTTAGCCTGGAGATGATAGTTATCCATAATGCTTTGGATTTTTTTCCTTTCAGTGGTAGGCTTGGGCAGAGATTTGGCCCAAATTTTTAGAGCCACTTTCACTCTTCTGAGTTTCTCCTCCCATACAAAAAAGGGGGAGCCTTTGACAGGCTGTATCCAAATGTCCTTGACTATTTGCATGAAGTCAGGCTTCTTGGCCCAGAGAGGGCTAAATCTGAAGGGAATAGGCCCAAGATCAAGCTGAGCCAAGAGCTCAAGCTTGATGGGTTTGTGATCAGAGGTGTTGCAGGGGAGAATATGAACTCTAGCCTCTAATCCAATCAAAAGGAAAGAACTTTGGATGAAGAATCTGTCAAGTCTAGCAGCGATATGACCAAGACCTACTCTTTTATTAATTCAAGTGTACTTACCGGAGATTGGCTTGATGTCCAGCAAATCCCAATCCTGCATTACGTCCTCCGCCCATTCCCTTGCTGGATCTCGAACAATGCTGCCTCCTCTCTTATCTGCCGAAATAAGAGTGAGGTTGAGGTCGCCGGAAATGATGGTATTTTCTAGATTCACAAGGTCTTCTTGGTTTCTTATGGAGTCCCAGCAAGCCTTTTTTTCCCTAGCGTTAATTGGGACATACACATTGAAGAGACAAAAGATCTCTTTTGTGACTAAATGCTGCATTTTTAATAACAACCAATGAGAGTTGGGGGTCTCAGAAATAATTTAGAACTTATTAGGGTTTAATAATTAAAAACCATGAAGAGAGAGTAACTATTTTCTACCAAGAATATAAGAATTAGGTGATCTACATTGATAATTAAGAAAATATTTCAAGCCTCAAAAGGCATGGTCATTACTAGATTAAAAAAAAAATCAATAAATAACATTTAGGGTTTCAAGGATAAAAACCCTAGGTAGAAATGCGAAATCAACCTTGTAGTGACAATTGGTTGAATGCAAAGTTAAAGCCAAAATAGAAATTACCAAGGATACCATGGAGGAGTAAACAAGCAACTAGTAAGTCAAAGTGAGGTGGAATTCATAGAGAATTAAGGGAAACAAGTATTGATAGAGGAAATTCACCTTGAATCGCTGTATAAGAAGAAAATAATTGGGTAATGGATCACATTAAGGAATACTTGAGATTGCTCTAATTAAAAACCCCTTCATTTCTACATTTTCTAATGAATAAAAATACACAAGTCAGAAAACCAAATATGAGAATGAGGTGAGTTGAAGTAACAAGAACAAGAACAATGGAATTCAAGTGAAGAATGTCAGCTCTATGACAAATAGATCCACAAGTATTCCCTTCTCATGTAAATATGTCAAATAATGGAGAAAGTGAGAATAATAGCTCTGGAATAGGTATAAAATAATAAATATAATATTCAAAATATTTATCAATAATTATTTAATGGATGATTGCTATTATCGATGTCTATTGTGATAAACTCTAATATTTTTAAATTGATTCTCCTAATCTTATTATTGGGCTTATATATGTCAAAGTTTGATAAATATTTAATAGGTGTTTAACTAATGTGTAGGAATTGACCACTAAAACTTTATGTTGCACTCTCTCACATCATCAAGTTCATATGAACCTTGTATATCCCATTTTTTTATATAAAAATACATTAATCTCACACACTATATATTCTTTCATTCAAACATAAGCTTAAACACACACACAGGTCTTCCATACTAGTTTGACCACAATCTAGTTCTTTGTTTCACTTTAAATTCCATAGTATCCACATAAAAAAAGTATTCATTGTTATTCATGACTGATTTTGATTTCTTTTATTATGTTTACAAGCTTGTTATGTTCTTGCATAAAACTAAACTCACTCATGGATAGCAAGTAGTTGTCAACTAAGTCACCTAATTCATGTTAGTATTCAAGTTTGAGAATATATATATGTGTGTGTGTGTTTGTGTGTATAGTAAAATTATGTATTCTCCCTAAACATCTGATAAAAATATCACTTGTAATCTAGATCATCTAATTTTAATAATAATCTGGTAGGATTTTAAAAACTTCAAAACATAATAAAGATAATAGGTTATTATAAAATTATGATTTTTTTAAAAAATATTATTCTTATTTAAAATAAAAAATCATTATTTAAATATTTTAATAATAATAAAAGAATTAATTAATTTGATTTATATAATGTAAACCAGACATAATTTAAACTAAAAATATTTAAAAATTAAAATTTAATATTTAATATTTATATTTATACAAAAATTAATTCATATTGAAATTATTAAATTAAATTTTATCTATACGTTGCACCGATTTTATTGTTATGGAAGCAATCAAGGACTGATGGTTATGTTAGTAAAATAACATTGTGGAGGTCATTACAATCAGTGAGTATGGATTTGTTCAAAAGCTAACAGAGAGGTCTCAAATATCGCTAAGCTTCACCACTTTTTTTTCAAAAAAAATAAAAATTGTGGGTCAAATTCTGTTGAACTTCAACCGCTCTTCATAGTTTTTCTAGCATTAATATATGGATTTCATTAGAGATTGAGGTTTATTTAAAATTTAATTTACTAGCAATTGCACCATATGTTGCAAAGGAAACGCTGTAAAGCAGTAACATAGAAAATAGTAGTATAGAGCAAAAAATATGTGATATGTTATGTGATTTAATTGAATATTGAACTTATAAATATGAATTAATTTATTTAAATTAAATTATAGGTTTGGAGAATTGTTTGGATAAAAAAATTGGTTTTTTATAACCTAGGCAGGCTCTTCCTTTCATAGTGATGTCTTATTATGCACTATGGGCCACATGGCAGACTATTCTCTGGTGAAACAACAATAATAGCATCCACAATGGCGATCTCTTCTTTTATAATACAAAATAAAAAATCAAAACCCTGAATACTTTTGCTGTTGTGAAGCAGAAACATCAAAACTTCCCACTTCAAAAACCCAAAGCTTGCAGTCTATCTTTAAAGACTTAAAGCCTTAATTTATACTGAATGAAGCCATTAGTGGGAAATTATTTATGGTGAATGAGATGCAACTAATATCTGACCAGAATATGAAGAAACAATTTGTGAGCTTTCTAGTTAAAAAACAATAGTAGCATCCATAATGTCCATCTCTTATTTTATCATACAAATTAAAATATCAAAACCCTAATTACTCTTACTATTGTGAAGCAAAAACATCAAAACGTCTCACTTCAAAAACCCAAAGCTTTCAATCTGTCTTCAAAGCCTTAATTTATATTAGAGGAATAACTAATATCTTTTTATTTGCATTTTTATTATACACTAAAAGAACTACTAATATCCTTTTATCCTTTTTAGCATTTTGAGCATGCAATGCTATAAGAGTGTTATAAGTCCTTGCAAACAATGAATGATGAACAATTAGGTAGAAACCCTTCTTCCTGCATTTTTCTAATGAAGTAATTTGATTCATCTAGAAGTCCCGAACTTGCAAGTGTCTAAATGACAGAGGAATAACATCTCAAAATTAAATATAACAACAATGACAATCTTTAAAGAGCACGCTCATTTCAAATTCTTGAATAAGAACCATAAAAAGAATTAAATCTTCTAAAAAGAACATTTTCATCTTCCATAAGGTATATAAAGTTCATCTTCCATAAGGTATATAAAGTCTTTGTATTAAAAGAGTATTAACGATTGAAAAAGTTCTATTGCAGTGCCGAGAAAAAACACTGCAGTACTAGGCCTAGTGTTGGCTTCAGCCCACCACATATACACAAATACGCACGATAATATAGTTGAAACAACATAGTAAACACAGACAACCACACATAGAGTACAGTAGACATAGACAACTACACATACAAAAGCACCTTCTATTCATACCCTAATAGGTATCACAAAAGACCGACATAAATTTCACTTCGACGAATCACCACCACAAATACACACGATAATATAGTCGACACAACACAGTAAACATAGACAACCACACATATAGCACAGTAAACATAGACAACTACACATACAAAAGCACCTTCTATTCATACCCTAATAGGAATCACAAAAGACCAACATAACTTTCACTTCGACAAATCATCACCACAAAGACGGAGCACCAGATGCAGATTAGATTCCTTCTCAATGTTATAATCAGCGAGAGTACGTCCATCTTCCAGCTACTTATGAACAAAAATCAGCCTCTGTTGGTCAGGAGGGATGCCCTCCTTATCCTGAATCTTAGCCTTCACATTATCAGTGGTGTCTAGTTTTTTTTATTTAATAAATTTTACAGACTTAAAAAAACAATCCTCATAAGATATAATAAATCCTTTGATAATCGTATCAATACCTCATATATATTTCTTAATTGCCTCATATATATTTCTTAATTTCATTGTGAAATACACTTCTCTTCAAAATAGATTTATGCTAACCAAAACTCTTATTATATATATTTTTATTTATTTTATTATTGTAATACATTTACTTCATATCTATTTAATATTAATTTGTTTATTTATATAATTTTAAATAATATATATTTATTTAATTAATATTAATCATTCATATATATTCAACCCTATATCTATATATGTTATATCATGTAATATTCATGATGCATTCCATTTAACTTATAAAATAAATAATTTATATGTTGTTAATTCATTTCTTAACATAATACATTGTTATATTTATAATGCATTCTATTTAATTTATTTAATTAATATTAATCATTCATATATATTCAAACCTCTATTTATATATGTTATATCATGTAATATTCATGATGCATTCCATTTAACCAATAAAATAAATAATTTATATGTTGTTAATTCATGTCTTAAGATAAGACATTGTTATCTTTATAATGCATTCTATTTAATTAATCGTGATTTATATCGAAGGATAATTTTCAATTTTTATTAAATTGGTGATTAATATTTTATTGGACTGAAATGTTTTACGTTATTATTATATTTAATTAATAATTTTTTATTAAAAAGGGATTGTTTGCAAGTAAATGAAGCACTTAACGATGGGCTATCATGTGTGTTGCCAAGAGGATATTTGATAAGTGTCCATTTTTTACTACTACATATCATTGAGTGATTGAAGGGCAGATTTTCAGTCCCTTGAAAGGTTGCCAGGTTTGAGCACGTGGTGTGGATGCTGCATAATTCTAATACAAAGGAAATATTCAGACGGATCCCAGCTTGGGGAAATTGGTCCACTTCTATCTTTGTCATTAATCCAAGTGAAAGTACCCTGAATTTATTTCTTTCATGGATTATCTATATTGTACAATCTCTTACAGGTTATTGATAGGAATTTTATTATTATTGTTCATTACTAGGGTTTTATGAGCGACGGTAATTTTATCACTAAAATAACATCTATTTATTAAAGTAATTTATCAATACATGTTGTTCAAATGAAAAATTGGATACTATATTTTCGGTGGAAGATAATATGGAAATATTATTTTATTTATCATTTTAATTTACTTTGATGCATCCAAAATCTGCCTATATGTAATTGTAAACAACTAATGCGGATGGATTTTTTTTAAGAACTAGCGCCCTTAGATTTTTTCTATTATAAACCCTCTGATAATCATGACTTGTATTTGAGCAACCAATGATAATGGTATACTCAGTGCCATTGGTATCGGATTTACTCAAGGATGAATAATTCTCTCACATGAAACAACTGATGATAACCAAGGTGTAAGACCTATATATATAAATATTCTTTTGTCACTACTTTTTTATATTGTTTGAAATGTGTTACTCTCTCAATGTGGAAGTCAAGTTGACTTATAATTCATTAAAATAAATAGGATGTAGGAAAAAAGAAAGGCTCAATTATAAAAATCAAGCATGGTTTTGTTCAGGTGCAGTTATCTTATATAAATATATAAATTTTTGAATATATATAATTAATTGATATTTATTGATGTTAGTTGAAGTTAGTCTGGTTAATTTTATTTAATTCAAAATATGTAAAGAAATTTTAATATAATTATCAACTAAATTTAGGTTTTTGATAGATAATTTTAACATTAAATTATAAAATATATTACAATATTAGAGAAAATTATATTGAAAATATTTTATATTAAGAAGCTATGATTCAATCTATGTTAAAATATGAAGTCTATCTACTTTCCTTAACACAAATTTAGTTTAAATCAATTATGATAAGTGAGATATTAAATTAAAAAACTACATGTTTTTACTTTTAAAAGACTCATTTAAATGTTTATAATCATATAATCATATGTTTTTTAGACATATTATTTACAGAAAACTGTAAATAATGTATATATGGAACATATAGTAAAATTTTCAGAAAATATTTATAATATTGAGTATTTGTAACACCCCCAATTCATGTGATTGAATTTTAAAGTTAGATACTTGAACTTCAAATCCTAAAGGGAGTGGACCCCAAAGGATAATTATTTTGTGAATGTAATTAAACATTTAATTGAGGAAATGAATAAATTATTGTGGTGCAGATTGACCAAAAATGAGATGATGAGATCACTTGCTAAATCTGTGAGTATGGATGAGGCAAATATTTCCCCACAACCTTTCAAAAATCCTTGAAAGATAGTAAGTTTTAAATTTAGATTTTTGATGAAAAATTTGAATTTCCCCAATGATGAGGAAAGTAGTTGGGAAGAGGTAAAAAGCTGGAAAAGCTGAGGAAAAGCATAAAACAGTTTTAAAGAGTCCCTAAATTGGGAAGCCTAGGCAACAGGAAGAAAAGCATCCTGAGATTCTGGACGCAGAATTAGAAGCATGCTTTGGGGAACAATAGCTTAAATAAGCCGCTCTTGTACAGATTGGGGGTTGATCTGTTTTAGGAGGTGATCTTAGCTCGGGGGAGAGTTCTGGGAGACAGAAGGACTTTAAGGTTGGGAGGTTGGTCGTCTGCACGAGTGGTATGTTTATGAGTTAAATTGTCTTCCTGTTTATTATGGTATGAATTGGCTACATATAAAAACAAAATTTGTCTCTAAGGTATTAAATTTTACTAGTCTACATTTAACAGAATGTAATCACCAGGCAGCAACCTGATAATTCTGTATAGTTGTAGAGGAAAATCCTGTAAGTTAGAATCCCACAGAACGTTTAAACCCAAGGTTGGGTTAAATATGAGGAAACCTTGTTCTTTCAGGAAAAGTTGTGAAATTGTTTTAATCTGCCTCTGTTTCCTAGCATAATTTTTATTTCAGCTACAATAGAGAGAAATTGAATTCACTGTAGTATACTGGAATAATAGTAGGAGATGAGTTAAAATTTATACTGTTTATGAAAGAACAGAATGAGAGACTCAATAGACTGACCTCAGGTTCAGCCAAAAATTCTATCATAATTCAAGGACATTAAATGGTCTAAAACAACAAGGTTGTCTACAAGCCACACTTAGTATAGTGGAGGAAAGGAGTAAATATTTATATGAAAAAAAAAAGGTTGTCAGAGACAATGGCCTCATGGAACTACTCTAACATCATAGCACTGAGAATGAATACATAGAGTGCAGAAATTTTGATTAAGCAGTTGAGAAGCATAGGAGCAAAGAGTAAATTATTTTCAACAGTATACACAGTAGCATTTATGTAACCACTATATTCCCTTGACCAAGAGGAAAAAGGGAATGAATTCCAAACCCACAACCAGCTCTACAGAAACACCTACAGCCAAACCCATAGGTAGACAAGAGCTGTATATAGATATAAGTAAATGGGAAAAAACTGGCAAATAGAAATATATATATATACAACTTTGGAATATCACAGAATATAGAGTCTAGGATTTTATACATATTAACCATATGTTTATAAATGAGTAGGGTCTCATAAATTCCAGCATGCCATTCATATGTCTAGGCAGATAATGGTAAAACCAATTCAATGAAATCCATGAGCAGAAGAAACTATAGTTATGATACAGGTACTCGAGTGAATATTTCTAACCACAAAAAAGAATGAACGTAATACATCAGAAGAAGAGATAAACACCAAATACAACTTCTTGGAAATTCTGATGAATGGAACCACGAAATCTGGAACAACATTAGTATTACCGAGAACCAAATATTGTTTTGACGAGTAAACTAAACCAAGAAAAATTCCATGGTATGAATTCATATATACGACTCATACAGTCCATGTACATTTATACTGTGGCGTAGCATATTGAATTTGATCTAAGACAATAGGGAGTACATATATGTCCAAAAATATTGAAATACAAGCTGAGCCTATCAAGCTGGGGTATAAAACTCACAACCACTATCTCAACAGAACAAATTTAAACGAGCGCCATCTAAGAGTGACAATGATACCAAGAAAAAAAAAAAAACCACGACTTGGATAGAGTCTCGTTCCTCAAGGAACACTGCGCAACATCACAAGAGAACAATGTTTCAACTCCCACGACCCAACGCAATAGAAGAGGAGAAGTAATCCCATAAGTATACTGACCTGGACGGCCAAGAGACCGATGTTAGCATCCATAATGATTGAAAGAGTTACTAACTATTGTCATAAGCATGCAAGAGCTCTCCGGTTACCTGTAGAAAACAAATTCAAACCCAAAATGCGAATTAGCCATTTGCGCCATCGTGGGGAAATAAGGAAATGAAGAAAATAATTATGGTGTTAAAAACACTACCTGTGAAATGCAAATCTCAGATGCGCTAAGCCTTGCAATTGAAAATTAAACAGAGAGGGATTAATACGAACCACCCTCGAATATAATATGGAGGAATTAACAATTTTATGTGGAGCAGGGACGAACAAAAACCCACCTCATAAAGATCCATTGAAGAGGAGACGTCTGCCTGAAGAGATGCGAAGTACGCTAAACAGGAGGCATAAAAAAAATTAGTCTCATTTCATGAAATAGCCAGAGTAGGGTCGACGATAACCTTGAAAATAGAAACCAACCACATTTTGCGCTGAAAGTATACCTTGAAAATCGTAAAACCAGATGCATTCACCTTACTGATGATTGAATATGTATTCAGAACCGGCGTATGGTTGTTACGAACTACTTTCTGAATCATTCAACCTACAATAGAAAAAATGAGCGCGGAGGTAATTACCTGATATCGTGTTGATGAACCAGATGCGACATAATTCTTCTCTGCAACGGAGAATTGCAAAACCCTCGGCAGAAGTAGAATGGTGCAGACGCAGAGGTGCACAAAAAAGTTTTGAATGCGGAAAACCGACTTAACTCTACACCCAGGGATTATATAATTATTCTAAAAATCACCTGAACCCTAACCGGAACCGATCGCCATCGTCCACTTGGCAGAATCTTAGAAGCCAAGACACGGATCGAAGGGTAGCAGTGGAGAGTTAAGACCTGCCGTATAACATTAATGGGGTGTAAATATGAATTGATTTCAAGGTATCCTGTGCGTATATTGGCGTGAGTGTTGTACACCACGTAAGCCGAGCAAGTCCAGCAACGTGGATTAGCCACGTAAGCAAATGAAGGGATATATAGAACCACATAAATCACACAACACGCATTTATGTATCACGACGCCGACGTGGATAAACATTTCACCGCGGCGATGCACATAGAAACTCAAATCAAATTGTGACTATACGATTTACGTGCAGAATGATCTCAACTCCAAGTACCATATATTAAATCTATTGAAAATATTATGTACAGTGATGTGTGGTCATATCAACCCAGGTATATATATATGTTAATGCCAAACGCATAAAAAAAAGGTCAATTCTTCATATTATGTACATCGAATTATATGAAAAATCAATACCCCAAAGTCCATACCAATATACATGGTGGAAAAATCATAACTATGGATAGTGGAAGGGTCGCAAATGCCCTTAGTCAAAGGTTCATTCAATTCATGTTATATAATACATGTTAATGGACCATATGATTTATGTTAGTTTCAATAATTAAATGAATGAGATGTGTGACCATTAAAGTCAAAGGTGAGTTCGAAAGGTCATGCGAGACCTGGGTAATGATTAAAGTCATATAAAATATCTTCACCCTTTGAATAAAAATAACATAAGGTAAGAGGTAGTGGTAGAAATAACATAAGGTAAGAGGTAGTGGTAGAGGGTTTAATTTCGACAGGATATGAGGATGGAAAGTATCATGGTGAGAAGATTTGAAATGTCATAATAAACATATGCTTAAAAGTCTGAGTTCGTGAAGAAATTTTTTTTTTCTGTGTGAAATTTGGAGGTGTGACAAATGGTATCGGAGCCCAAGTTATAAAACTGGGCAGGTGACATTGTGCTCACAATTGCTATGTACTCACTGTTTAATTTTATTGTCGTAACAAAAGTTGTGTTTTTTTGTTGTTATTTTCTTTTCACTGACTTGTGCTATGTAGTGTACAGTGGGCAGTGGGGTGATAGAATGGAAGAAGGTGGCAGAATTTATGTAGATCTGCGTGGTGAGCCAGATCCCAATGCGGCCATGATGGCTATGTTGCAAAACTTGCAAGAAGAATTGGCTGAGATAAAAAGCCAGAATGACAGATTTTCATTAGTGAGTGAGGAGCAGGAAAAGCTCATCAGGGAATTAACCTCACGGAACAGCCAAGAAGGCGAAGGTTCCGGAAAGAGGAAAACTGATGACTCTGATGAGGAAGATGCTATTCGACATCAGAATAAGCAGAGAAAGGAATTACAAGGGGAATTCCGAAAAATCAAACCTCCCTCCTATGACAGGGAGAAGGAGGAAGATGCTGAAGCCTGGTTGCTGAATATGATTAAGTATTTCCAGGTTTATGACTATGAAAGCAATTTGAAGGCGAGATTAGTTGTCTACCAGCTACAAGGTAAGGCTACCTTGTGGTGGGAGGAGACAAAGATGGTGCATGCCATAGATGAAAAGACAGTTACTTGGGAATATTTTCAGGCTAAATTCAAGAATCGCTACTTGAATGAGCGGTACTATGATGACAAAGGAAAAGAATTTCATGAGCTTATATTGGGACAGCTCACTATCGATGAGTTTGTTACTAAATTTACCAATCTATTAAGATATGTACCTTACATAAGGAAGAAAAGGCAAAGGTACAGAGGTTTATGAATTGTTTTCCTGTGGTATACAAAGAGAAAATTGAGTTTGACAACCCAAAAACAATGGACGAAGCTGTTAGAAAAGCTAGACAGTGTTACCAACAGTTGAAAGGAAAAATTGATCAAGGGAAAAGTTGGGTAAATAAGAATTAAGTCAAAGGGAGAAAACATAAACCAGCCTATCTGAAGAATTTTGGCAGAGATCATCAGTGGAAAAGGTTTAGTAAACCCAAAGAAAGTCAAACTACACAGTCTCAAGTCGCTTCAAAACCAATAGATGGAGACAGTAAAAAGGAGGGAACAGTCAGAATGAAGGAGCCCTTGAAATTTTGGGGCTGTGGAGAACCCCATATTTTGAGGGACTGCCCTCATCGAAACATTCATATGCTCATGAGAGATCGGGAAGTGACAACAGTAAATGATATAGCCAGAAACATACCAACTATCAGTGCAGCCCTGGAAAATCGGCAAGAAGAACATCAAGAAACCATGGTGGAAATGGAGGGTAAGATTTCTGACCTACCTGTTTCTATTATGATTGATCCAGGTGCTTATTTGAGTTACATTAGCCCAAAGATTGTAGAAAAATGTAACTTAAAAACTGAAAAATTTCAATAGTCATGGTTGGTACAGCTGGCCACTGGAACAAAAAGAAAGGTAACACATAAACTGCCCAGAACAGAAATCCAATTAAATGAGTTTCGAACAGAAGTGAATTTGAACATTCTACCCTTAGGGTCATATGATCTATTGATAGGAATGGACTGGCTGGAAAAGAAGAAAGCTTTGATGAATTGCTGGGATAAGACTTTGCATTGTGTAGATGAGGAAGGGAAAACTTTTATTCTCAAAGGGAAATTAAAACCTATTTCTGTAAGACAAATTTCAGCATTGCAATTAAAAAGAACAGCTAGAAAAGGACACCAAGTTTATGCAGTGCATGTGGAAGAAACAGAACAGAAAACTGAAGAAGAATTTTTGGATGCTGTACCAATAATAAGAGAATTCAAGGGAGTTTTTCCAAAGGAAATCCCTCATCTTCCCCCCAAAAGAGAGATTGACTTCTCAATCGATCTGGTGCCGAGAGCAACACCTGTTTCACGAGCACCTTATCAAATGAGTCCTCCTAAGCTTATGGAACTGAAAATGCAATTGCAAGAACTGCTAGATAAAGGGTATATCAGACCGAGTGTGTCTCCTTGGGGAGCATCAGTGCTGTTCGTGAAAAAGCAAGATGGAACTTTCAGGATGTGCATTGATTATCGGCAATTGAATAAGTTGACCATTAAAAATAGATATCCTTTGCCTAGAATTGATGACCTTTTTGATCAAGTGAGAGGAGCTTCAGTATTCTCGAAAATTGACTTAAGAACTGGTTACCACCAGCTTAGAATTAAAGAGGAAGACATCAGCAAAACAACCTTTCGAACCAGGTATGGCCACTGCGAATTTGTAGTCCTACCTTTTGGTTTGACAAATGCCCCTGCCACATTCATGTGCCTAATGAACAGTGTGTTAAACAAGTACTTGGATAAATTTGTCCTTGTGTTCATAGATGATATTTTAGTTTACTCAATAAGTGAGGAGGAACACAAAGAACACCTGAGGATAGTATTGCAAACTCTAAAGGAAAATCATCTATACACCAAATTTAGCAAATGTCAGTTCTATAAGGACAAGATCCAATACTTGGGTCATATTATTTCTGAACAAGGCCTTGCTGTTGACCTGGAGAAGATAAAGGCTATAAAAGAATGGCCAGTACCCGCTGATGTTTCAGCAGTTAGATCGTTCATGGGGATTGCCGGCTATTATCATAGATTTGTGGAGAGATTTTCTTCCCTAGCACATCTCATCACTTCCTTACAAAGGAAAGGTGTCAAGTTTGAATGGACTGCAAAATGCCAAAACATTTTCGAGCAACTAAAACTGAAACTTACTACAGCCCCTATACTGAAGATTGTAGATCTTGACAAGGAATTTGTCGTATGTACGGATGCATGTAGAGAAGGATGGGGAGGAGTTCTTTTGCAGGAAAACTCAGTGATTGCCTATGAATCTAGGAAACTAAAGATACACGAACAAAATTATAGTGCCTATGATTTAGAACTAGCAGCTGTTATTCATGCTTTGAAAATGTGGCGGCACTATCTTCTTGGAAAAAAAATCATATTGATGACTGATCATATTAGTGTCAAATATTTCTTTTCCCAAACTGATTTGAATGCCAGACAAGCCAGATGGCTGTCCTTTTTAAGTGAGTTTGACATGGACATAAAACATATTAGAGGGAAGGAAAATAAAGTTGCTAATGCATTGAGCATAAATGCTTGTCAGAATATCAATAATATTGGAAGTAGTGCTCAAATTGAGGTAGAGGAATTGGTGCATAAGGAAGCAAACCAAGACCCAAATTATGAAACACTTCTGGTGCAATTACATAAAAAGGAGAAAACTGATTTCACTCAAAACCAAAAAGGGCTGATCTGTTATAAAAACAGATTGTATATTCCTAATGTAGAGTCCTTAAAAAGAGAAATTCTGGATGAGTACCACAAACAACCTTATGCAGGACATCCTGGATATCAGAAAATGTTAACAACCCTGAAAAAGAAGTTGTTCTGGCCAGGAATGAAGAGAGATGTAGAAGAATATTTAATTAGATGCATGGAATGTCAATTGGTTAAGGTTGAACATCAGCATCTTGCCGGGCTTCTGAACCCTTTGCCCATTGCAGAATGGAAGTGGGACACCGTTTCTATGGACTTCATTACAGGATTACCCAAAACCAAATACCAGCATGATTCTGTAATGGTAGTAGTAGACACTTTAACCAAAGCTGCTCACTTTATACCAGTGAAATCCACCTTTGGAACAGCTCAAGTAGCGAATGTGTTCCTGAAGGAAATAGTAAGGCTCCATGGGGTTCCTAAAGTGATTGTTTCAGATAGGGATGCTAAGTTTACAACAGCCTTTTGGAAGGGATTATTTGGAGGAATGGGCACTAAATTGAATTTTAGCACTGCCTACCACCCTCAGACTGATGGTCAAACGGAAAGAACTAATCAAATTTTGGAGGACATGCTGAGAATGTATGTGATGGATATACCCTCAAAGTGGGAAGATTTCTTACATTTAGCTGAATTTTCCTATAATAACAGCTATCAATCCTCCATCAAAATGAGTCCGTTTGAGGCACTGTATGGAAGGAAGTGTCGTACTCCTTTGAGCTGGAGTCAGCCAGAAGAAAAACTAATGCTGGGACCAGATGCTTTACAAGAAATGGAAGGAATTGTCAAACAGATACAAAAGAACATCAAGACAGCACAAGATCGCCAGAAGAGTTATGTAGATAAGAAAAGAGTGCATAGATAATTTAAAGTTGGGGAGCATGTATATTTGCATATTAAACCCAAAAAGAGCACCCTTTATGCTGGGAGTTGTGCAAAATTGGCCCCTAGATACTATGGTCCCTTTGAAGTATTAGAAAGGGTGGGACCAGTGGCTTACAAGCTGGCCTTACCACCCCATGTTAGAGTTCATGGTTTATTTCATGTTTCATTGTTAAAAAGATATGTGCATGATGCTTCTCACATAGTTGATTGGAATGTTGTACAGGTGGAACCAGAAGGGGAGTTTCTGCCAGAACCGCTTCAAATATTGGAGCGGGAAGAAATTTAATTGAGAAGCAGAACGGTAGCAAGAGTAAAGGTGCAGTGGAAGCACTTTACTGCTAAAGAAGCTACCTGGGAACGAGAGACTGAAATGATTGAAAAATATCCATTTTTATTTGCAAAATAAACTCTAGTAGTTGAAAAACAACACCGAGGACGATGTTTATTTTCAGAGGGGGAATATGTAACATACCCAATTCATGTGATTGCATTTTAAAGTTAGATACTTGAACTTCAAATCCTAAAGGGAGTGGACCCCAAAGGATAATTATTTTGTGAATGTAATTAAACATTTAATTGAGGAAATGAATAAATTATTGTGGTGCAGATTGACCAAAAATGAGATCATGAGATCACTTGCTAAATCTGTGAGGATGGATGAGGCAAATATTTCCCCACAAACTTTCAAAAATCCTTGAAATATAGTAAGTTTTAAATTTAGATTTTTGAGGAAAAATCTAAATTTCCCCAATGATGAGGAAAGTAGTTGGGAAGAGGTAAAAAGCTAGAAAAGATGAGGAAAAGCATAAAATAGCTTTAAAGAGTCCCTAAATTAGGAAGCCTAGGCAAACAGGAAGAAAAGCATCCTGAGATTCTGGACGTAGAATTAGAAACATGCTTTGGGGAACAATAGCTTAAATAAGCTCCTCTTGTACATATTGGGGGTTGATCTGTTTCAGGAGGTGATCTTAGCTCAGCGGAGAGTTCTGGGAGACAGAAGGACTCTAAGGTTGGGAGGTTGGTCGACTGCACGAGTGGTATGTTTATGAGTTAAATTATCTTCTTGTTTATTATGGTATGAATTGGCTACATATAAAAACAAAATTTGTCTCTAAGGTATTAAATTTTACTAGTCTACATTTAACAGAATGTAATAACCAGGCAACAACCTGATAATTCTATATAGTTGTAGAGGAAAATCCTGTAAGGTAGAATCCCACAGAATGTTTAAACCCAGTGATGGGGTAAATCTGAGGAAACCTTGTTCTTTCAGGAAAATTTGTGAAATTGTTTTAATCTGCTTCTGTTTCCTAGCATAATTTTTATTTCAGCTACCATAGAGAGAAATTGAATTCACTGTAGTATACCGGAATAATAGCAGGAGATGAGTTAAAATTTATACTGTGTATGAAAGAACAGAATGAGAGACTCAATAGACTGACCTCAGGTTCAGCCAAAAATTATATCATAATTCCAGGACATTAAATGGTCTAAAACAACAAGGTTGTCTATAAGCCACACTTAGTCTAGTGGAGGAAAGGAGTAAATATTTATATGAAAAAAAAAGGTTGTCAGAGACAATGGCCTCATGGAACTACTCTAGCATCATAGCACTGAGAATGAATACATAGAGTGTAGAAATTTTGATTAAGCAGTTGAGAAGCATAGGAGCAAAGAGTAAATTATTTTCAACAGTATACACAGTAGCATTTATGTAACCACTATATTCCCTTGACCAAGAGGAAAAAGGGAATGAATTCCAAACCCACAACCAGCTCTACAGAAACACCTACAACCAAACCCATAGGTAGACAAGAGCTGTATATAGATATAAGTAAATGGGAAAAAACTAGCAAATAGAAGTATATATATATATATACAACTTTGGAAAATCGCAGAATATAGAGTCTAGGATTTTCTACATATTAGCCATATGTTTATAAGTGAGTAGGGTCTCATAAATTCCAGCATGCCATTCATATGTCTAGGCAGATAATGGTAAAACCAATTCAATGAAATCCATGAACAGAAGAAATTGTAGTTATGATACAGGTACTCGAGTGATGATTTCTAACCACAGAAAAGAATGAATGTAATACATCAGAAGAAGAGATAAACACCAAATACAAATTCCTGGAAATTTTGATGAATGCAACCACGAAATCTGGAACAACATTAGTATTATCGAGAACCAAATATTGTTCTGACGAGTAAACTAAACCAATAAAAATTCCATGATATGAATTCATATATACGACTCATACAGTCCATGTACATTTATACTGTGGCGTAGCATATTGAATTCGATCTAAGACAATAGGGAGTACATATATGTCCAAAAATATTGAAATACAAGCTAAGCCTATCAGTCTGGGGTATAAAACTCACAACCCCTATCTCAACAGAAAAAATTTAAACGAGCACCATCTAAGAGTGACAACGATACCAAGAAAAAAAAGCAAAACCATGACTCGGATAGAGTCTCGTTCCTCGAGGAACACTGCGCAACATCACAAGAGAACAATGTTTCAACTCCCACGACCCAAGGCAACAGGAGAGGAGAAGTAATCCCATAAGTATACCGACCTGGATGGCCAAGAGACCGATGTTAGCATCCATAATGATTGAAAGGGTTACTAACTGCTGTCATAAGCATGCAAGAGCTCTCCAGTTACCTGTAGAAAACAAATTCAAACCCAAAATGCGAATTAGCCATTTGCGCCATTGTGGGGAAATAAGGAAATGAAGAAAATAATCATGGTGTTAAAAACACTACCTGTGAAACGCAAATCTCAGATGCGCCGAGCCCTGCAATCGAAAATTAAACAGAGAGGGATTAATACGAACCACCCTCGAATATAATATGGAGGAATTAACAATTTTATGCGGAGCCAGGATGAACAAAAACCCACCTCATAAAGATCCATTGAAGAGGAGATGTCTGCCTGAAGAGATGCGAAGCACGCTAAACAGGAGGCATAAAACAAATTAGTCTCATTTCATGAAATAGCTAGAGTAGGGTCGACGATAACCCTGAAAATAGAAACCAACCACATTTTGCGCTGAAAGTATACCTTGAAAATCGTAAAACCAGATGCATTCACCTTACTGATGATTGAATATATATTCAGAACCGGCGTATGGCCGTTACGAACTACTTTCTGAATCATTCAACCTACAATAGAAAAAATGAGCGCGGAGGTAATTACCTGATATCGTGTTGATGAACCAGATGCGACATAATTCCTCTCTGCAATGGAGAATTGCAAAACCCTCGGCAGAAGTAGAATGGTGCAGACGCAGAGGTGCACAACAAAGTTTTGAACACGGAAAACTAACTTAACTCTACAGCCAGGGCTTATATAATTCTTCGAAAAACCACCTGAACCCTAACCGGAACCGATCGCCATCGTCCACTTGGCAGAATCTTAGAAGCCAAGACACGGATCGAAGGGTAGCAGTGGAGAGTTAATACCCGCCGTATCACATTAATGGGGTGTAAATCTGAATTGATTTCAAGGTATCCTGTGCGTATATTGGCGTGAGTGTTGTACACCACGTAAGCCGAGCAAGCCCAGCGACGTGGATTCACCACGTAAGAAAATGAAGGGATATGGAGAACCACATAAATTACACAACACACATTTATGTATCACGACACCGACGTGGATAAACATTTCACTGTGGCGATGCACATAGAAACTCAAATCAAATTGTGACTATACGATTTACGTGCAGAATGATCTCAACTCCAAGTACCATCTATTAAATCTATTGAAAATCTTATGTACAGTGATGTGTGGTCATATCAACCCAGGTATATATATATGTTAATTCCAAACGCATAAAAAAAAAAAGGTCAATTTTTCATATTATGTACATCGAATTATATGAAAAATCAATACCCCAAAGTCCATACCAATATACATGGCGGAAAAATCGTAACTATGGATAGTGGAAGGGTCGCAAATGCCCTTAGTCAAAGTTTCATTCAATTCATGTTATATAATACATGTTAATGGACCATATGATTTATGTTAGTTTCAATAATTAAATGAATGAGATGTGTGACCATTAAAGTCAAAGGTGAGTTGGCAAGGTCATGCGAGACCTGGGTAATGATTAAAGTCATATAAAATATCTTCACCCTTTGAATAAAAATAACATAAGGTAAGAGGTAGTGGTAGAGGGTTTAATTTCGACAGGATATGAGGATGGAAAGTATCATGGTGAGAAGATTTGAAATGTCATAATAAACATATGCTTAAAATTCTGAGTTCGTGAAGAAATTATTTTTTTCTGTGTGAAATTTGGAGGTGTGACAGTATTTTAGAAATATTTAAGATGTAAATTAAATTCAAAAATACATATAAATAATATAGATTATTAATGAAACAATAAATTAATAAATAAGAAAAAAAAACACAACAAATAAATATTTATTTTGTGATATATAGCAACTATTTTAGTTATAACGAACTTTTAAATTTTATTTATTTATTTAGATATAACCATTATTTTAGTTATAACTAATTTTTAAATTTAAGAAAAATATTTTTTAAACTTTTTAAAAAATAAACTTCCATTTTATTAACAATTATATATTAGCTCATCTTCAAAGAAAAATAAAACAACTTTAACCAAAAAAAATACAATTACTAAACCATTTTCATTCCATTAGTCTTTATCTATGAAAGTGCAGTATGATTCAGTGCTTACATTTCATCCATTACCACACAATTCCGGCATAATGCTATAGTTCGTTATAGTTCTCAGCACAGTTGAACTTTTCGGCATAATGCTATAGTTCCTCTTTTATTCTCAGCACAATTGAACTTGCTTGAAGACAAATATATAATAGGAATAACAGAGTCACCATGAAACCAAAGATCAAGAGACAACACACAGCGAAATTTGCATTTGAAGACATCTTAAAAATATTGCAACCATGACCAAAAATCAAGGCATCAGAAACAATAAATGAAACCTAACATAGTAAAAAATCTCCAAGTTCATAGCTTTACAGGAAATCAAGAAAAAAAATTTATGCTAAATTACAAACCCGAACGACTCTCAAAAATTGAAAAATAAATGTAGTTCTACAAAAACCATAAAATACCTAAATTATCAAAACTTTATAGAATTTATAGGATTACAATACTCTGGAATAAGACAGTGTAGATATTGGTTTTTCCAATAACAGTCATGGGTACGTCATGAGAAAAACAACATGGTTACCCTAATAATGCTCAGCCATAATGTTTCAAATTTGTCAAAATTTAACGAGAAGCAACAAATATTCTTCCCAAACACACAGCAATCCAATCTTATAAATAAATTAAGAAGGTTGAGTTGCCATACCTGTAAATAAAAGCTGTCGAAAATATTCACAATGAGATAGAAAAACCAAGCGCGCCTATGAAGATCACGGGAAGGGTGGGTTGTATTTATAGTAACCAAAGTTGTATTTATAGGATCCGTGAATGCAAATCGTAGGAACCAAGTTCATCTTTGTAGCCCGAAAACGTAGAACCACACACAGATGGAGCCGCACAAGTGGATTGGCATGCTGCAACCTTCTGCATTGCCTGAATCGTATCTTGGCATCCTGGCTGATGAGGCTGTAGTGCCAGGGTTTTGACATCCGCTTCGTCCAGCTCCCTCGACATCCTCTTCGTCCAGCTCCCTCGGGTCTAAATCAAAGGAGAGGCACAAAACATGAAGGTAGAAACTCTGGTATCAAATATTTTGGAGAAATCAAAGGATTCTTAGACATTTCTTTCAATTTCATGGCCACACTTCACTTGTTTAACGGTTTTCTTATTTTAACTAATTAATAACCATATTTAATCGTAAGGTCCATAGTGTTTCAATAGTCCAACATCCAAATCAACGTCACACAATAGTACATGTGGCATTTGAGGAAAGTTGTTTTCAAATAAGAACGCTTTACATCGTAAATATTTCTAAATTCATATTAGGTTCACAATTTTGGAATTTGGAGGGTAATATTAGCTGATCCTGGTGACTTTTGATGTCAAGGCCACCTAGTATTTATGGAGATCTATGTAAAATGGCTTCACTTCTATTATTTTTTTTAACTTAAAAAAAATCATATAATAGAGATTATCTCATATTTTAAATAACATTATGTCCACTTTTAATCCATTGGTCACTTACATGTCTATTTCCACTTTTGTGCTGCATATGTTAGGTGTTTTTATTAGGGTAGTACCTTTTAAGCTAGTGGCAGATCCCAATTAAGAGAGTCGAGGTTCAAAATTTGTACACCCATTTTGGGCAATCAAATAAAAATTCCTTAAAAATTCACAATATTATCATACAATGTTGTGACACAATTTTTCATATAGTAAGCTTTATAAAATCATTCCTACCAAAATTGGAGGTACCTTGTTTTAGTAATAAGATAATTATAACAAATATATATCATACATAATCCTTAATATCAATGGTCCATAATCTATTAAAGTTAGGTCTTATTATTTTAATTTTCGTTTCTATCGATAATCGATATAACCTTAGACTTATTATTTTAATAGGCTTTGTATTAAATTTCATGACCATATTAGTTTGTTTTTATAATATTTAAACCAAAAATTTCATATATATTATTTAAAACAAATATATTTTAATTAAAACTAAACGATAAAATTGTAATATTATGAAATCTAATATGTTTAAGTATAATGTAATGCTATTTTACATTTCAATACCTTTATTGTGTGTCCCTATCAACATATGCAACAACTCTTATCATTATCTTTTAATAGAAATATTATAATTTTAATATAAATATTATAATTTTATAATAATTCTTCTATATTCTAAAAATAGCCCTAAGCAAGCTCACATTATTGAGATGGAAAATTTTATGCTTTGTTCCGTGACTTCATAATAACTACATGCCTTATCCCATCACCATAATTGATGTTGATGACCATGTAAATGGATAGAATGTAGTTATGAAAACAATATTAGAAAGTGGATTGTTATATTCCTTTTAACAATGAACAAAAAATCCAAACAGGTAGAAATGATGTGATGCTATCCCTTCAAACGGCTAGAAATCAAACGGCTACGGAGGACATGGAATTACCACTCACAAATTAGTCGTTGATTAAAAAAGGTGCGAGGCAGAGTTATATAATGAGGATTTTGATTATGATGTTCACAAGTTAAATTACTTTTGATTCTCCTCTGCAAAGCTGGACACAGAAATAATGTTTTTTTTAAACGACTTGGTGAAGGAGACCGTGTGAATGGATCCTCCCCTGCTTGGTGAAGGAAAGCCTGCAAATGTTTCGTGTCACACTGTGACTACATCCCGGCGAAGGCCAACATGGAGTTCTACAGTGTGGGGATGGGGAGTTCTTAGGAGATATGTTGGGGAGTTTCGACCCCAGCGCTTCCTGGACTAGGAGAAGGACGTTGACATTACGAGAATGAATAGAATTAAAATGATGCCCTTCGGTGCTGGGAGGAGGATCTAGCCATTGGCACTCACCACATCAATGTAATCATCTTATGGATGCGTGCAATATGGAGTAGTATGCTTTCACTGTTGTCACAAAGAATCCACCAGAAGTCCCCATGTTCCATTACTCCTGTGGAATGTAGCGCGGGGATTTGCGGAGGCAAAGTATCGACTGTATATACCTTTACTAAGTGAGGCCGACATCGAGCTACTTCCACCGGTGCAAATCTATTTTCGAGGTTCTCTCTGGCTCTCTGATTCGATTCGTTTTCTAGTAGGTTCCATTTTTCGATTTCTCGGAGGTGTGAAATATTCATTTACATTGCATATTTTTATGATCAATTTCTAAGAAATATGGTAGCACACAAACATGATCTCTATTCTTGTTTCCATTAATGTATAGTTTTATGAGATAAATTTTCGGATTAATCATATTATTAAAAGATTTGATTGATAGGGTTTGCACCTTCTTTTAATCAGGATAAGGTTTGCGCCTTCTTTTAATTGCTTTATTTTAAGCCGATGTCTGTCCAATTCAATACGCAGGGTCTCCCACGACAAGATAAGATTACAAAAAACTGGATCATTGGAAGGAAATAAGGCCCTAAAAAAACCTAGTTCCCGCCAGACAAGAAAGGTAAGTTTCTGCCTCTTCATTTTGTATTTCTTGAAGTAAACCCTTTTCTTCATTTTCAAGTGGTTTTATAATTTTTGGATTAATACGGTGTTAGTAATAGCACCTATTTTTTCTATTAGAACTCTATTTTCGGTGTCTAAACCAAACCCAGTTTATTCATATTAGTTTTATTATTCCATTTTCTTTATGGTCTCCTGGGCTCGCCATAGTTTCTTTTTAATTCATTTCAGCCAGTTGTAATCTCTTTGTCTCAAATTTCTTGGTTATAATTTAGATATTTCTTTGTTAGATCTATCAAATCAAATCTCTTATGGATGTGTGGGATATGGATGTGTGTAGTATGGAGGAGCAGTATGCTTTCACTGTTGTCACGAAGAATCCACTAGAAAGAATCAGGACGAATGGAGAGCGGCGCTCAAAGTCCCCATGTTCCATTACTCCTGTGGAATGCAGGCGGTGATGCTTGCATTGGGAATTTGTGGAGGCAAAGAATCGACGGTATATGCCTTTCATACGCGACATCGACATCGAGCTGCGCTGCTTCCACCGATGCAAATCTATTTATGAGGTTCTCTCTAGCTCTCTGATTTGATTATTTTTCTGTGTTTCGATTCGTTTTCTAGTAGGGTGCCATTTTTGGATATCTTCCAAGTGCGAAATATTCATTTATAGTGATATTTTTATGATCAATTTCTAAGAATTCTGGTAGCACACAAACATGATCTCTATTCTTTTTTTTCCATTGATGTATAGTTTTATGAGATTAATTGTAGGATTAACCATATTATTAAAAGATTTGATTGATAGGGTTTGGGCCTTCTTTTAATTGCTTACTCTATGAGATTAGATGATTTAGATGATATTATTGGATTTCTTAAAATGATTTTCAATTATGTTTTTATGATTTACAAATATGGTTTTCATTTATGTCTTATAATTTATGTTAGATTTTATTTTCACATTATTACTTTGGTTAAATTCAATGTATTTTAAATTGTATTTTCATACATTTAAATTATTTTAAAGATTTTTTCTTATATTTAAACTTTTATTAATAGCTTTTCATTAATTTATTTTTTTAATGATTTCTTCATTAATATTCTAATATAGAGTAAAGTACCATAAGCTTGAGTAGCCTAGCCTAAGCTACTAAAGGATAGACTAAGTTGAGCTAGAGTAGGCTAGGTTAGGCTAGAATAGGCAAGAGTAGCTTAGGATAGGCTAGACTAGACTCGGATATCCTAGGTTAGAGTAGGTTAGGCTAGTGTATGCTAGGGTAGGCTAGAGTAGGCTAGGTTAGACTAGGGTAGGTTAAGCTAGGCTAGGGAAGGCTATGTTAAGATAGGATAGGCTAGGCGAGGCTAGGTTAGGCTACTATAACGTAGGATAGACTAGGTTAGGCTAGGTTAGGTCAAGATAGGGTAGGTTAGGGTATCTTAGGATAGGCTAGGATAGGTTATACCATGTTAAGCTAGGCTAGGTAAGAGTACACTATGTTAGGCTAGGGTATGTTAGGCTAGGCTAGGTTAGCCTAGGTTAGGTTAGGTTAGGTTAGGCTAGGCTAGGCTATGTTAGCTTAGGTTAGGCTGGGTTAGGCTAGGCTATGTTAGGTTAGGTTAGGTTAGGTTAGGATATGATAGGCAAGGATAAGATAGGCTAGAATAGGGTAGGGTATGTTAGGGTAGGGTAGGATAGATTAGGCTAGTCTAGGATGGGCCACGATAAGATAGGCTAGGTTAGGCTAGGTTAAAATAAGATAGGTTAGGCTATGTTAGGTTAGGCTAGGCTAGGCTAGGCTAGGCTAGGTTAGGCTAGGCTAGGCTAGGCTAGGCTAGGTTAGGTTAGGTTAGGCTAGGCTAGGCTAGGTTAGGTTAGGATATGATAGGATAAGATAGGATAGATTAGGCTAGGCTAGGTTAAGCTAGGATAAGATAGGCTAGGTTAGGTTAGGATGAGATTGATTAGGCTAGGATAGTTTAGGCTAAGATAAGTTAGGCTAGGTTCGGCTAGGCTTGGCTAGGCTAGTCTAGGCTAGGCTAGGTAGGTTAGTTTAGGTTAGTTTAGGTTAGGTTAGGCTACATTAGGCTAGACAAGGCTAGCTTAGGCTAGACTAGGCTAGGCTAAGCTAGGTTAGGCTAGGCTAAGTAGGTTAGGATAGGTTAGGTTAGGTTAGGATAGTATAGGTTAGGTTAGGTTAGGTTATGATAGGTTAGGCTAGGGTTAGGGTGGGCTAGGCTACGCTAGGGTATGGTAGGTTAGGCAAGGCTACGGTAGGATACTGTAGGATAGGTTAGGCTAGGGTAGGGTAGGGTAGGCTAGCGTAGGGTAGGATAGATTAGGGTAGGTTAGGCTAGGATAGGGTAAGATAGGGTAGGGTAGGGTAGGTAAGGGAAGATTAGGCTATGATAGGCTAGGGTAGGCTACATTAGGGTAGGTTAGGCTATGCTAGGCTAGGCTATGGTGGGCGAGGTTAGTGTAGGCTAGGCTAGCATAGGGTATGGTAGGGTAGGCTAGGTTAGGGTAGGCTAGGCTAGGCTAGGCTAGGCTAGTGTAAGGTAGAGTAGGGTAGGGTAGGTTAGGGGAGCTTAGGTTAGGTTAGGCTAGGTTAGGCTAGGCTAGGTTAGGCTAGGGTAGGGTAGTCTAGGGTAGGCTACCCTAGGCTAGGATAGAGTAGGCTAAGCTAGGGTAGGGTAGGGTAGGGGAAGGTAGGTTAGGCTAGGCTAGGCTAGGCTATCCTAGGCTAGGCTAGGATAGGATGGTCTAGGATGGGCTACGCTAGGGTGGGCTACACTAGGCTCGGTTAGGTTGGGCTAGGCTAGGCTAGGTAAGGTTAGGCTAGGCTAGGATAGGTTAGGTTAGGTTGGGCAATGTTGGGTGAGGCTAGGCTAGGTTACGCTAGGTTAGATTAGGTTAAGCTAGGTTAGGCTAGGCTATGTTAGGCTAGGGTAGTGTATGGGTAGGGTTGGGTAGGGTAGGGTAGGGTAGGTTAGGTTACAGTAGGTTATGTTAGGTTAGGCTAGGTTAGGCTAGGAAATGGCTCGCTAGGCTAGGCTAGGCGAGGTTAGCCTAAGCTAGGCTAGGCTAGGCTAGGCGAGGTTAGGCTAAGCTAGGCTAGGCTAGGCTAGGCAAAGCTAGGTTAGCCAAGGCTACGCTAGGGTAGGAAAGGCTAGGCTAGGCTAGTCTAGGCAAGGCTAGGTTAGTCGAGGCTAGGCTAGGCTAGGCGAGGTTAGGCTAGGCTAGGCTAGGCTAGGTTAGTCTAGGTTAGGTTAGGATAGGTTAGGTTAGGTTAGGCTAGGTTCGGCTAGGCTAGGTTAAGTCAGGTTAGGCTGGGTTAGGCTACATTAGTTTAGGTAAGGCTAGGTTAGGTTAGGTTAGGTTAGGTTAGGCTAGGCTATGTTAGGATAGGTTGCGGGCGAGGCTAGGCTAGGCTAGTGTAAGATAGTGTAGGCTATGTTAGGATAGGTTAGGCTAGGCAAGGCTAGGCTAGGCTAGTGTAAGATAGTGTAGGCTATGTTAGGATAGGTTAGGTTAGGATATTTTAGGCTAGGTTAGGCTAGTTTACGCTAGATTATGCTAAGCTACGTTAAGCTAGGATAGATAGGCATGGCTAGGTTAGGGTAGGCTCGGCTAGGTTATGCTTGGTTAGGTTAGGTTAGGCTAAGTTAGGGTAGGCTATGCATGGTTGGTCATGGTTAGGCTAGGTTAGGCTATATTGTGATAGTCTTGGATAGGTTAGGCTAGGCTAGGCTAGGCTATGAGATGCTAGGTTAGGTCAGGCTAGGCTAGGCTAGGCTAGGAGAAGTTAGGTTAGGTTAAGCTAGGCTAGGTTTGGCTAAGTTAGGCAAGGCTAGGTTAAGTTAGGCTAGTGTAGGTTAGGTTAGGCTAGGATAAGGAAGGTTAGGTTAGGCAAGGTTAGGCAAGGTTAGGCTAGGCTAGGTTAGGTTAGGTTAGGTTAGGTTTTCATTAGGTTAGGTTAGCTTAGGCTATGTTAGGCAAAGCTAGGTTAAGCAAGCTTAGGATATGTTTGGCAAGGCTAGGTTAGGCTTGGCCAGGCTAGGTTAGGCCAAGCTAGGCTAGAGTAGGCTAGGTTAGGTTATGTTAGACATGGCTAGGTTAATCTAGGCTAGGATATGATAGGTTAGGCTAGGTTAGGTTTTTCTATGTTAGGGTAGGTTAGGCATGGCTAGGCATGGCTAGGTTAGGCTAGGATAGGCTAGGTTATGCTCGGCTTGGTTAGGGTAAGGTAGGGTAGGCTAGGCATGGCTTGGTTAGGCTAGGCAAGGGTAGGCTATCGGTTAGGCTAGGTTGGGGTAGGTTAAGTTAGGATATGCTAGATTAGGATAGGTTATGTTACGGTAGGTTAGGCTAGGTTAGGTTAAAACGAGTTATGTTAATTTCAATGAGTTATGTTAAAATGGCTGACTTATATGAGGAATTTGCATGGAATTAAATAGAGTAAATTATTATGGCTATAATTGCATATTCCTGTGTTATATTTTCTAAGTTATATTTTGAGTTTGAGAGAATTCTAACTTAGGATTTGGAAAGAGAATCTAAATAACTAGATTCTTAGAGTATCTAATATAAAAAGGAGTAAGGTTAACCCTCAATATAAAACACATACATAGAAATTACAAATTAAAACTAAAATAAATAAGGTAAAACTTCCACTTAAGAGTGAGTTGGAAAAAAATTAAGTGGAACTATTGAGAGTTCTTATAAATGAATATGGGCAATGATTTTAGATAAGGAAACATGGAATATATTTAATATTCTTGTATACCATTTATATTAACGTTTTTTGTGAGTATGGTTAAATATCTTGATTAGGAGTGGAAAAAGTATACTAAATTTGTTATACTAACAAAATCCTTATCTTAGTAAATTATACTAGAGTAGATACTTTAAATTAGTTTTAATAGAATAAATAGTAGGCTAAAGTATGTATACATAATCATAATTAGCATATATATTCATAAATTTGTATACAAAGACTTAAATATTAAATTTCATGAAGAATCCCTATCAGAGGTAAAGGGACTAGTACAAAGGAGTAGAGACCATGAAGCAACCAGGGAAAGCTTTGTATTTAAACAGTATAAGAAATGTCATATTAAGATGTGTATTTGAAATTTCAGAAAATTATTTTCTTACTGCAATTACTTTAAATTACATAGGTAAATTATGTGGATTATAATGGAAAAAAAAAAAACCTAAAAAATACTCACAATGAGGGAATATAACTTTAGGATATGAAAAATACTCTTAGAAAAGTTAAGGCCTAGCCAATACAAATTTAAGATGACACGTGCCTTTACCTTCTATTAAATATTGAACAATAGATTTATATTTTGTAGAAAATAAATTGAAAGAAAAGAACCCATGTTGGGTGTAGCCTTCCTATTTTTTTTAAAGATAAATTGTTGGTCAATTACATATAATGAATACAAGTATATATGAAAAATATAATAAGAATAACATTGAAAAATATATAAAACAGTGGTAGAGCATAATTACATACTAGCCATAGCCATAGAAAGATAACAATAAGCTATGCGTTTACTATTCACACATTACAGAGGAAAACAAGTATACAATTAGGTTCTTAGAAAATAAAAATGTGGAAATGGTATATCAACCCAACAATTAAAAGAAACATATATACAATCACAAGGTCTATAAGGACTTGAAAAATTATAAGATCTCGACCATATATACCTAATACATAGGTTAACCAATGTATTGCCTAAAATCGTTTCAAGGAAGAATAATATTTTTTTCAAAATAAGATGACCCATAATATAAAGGCATTTTTCCTTTCCCGGGAAATCATAGACCAATACGTCTCAAACATTTAGATGAAAAGTACTTATTTAAGCATATACGAATGAACTGTAAGGAAGAGAAAGGAACTAACTTAGTCTTGATTGTCGAAAAGAGTCACGAGATAGAAAAAGTATAGTACAAATGCACTCGATTGAATCGATACCTATATGAGAGTAAAAAACATGGAATTTAAACAAGTGTAAAAGAAGGTGATTGTATTTATCAGAACAAATGATGATTTACTTTAATAGAGAATGAACCCAAAGTATATATTGTCAAGATTGAATGTGTTGCATCCATTTCTATTACCTTGTAAAGTTCAACAACAAATAAATGTGAGCATAATATCTTAAAGAAAGAGGGTAAGTGAAGAATGAGGGTAATTATTTTTCAGGAGTGAAGAACTATATATCAAATTAATGAATGGTGCAACAAAATTATAAGTAATAATACTTTAAATAACCATTTTAAAAGAGAGAATAAAAATAATGGAAGAATTAGGGTTTAATAATTAAAAACCATGAAGAGAGAGTAACTATTTTCTGCCAAGAATATAAGAATTAGGTGATCTACATTGATAATTAAGAAAATATTTCAAGCCTCAAAAGGCATGGTCATTACTAGAATAAAAAATAAATCAATAAATAACATTTAGGGTTTCAAGGATAAAAACCCTAGGTAGAAATGCGAAATCAACCTTGTAGTGACAATTGGTTGAATGCAAAGTTAAAGCCAGAATAGAAATTACCAAGGATACCATGGAGAAGTAAACAAGCAACTAGTAAGTCAAAGTGAGGTTGAATTCATAGAGAATTAAGGGAAACAAGTATTGATAGAGGAAATTCACCTTGAATCGTTGTATAAGAAGAAAATAATTCGGTAGTGGATCACATTAAGGAATACTTGAGATTTCTCTAATTAAAAACCCCTTCATTTATACATTTTCTAATGGATAAAAATACACAAGTCAGAAAACCAAATATGAGAATGAGGTGAGTTGAAGTAACAAGAACAAGAATAATGTAACACCCCCAATTTGTGTGTTGAACTTTTAAAGTTAGACATTTGAACTTTAATCCTAAGGGGGTGGACCCCAAAGGATAAGTATGGTATGAATGTAATTTAATATTTAAATTGAGGGAATAAATAAAATGATTGTGCATTTTGACCAAGATGAGAATTTGAGATCATTTGCCAAATCCATGAGGATGGATAAGGTAACAAATCCCCAAAATCTTTCAAAAAAATCCTTGAAAGAAATTAATTTAGATTTCGAGGAGGAATCTAAATTTCCCCAATGATGAGGAAAGTAGTTGGGAAGAGGTAAGAAAAGCTGAAAAAGCTGAGGAAAAGCATAAAATAGCTTTAAAGAGTCCCAAAATGAGAAGCCTAGGCTAAACAGGAAGAAACGCATCCTGCTATTCTGGACGCAGAATTAGAAACATGATTTGGGGAAACATTAGCTTAAATAAGCTACTCCTAAGCAGATCAGAGGTTGATCTGTGATGGGAGGTGATCTCAGCTCGGGGGAGAGTTCTGGGAGACATAGAGAACTCTAAGGTCGGGAGGTTGGTCGTTTGCAATAGTGGTATGTTTTCTGCAATTCTTGTTTATTTTGATTTATTATGGTATGAATTGGCTACATATAAAAATTAATGGAATGGTATGGTGTATTTTAGTACTACATTTAACAGAATCCATCTTAAGGCATTCACCTTCCAGATTCTGTTTAGTTGCAGACCAGTAATCTATAGAGTAGAAACCCACAGAAACTTTAAACCAAAGACGGTTTAAATCTGAAGGTACTTAGTCTCCACAAATAATTAAATACTAACTTGTTTCTGATATATATATATATATATATATATATATATATATATAGGTGAAATTAGATTCTCATGGTTATGCTAAAAAAAAAATATTGTAGCAGAACTGAAATATATGTGGTACAATAAAAGAAGAGCAAAGACATTAGAATATGTACTTTGAGTTCTTTTAGACCAAGAAGTAAATATACTCTATACATGTGTTATATCATTTATAGCAATTATAGTGCCTATAGCATTCTTTACGTTACCTCCAACCCTTGAAATAAAGTTAGAGATTGCATGGACTGATATCAAGAATTTTCCAATTTCCATACCTAGATATCAAAGAGAAAACAAAAGAACTGTAGCAGAATAATTATTTTGGCATGCAAATGATTATATATTACAGCAACATGAATACATATTTCAGTAAACTAGGTTATTCATAAATAATGCCTGTTGGGTTTATTCTATCTATCCAACCCAGAAATAACCAGGAAAATAGTGTCAAAAAATCTCCTGAAATCTCCTAATTGAATAACAGGTCATGAGTAATACTCCTATGTTGAAATTGCTACATTAATAACAAAAAAAAAATGGTTGCCAATTAAAATCTACATCTGTTGAGTTGAACTACTAATCCAGCACCCTTTAAAATCATGGATAGTATGTAAACCTCTTGTCAGTCAGCAGCCATTTCAATAGAAGATATGAAGATGGTATAAATTGCTTTGGATTCGACATCTCAGGAAAACCCAATAGAAATCAAGATCTTGCTACAATAGCTACGAGAACACTTTACCACTGTAGGAAGCACGCAGAAATTCCAAAGTATGAATTACTAGGGAAATTCGAAGAGGTACAGTCATTCATGGCAGTAGATAAGTTTTCGATTTACCTCATTCCCAAACGATTGGTAATATACCTCTGGTAATTAGAAAATAAATGTATTGGGAGTAGGCAACTATTAATTCAAACAAAATAGAATCGCCTCGCATGAAATATTTGCACAGAAAGAGAGAAGGGTTCGAATAACTACCATTAAACCACGAATTGATACCACGGCAAGACCACAACTATATTACCACTCTTGATACTTAATGAGAAAGACAAGAAGAGTCTTTCCACAAGAACTCATAATATTTTAGTTCGCCCTAAAAACGACTGAGACCAAAAACAAAACAAGCATAGAGTAGCTAAGCTGAGCAAGTTTAATCGCATATTACATGAGGAGTCAGTGTCTTAAATTTCCATATAAAACTTCTTGGGCACGGCCATTGTATATAAAATAAAAATAATACAAGAACAGACTAGGTATGACTACAGCAAAACAGAACAATCCGTGCGACTGATCGTTGAGGTATCTCGCAAAACTTGTGTAATCGTGAATGACAGAAATCAGTCGAACGAAATCGCAAGAGGCGCAGACATTGAGGTAATCACATAGTTGTACAAGCAGACTTCCACACACCTGCAATAAACCGAAATGCGTTTTTTCATGACGTTCTTGGTCCACAATAACATATACTCCCAAAGAGACTATTGTAAAGTAGGAAACAAAAACGTAGTAAACAAGAGTTATACCTGTGAGGTTACGCCGAGAGCCAACCTAGAAACCCTGAAAAAAACACGGCAAGAAAGGAGAAGTAAATGGGGTGTGCGCGTGATAATAAAATCAATCGTTACCAAGGGAGTTCAGTTTAAACCTGATGGTGGCCAGGGCTCGGTGTGAATAGCCAGGGTAGTCGCTCTCCTCATACAAATCCCTATTCGTCATGGTGCAACCTACAACCACATGCGAATCGTTGAGGAAACTCGAAATCAGTGGATGCTCCGGATTAGGGTAGCCGAGACATCTACAGAATGGAGTTTGAAAATCGAACCAAACAAGATTTCGTATGGGAGATGACGGAAATAAAACCAGCGATCACCAACGATGATAGCTATCTTACCGATTTCTGCGAAAAACGTTGTGAATAATTTCCAGAGCACCGTCTTGAGGGCGTCGGCCCCATGTGGCTGTGGGAGAAAAAGACCAACACGCATAAACCAAAATAGATTAGTATTGACCATGGAAGGTGTTTCGTGATAGAATTAATGCATGACCCGCATTATTCGTGAACTCAATACACTGAAAAAAAAAGAGAACTTACCTGTGTGGATGAAGCGAGCGAGCGCCCTGTCAAAAACAAGAAAACCCACGAAGTGGAAATACAGTGCGAAGTCAGTCCCAAGAGAAACGAAGAACGCCAATCCGGCCAAATGAAAATCTAGTAATGAGAGCAGGAGATAATAACAGAGTCGAAACCCTAACACCAGAAATCGTTAACCGTCCACGTGTAGGAACGAATGGGTAGAATGAACTGGAATTGGGATTAGCACCAAACGTAACTCCAGGATGGGTATGCCGAGGAAATCCCGAGAGGGATTGAGGCATTAAAAATTAAAGGGACGTATCGTACTGTCCATATGGTGATCTGACCAAAAAGCGTGGTACTCAACCTCCACCACCCGTTCAGTGGAGCAAGAGTTAAATGCGGGTAGGTCACACACACTACCAATTTTCCAACTCGACCTATGAACTCTCGTCGACGTGTCGGTTGGGTAACAGAGATAAACGAAAATATAGTGCAAGGATCGTTGGTATAAAACGAAATGAATCCACCGATGGGCATCGGAAAAGAGGTGTGCCTGAAAAAAAAATGTTAGCGTGTAGAATTTACCAAAATATGAGTTATCATGAGTAGTACAATGGAAATCACAAAGGGTCAGTGGGACGAAGACAGGTAGGTTGGGGAGATTTAATTCGTCTCACAATTAATACGAGTAGTACGAGCATGCCCCGAACCCAATACAAAGTCTTAATGAAATGTGGTATAATGTTCAAATAGTTAATGGGCAAAAGAATATTTGGTAGGAATTCAAGTTATACCTTCCCCTTTTATATATGAATTATTGTATGATGATGATACATGGTAGGGTTATGAAAAGAATTTTTCATATAGTAGCTTGTTAAGATCTTAAAGGGGTGGGGTATGTTTATTAAATTCTCTGGTTAATATGATAAGTAACAATTTGACAAAGGAAAAAAATAAAATTCTTGTGTAGAGAGGGGTGTGACAAATGGTATCGGAGCCCAAGTTGCAAAAACTGGGCTGTTGTTATTGTGCTCACTGAATTCTAAGGGTTGTAGAGATTGTTTTTTTTTTGTGTTTTACTGATAAAAGTTATGAGTGTGTACAGTGGTGCTAAAATGGCTGAAGAGGGAGGAATTTATGTGGATCTGCATGATGAATTTGCTACTCCAGATCCCAATGCCCCGGTAATGGCTATGTTGCACCGGTTGCAATGAGAATTGGCTGAACTAGGAAGCCAGAATGACATATTGTCATCAGCCAGCAAGGAGCAGGAAAAGCTCATCAGAGAACTCACTTCCGGGAACAGCCAAGAAGGTGAAGGTTTCGGAACGAGGAAGATGGATGAGTCTGATGATGATGATGCAGCTAGACATCAACATAACCAGAAAAGAGAATTGTAGGGAGAATTTTGAAAGACCAAACCTCCCTCCTATGATGGGGAGAAGGAAGAAGATGCTGAAGCTTGGTTGCTGAGCATGATGAAGTATTTCCAAGTTTATGAATATGAGAGTAATTTGAAGGCCAGATTAGCTGTGTATCAGCTACAAGGAAAAGCTACACTGTGGTGGGAAGAGACAAAAATGGTACATGCCATTGATGAAAAGACAGTTACTTGGGAAGATTTTCAGACCAAGTTCAAAAATCGTTACTTGAACGAACGTTATTATGATGATAAAGCAAAAGAATTCCATGAACTTAGGCTAGGACAGCTCACTATTGATGAGTTTGTCACTAAGTTTACAAATTTATTGAGATATGTTCCTTATATTAGGGAAGAGAAGGCAAAGGTCCAAATATTTCTGAATTGTTTGCCTACAGTATATAAAGAGAAAATTCAATTTGACAACCCAAAGACAATGGACGAAGCGGTTAGAAAAGCAAGATTATGCTATCAGCAGTTTAAAGGGAAGGCTGAACAAGGAAAAAGCTGGTTAAACAAGGGGGAGTTTAAGGGAAAAAGACATAAACCAGCATATTTAAAGAATTTTGGCAGAGATTATCAGCGGAAAAAATTCAATAAACCAAAAGAAAGCCAAACTGCTGAGTCCCAAGTGGCTTCAAAACAAGTAGAAGGGAACAATAAAAAGGAAGGGACAGTCAGAATGAAGGAACCTTTGAAATGTTGGGGCTGTGGAGAACCCCATATGATGAGAGACTTCCCCCATCGAAATATTCATATGATTAGCAGAGAGCGAGAGGCAACAACAGTAAATGACATAGCCAGAAATATACCAACTACCAGTGCAGCATTGGAAAATCGGCAAGCAGAACATCAAGAAACCATGGTGGAAATGGAGGGTAAGATTTCTGACCTACCTGTTACTGTTTTGATTGATCCAGGTGCTTCTTTGAGTTACATTAGTCCTGGAATTGTAGAAAAATGTAAAATTAAACCTGAAAAATTTCAGCAGTCATGGTTGGTACAGCTGGCCACTGGAGCTAAAAGAAAAGTAACACATAAATTGCCGAAAACAACAATTCAATTAAATGGTTTCCCAACAGAAGTAAATATGAACATACTGCCGTTAGGGTCCTATGACTTGCTGATAGGAATGGATTGGCTGGAAAAGAGGAAGGCCCTGATGAATTGCTGGGATAAAACCCTGCATTGTGTGGATGAAGAGGGGAAACCTTTTACTCTAAAAGGAAAACCAAAATCCATTTCATTAAGGCAAATATCAGCCTTACAATTAAAACGAACAGCTAGAAAAGGATACCAAGTTTATGCAGTACATGTGGAAGAAGTAGAACAAAAAACTGGAGAAAGTCTGCTGAATGAGTTGCCAATGGTAAGGGAGTTTAAGGAAATTTTTCCAGATGAGATTCCTCATCTTCCCCCTAAAAGAGAAATTGATTTTTCCATAGATCTGGTGCCGGGAGCAACACCTGTTTCCCGAGCCCCCTACCGCATGAGCCCTCCTGAACTTATAGAGCTGAAGATGCAATTGCAAGAATTACTAGATAAAGGTTACATTAGACCAAGTGTGTCTCCTTGGGGAGCACCGGTCCTATTTGTGAAAAAGAAAGATGGAACATTTAGGATGTGCATTGACTATCGTCAACTAAACAAGTTGACTATTAAAAATAGATATCCACTCCCTAGAATTGATGATCTTTTTTATCAGGTGAGAGGGGCCTCAGTCTTTTCGAAGATTGACTTAAGAATTGGGTATCACCAGCTCAGAATCAAGGAAGAAGACATTAGCAAAACAGCCTTTCGAACCCGGTATGGACACTACGAATTTGTAGTCTTACCTTTTGGATTGACAAATGCCCCTACAACATTTATGTGTCTGATGAACAGTGTGTTAAATAAGTATTTGGATAAATTTGTTCTTGTGTTCATAGATGATATCTTAGTCTACTCCAAAAATGAATATGAACATCAAGAACACTTGAGAATAGTGTTGCATACCTTAAAAGAAAACCAGTTATATGCCAAGTTCAGCAAATGTGAATTCTATAAAGATAAAATTCAATATCTGGGTCATATTATTTCTGAAAAAGGCCTTGCAGTTGATCCTGAAAAGATAAAAGACATTAAAGATTGGCCAGTTCCAACTGACGTTTCAGCAGTAAGGTCGTTCATGGGGATGGTAGTCTATTATCGTAGATTTGTGGAGAGATTTTCTGCTATAGCACATCCCATCACTTCATTGCAAAGAAAGGGTGTCAAGTTCGTGTGGACTGAGAAATGTCAAAATAGTTTCGAACAATTAAAACAAAAACTTATTTCAGCCCCTATATTAAAAATTGTTGATCCTGATAAAGAGTTTGTTGTATGTACATATGCTTGCAGAGAGGGGCTGGGAGGAGTTCTGTTGCAGGAAAATTCAGTTTTTGCATATGAATCTAGGAAACTGAAACTACATGAACAAAATTATAGTGCCTATGATTTAGAATTTGCAGCTGTTATCCATGCTCTGAAAATGTGGCGGCACTATCTTCTGGGGAAAAAGTTCACATTGATGACTGATCATCTTAGTCCTAAGTATTTCTTTTCCCAAACTGATCTGAATGCAAGAAAAGCCAGATGGCTGTCATTTTTAGGTGAATTTGATATGGACATAAAACATATCAAGGGAAAAGAAAATAAAGTTGCTGATGCATTAAGTCGAAATGCTTGTCAAAATCTAAATAGCATTGGGAGTAGTGCCCAGATGGAGGTAGAGGACTTGGTGAGAAAAGCAGCAAATCAAGATCCCAACTATGAAACACTCTTGGTGAAACTACAGAAAAGGGATAAAACTGATTTCACTCAAAATAAAAAAGGGTTACTATATTACAAAAACAGGTTGTATATTCCAAATGTAGAGTCATTAAAAAGAGAAATTTTAGATGAATATCACAAACAGCCCTACGCAGGACATCCAGAATACCAAAAGATGTTAACAGCATTGAAAAAGAAGTTGTTCTGGCCAGGAATGAAGAGAGATGTGGCAGAATATTTAAGTAGGTGTATGGAATGTCAACTAGTCAAAGTTGAGCATCAACATCCAGCAGGTCTTTTAAACCCTTTGCCAATTGCAGAATGGAAATGGGACACAGTCTCCATGGATTTTATAACAGGGTTACCCAAAACCAAATATCAACATGATTCTGTAATGGTAGTAGTAGACACTCTCACCAAAGCTGCCCACTTTATACCAGTAAAGTCTACCTTTGGGATAGCTCAAGTGGCGAACGTGTTCTTGAAGGATATAGTAAGGCTTCATGGGGTGCCCAAGGTAATTGTTTCAGATCGAGATGCTAAGTTTACAGCAGCATTTTGAAAAGGATTTTTTGGAGGAATGGGTACTAAGTTTAATTTTAGTACTGCCTATCACCCTCAGACCGATGTGCAAACAGAGAGGACTAATCAAATTCTAGAGGATATGCTGAGAATGTATGTGATGGACAGACCATCAAAGTGGGAAGAGTATTTGCACTTGGCTGAATTTGCCTATAACAACAGTTACCAATATTCTATTAAAATGAGTCCGTTTGAGGCACTATATGGAAGAAAGTGTCGTACTCCTTTGAGCTGGAGCCAACCAGAAGATAAACTATTGTTGGGACCTGATGCTTTACAAGAGATGGAGAGGATTGTTAAACAAATACAAGGAAATATCAAGGCAGCACAAGATCGCCAGAAAATCTATGCTGATAAGAAAAGAGTGCACAGAGAATTCAAAGTAGGGGATCATGTGTATTTGCGCATCAAACCCAAAAAGAGCACACTTTATGCTGGAAGTTGTGCAAAACTTGCTCCTAGATATTGTGGGCCTTTTGAAGTTTTAGAAAGGGTGGGACCAGTGGCTTACAAGCTAGCCTTACCACCCCATGTTAGAGTGCATGATGTGTTTCATATTTCATTATTAAAAAGATATGTGCATGATGCTTCTCACATAGTTGATTGGAATGTTGTACAGGTGGAACCAGAAGGGGAGTTTCTGCCAGAACCGCTTCAAATATTGGAGCGGAAAGAAATTGAATTGAGAAACAGAACAGTGGCCAGAGTAAAAGTGCAGTGGAAGCACTTTACTGCTGAAGAAGCTACCTGGGAAAGGGAAGCTGAAATGATGGAGAAATATCCATTTTTGTTTAAGTGAACTCTAGTAGTTGAATAACAACACCGAGGACGGTGTTTATTTTCAGAGGGGGAATATGTAACACCCCCAATTTGTGTGTTGAATTTTTAAAGATTAGACATTTGAACTTTAATCCTAAGGGGGTGGACCCCAAAGGATAAGTATGGTGTGAATGTATTTGCATATTTAAATTGATGAAATAAATAAAATGATTGTGCATTTTGACCAAGATGAGAATTTGAGATCACTTGCCAAATCCATGAGGATGGATAAGGCAACAAATCCCCACAATCTTTCAAAAATCCTTGAAAGAAATTAATTTAGATTTTGAGGAGGAATATAAATTTCCCCAATGATGAGGAAAGTAGTTGGGAAGAGGTAAGAAAAGCTGGAAAAGCTGAGGAAAAGCATAAAACAACTTTAAAGAGTCCCAAAATGGGAAGCCTAGGCTAAACAGGAAGAAAAGCATCCTGCTATTCTGGACGCAGAATTAGAAACATGCTTTGGGGAAACATGAGCTTAAATAAGCTGCTCCTAAGCAGATCAGAGGTTGATCTGTGATGGGAGGTGATCTCAGCTCAGGGGAGAGTTCTGGGAGACAAAGAGAACTCTAAGGTTGGGAGGTTGGTCATTTGCAATAGTGGTATGTTTTCTACAATTCTTGTTTATTTTGATTTATTATGGTATGAATTGGCTACATATAAAAATTAATGGAATGGTATGGTGGATTTTAGTACTACATTTAACAGAATCCATCTTAAGGCATTCACCTTCCAGATTCTGTTTAGTTGTAGACCAGTAATATATAGAGTAGAAACCCACATAAACTTTAAACCAAAGGCGGTTTAAATCTGAAGGTACTTAGTCTCCACAAATAATTAAATACTAACTTGTTTCTGATATATATATATATATAGGTGAAATTAGATGCTCATGGTTATGCTAAAAAAAAAATATTGTAGCAGAACTGAAATCTATATGGTACAATAAAAGAAGAGAAAAGACATTAGAATATGTACTTTGAGTTCTTTTAGACCAAGAAGTAAATATACTCTATACATGTGTTATAACATTTATAGCAATTATAGTGCCTATAAAATTCTTTAAGTTACCTCCAACCCTTGAAATAAAGTTAGAGATTGCATGGACTGATATCAAGAATTTTCCAATTTCCATACCTAGATATCAAAGAGAAAACAAAAGAACTGTAGCAGAATAATTATTTTGGCATGCAAATGATTATATATTACAACAACATGAATGCATATTTCAGTAAACTAGGTTATTCATAAATAGTGCCTGTTGGGTTTATTCTATCTATCTAACCCAGAAATAACCAGGAAAATAGTGTCAAAAAATCTCCTGAAATCTCCTAATCGAATAACAGGTCATGAGTAATACTCCTATGTTGAAATTTCTACATTAATAACAAAAAAAAAATGGTTGCCAATTAAAATCTACATCTGCTGAGTTGAACTACTGATCCAGCACCCTTTAAAATCATGGATAGTATGTAAACCTCTTGTCAGTCAGTAGCCATTTCAATAGAAGATATGAATATGGTATAAATTGCTTTGGATTCGACATCTCAGGAAAACCCAATAGAAATCAAGATCTTGCTACAATAGCTACGAGAACACTTTACCACTGTAGGAAGCACGCAGAAATTCCAAAGTATGAATTACTAGGGAAATTCGAAGAGGTACAGTCATTCATGGCAGTAAGTAAGTTTTCGATTTACCTCATTCCCAAACGATTGGTAATATACCTCTGGTAATTAGAAAATAAATGTATTGGGAGTAGGCAACTATTAATTCAAACAAAATAGAATCACCTCGCATGAAATATTTGCACAGAAAGAGAGAAGGGTTCGAATAACTACCATTAAACCACGAATTGATGCCACGGCAAGACCACAACTATATTACCACTCTTGATACTTAATGAGCAAGCCAAGAAGAGTGTTTCCACAAGAACTCATAATATTTTAGTTCGCCCTAAAAACGACTGAGACCAGAAACAAAACAAGCATAGAGTAGCTAATCTGAGCAAGTTTAATCGCATATTACATGAGGAGTCAGTGTCTTAAATTTCCATATACAACTTCTTGGCCACGGCCATTGTATATAAAATAAAAATAATACAAGAACAGACTAGGTATGACTACAGCAAAACAGAACAATCCGTGCGACTCATCGTTGAGGTATCTCGCAAAACCTGTGTAATCGTGAATGATAGAAATCAGTCGAACGAAATCGCAAGGGGCGCAGACATTGAGGTAATCACATAGCTGTACAAGCAGACTTCCACACACCTGCAATAAACTGAAATGCGTTTTGTCATGAAGTTCTTGGTCCACAATAACATATACTCCCAAAGAGACTATCGTAAAGTAGGAAACAAAAACGCAGTAAACAAGAGTTATACCTGTGAGGTTACGCCGAGAGCCAACCTAGAACCCCTGAAACAAACACGGCAAGAAAGGAGAAGTAAATGGGGTGTGCGCGTGATAATAAAATCAATCGTTACCAAGGGAGTTCAGTTTAAACCTGATGGCGGCCAGGGCTCGGTGTGAATAGCCAGGCTAGTCGCTCTCCTCATACAAATCCCTATTCGTCATTGTGCAACCTACAACCACATGCGAATCGTTGAGGAAACTCGAAATCAATGGATGCTCCGGATTAGCTTAGCCGAGACATCTACAGAATGGAGTTTGAAAATCGAACCAAACAAGATTTCGTATGGGAGATGACGGAAATAAAACCAGCGATCACCAACGATGATAGCTATCTTACCGATTTCTACGAAAAACGTTGTGAATAATTTCCAGAGCACCGTCTTGAGGGCGTCGGCCCGATGTGGCTGTGGGAGAAAAATACCAACACGCATAAACCAAAATAGATCAGTATCGACCATGGAAGGTGTTTCGCGATAGAATTAATGCATGACCCACATTATTCGTGAACTCAATACACTGAAAAAAAAAGAGAACTCACTTGTGTGGATGAAGCGAGCAAGCGCCCTGTCAAAAACAAGAAAACCCACGAAGTGGCAATACTGTGCGAAGTCAGTCCCAAGAGAAACGCAGAACGCCAATCCGGCCAAATGAAACTTTGGTAATGAGAGCAGGAGATAATAACAGAGTCGAACCCTAACACCAGAAATCGTTAACCGTCCACGTGTAGGAACAAATGGGTAGAATGAACTGGAATTGGGATTAGCACCAAACGTAACTCCAGGATGGGTATGCCGGGGAAATCCCGAGAGGGATTGAGGCATTAAAAATTAAAGGGATGTATCGTACTGTCCATATGGTGATCTGACCAAAAAGTGTGGTACTCGACCTCCACCACCCGTTCACTGGAGCAAGAGTTAAATGCGGGTAGGTCACACACACTACCAATTTTCCAACTCGACCTATGAACTCTCGTCGACGTGTCAGTTGGGTAACAGAGATAAACGAAAATATAGTGCAAGGATCGTTGGTATAAAACGAAATGAATCCACCGATGGGCATCGGAAAAGAGGTGTGCCTGAAAAAAGAAAAAGTTAGCGTGTAGAATTTACCAAAATATGAGTTATCATGAGTAGTACGATGGAAATCACAAAGGGTCAGTGGGACGAAGACAGGTAGGTTGGGGAGATTTAATTCATCTCACAATTAATACGAGTAGTACGAGCATGCCCCGAACCCAATACAAAGTCTCAATGAAATGTGGTATAATGTTCAAATAGTTAATGGGAAAAAGAATATTTCGTAGGAATTCAAGTTATACCTTCCCCTTTTATATACGAATTATTGTATGATGATGATACATGGTAGGGTTATGAAAAGAATTTTTCATATAGTAGCTTGTTAAGATCTTAAAGGGGTGGGGTATGTTTATTAAATTCTCTGGTTAATATGATAAGTAACAATTTGACAAAGGAAAAAAAAAAATTTCTTGTGTAGAGAGGGGTGTGACAAATAATGGAATTCAAGTGAATAATATTAGCTCTATGACAAATAGATCCACAAGCATTCCCTTCTCATGTAAATATGTCAAATAATGGAGAAAGTGAGAATAATAGCTGTGGAATAGGTATAAAATAATAAATATAATATTCAAAATATTTATAAAATAATAAAATAATAAGCACTGTAGTCAAAATTTTACAAATGAACCTATGAAATAATTAGGTATCTTCGTCTTTAAAACAAATTGAAGGGTTGCAAAATACTTAATTCAATTCTATTTAGGTATCTTTGTCTTTGAAATTGGGTCAAATGGGAGAAGAAAATACCTAGAATTCCATTAGTACGTCCAAATAATTCCATTTTATTTATAAATTATTTTTTAGGAGTCTCTTAATAACCATAACATCAAAGCATAAGTATTGGTATTGGATGATTAACTTTATAGTTCTTTTTTTAATGTTTTTTCAATTATGGTTTGAGGATTTTTATTTTATAAATTATATAATATTTATTTATTTCCAAATAAAAATATTTAGAATATTTATAGATTAATAAAATAATATTTAGAATATTTATAGATTAATAAAATAATAAACATTATGGTGGAAATTTTACAAAGGAATCTATGAAATAATTAGGTAATTTTTTCTGTCAAATAAATTGAGCACCTAATTGTATTGGAAATTGGGTCAAATATGGAATAATTAGGTATCTTTTCTATAAAACAAATTGAATTGGAAATTGGATTTAATTAGAAAAGAAAATACTCAAATTGAAAAATTCCACTAGTATGTCCAAATAATTCCATTTTATTGATAAATTATTCTATTCTTAAGTAGAAATAATTCATTTTTTTTTAAATAATTTTTTTTAGGAGCCTTCTAATAACCATAAAGTCAAATCACAAGTATTTGTTGATTAGCTTTATAATTTTGTGAGTTTTTCTTTTTTTTCAATTAAAAATATTAGTTGACTTAACATGTGGTCCTCAAAATCAATTACCTTTTCTAGTAAAAAAAATATATTTTCTAATGATTTAGATGAGATTATTTGATTTCTTAAAATAATTTTCAATTATGTTTTTTATGATTTACAATTATGTTTTTCATTTAAAAATAATTTTTCATTTATATCTTATAACTTGTGTTAGATTTTGTTTTTACATTATTATTTTCTTTAAATTCATTGTATTTTAAATTGTATTTTCATACATTCAAATTATTTTAAATAATTTTTGTTATATTTACAATTTTATTAATAGCTTTTAATTTATTTTGTTATATGAAAAAATTAGATAATTAAATGCTTTCACTGTTGTCACGAAGAATCCACCAGAAAGAATCTGGATGAATGGAGAGCAGCGCTCGAAGTCCCCATGTTCCATTACTCCTGTGGAATGCAGGCGGTGATGCTTGCATTGGGAATTTGCGGAGGCAAAGTATCGACGGTATATGCCTTTCATACGCGACATCGACATCGACATCGAGCTGTGTTGCTTCCACCGATGCATATCAATTTATGAGGTTCTCTCTGGCTCTCTGATTTGATTATTTTTCTCTGTTTCGATTCGTTTTCTAGTAGGGTGCCATTTTTGGATTTCTTCCAAGTGCGAAATATTCATTTATATTGCATTATTTTATGATCAATTTCTAAGAATTCTGGTAGCACACAAACATGATCTCTATTCTTTTTTTTTCCATTGATGTTCAGTTTTATGAGATTAATTGTAGGATTAACCATATTATTAAAAGATTTGATTGGTAGGGTTTGGGCCTTCTTTTAATTGCTTACTCTATGAGATTAGATGATTTAAATGAGATTATTGGATTTTTTAAAATGATTTTCAATTATGTTTTTATGATTCACAAATATGTTTTTCATTTATGTCTTATAATTTATGTTAGATTTTATTTTCACATTATTACTTTGGTTAAATTCAATGTATTTTAAATTGTATTTTCATATATTTAAATTATTTTAAAGATTTTTTCTTATATTTAAACTTTATTAATAGCTTTTAATTAATTTATTTTTTGAATGATTTCTTCATTAATATTCTAATATAGAGTAAAGTACCATAAGCTTGAGTAGCCTAGCCTAAGCTACTAAAGGATAGACTAAGTTAAGCTAGAGTAGGCTAGGTTAGGCTAGAATAGGCAAGAGTAGCTTAGGATAGGCTAGACTAGACTCGGATTTCCTAGGTTAGAGTTGGTTAGGCTAGTGTATGCTAGGGTAGGCTAGAGTAGGCTAGGTTAGACTAGGGTAGGTTAAGCTAGGCTAGGGGAGGCTATGTTAAGATAGGATAGGCTAGGCGAGGCTAGGTTAGGTCAAGATAGGGTAGGTTAGGGTATCTTAGGATAGGCTAGGATAGGCTAGGCTAGGATAGGTTATACTATGTTAAGCTAGGCTAGGTAAGAGTACACTATGTTAGGCTAGAGTATGTTAGGCTAGGCTAGGTTAGCCTAGGTTAGGTTAGGTTAGGTTAGGCTAGGGTAGGCTATGTTAGCTTAGGTTAGGCTAGGTTAGGCTAGGCTATGTTAGGTTAGGTTAGGTTAGGTTAGGATAGGATAGGCAAGGATAAGATAGGCTAGAATAGGGTAGGGTAGGTTAGGGTAGGGTAGGATAGATTAGACTAGTCTAGGCTGGGCCACGATAAGATAGGCTAGGTTAGGCTAGGTTAGGATAAGATAGGTTAGGCTAGGTTAGGTTAGGTTAAGGCTAGGCTAGGCTAGGTTAGGTTAGGCTAGGCTAGGCTAGGCTAGGTTAGGTTAGGCTAGGTGAGGTTAGGATATGATAGGATAAGATAGGATAGATTAGGCTAGGCTAGGTTAAGCTAGGATAAGATAGGCTAGGTTAGGTTAGGATGAGATTGATTAGGCTAGGATAGTTTAGGCTAAGATAAGTTAGGCTAGGTTAGGCTAGGCTTGGCTAGGCTAGTCTAGACTAGGCTAGGTAGGTTAGTTTAGGTTAGTTTAGGTTAGGTTAGGCTACATTAGGCTAGGCTATGCTAGCTTAGGCTAGACTAGGCTAGGCTAAGCTAGGTTAGGCTAGGCTAAGTAGGTTAGGATAGGTTAGGTTAGGTTAGGATAGTATAGGTTAGGTTAGGTTAGGTTACGATAGGTTAGGTTAGGGTTAGGCTGGGCTAGGCTACGCTAGGGTATGGTAGGTTAGGCAAGGCTACGGTAGGCTAGTGTAGGATAGGTTAGGCTAGGGTAGGGTAGGGTATGCTAGCGTAGGGTAGGATAGATTAGGGTAGGTTAGGCTAGGATAGGGTAAGATAGGGTAGGGTAGGGTAGGTAAGGGTAGATTAGGCTAGGATAGGCTAGGGTAGGCTACATTAGGGTAGGTTAGGCTATGCTAGGCTAGGCTATGGTGGGCCAGGATAGTGTAGGCTAAGCTAGCATAGGGTATGGTAGGGTAGGCTAGGTTAGGGTAGGCTAGGCTAGGCTAGGCTAGGCTAGTGTAAGGTAGAGTAGGGTAGGGTAGGTTAGGGGAGCTTATGTTAGGTTAGGCTAGGTTAGGTTAGGCTAGGCTAGGTTAGGCTACGGTAGGGTAGTCTAGGGTAGGCTACCCTAGGCTAGGCTAGAGTAGGCTAAGCTAGGGTAGGGTAGGGTAGGGGAAGGTAGGTTAGGCTGGGCTAGGCTAGGCTATCCTAGGCTAGGCTAGGATAGGATGGTCTAGGATGGGCTACGCTAGGGTGGGCTACGGTAGGCTCGGTTAGGTTGGGCTAGGCTAGGCTAGGTAAGGTTAGGCTAGGCTAGGATAGGTTAGGTTAGGTTGGGCAATGTTGGGTGAGGCTAGGCTAGGTTAGGCTAGGTTAGATTAGGTTAAGCTAGGTTAGGCTAGGTTATGTTAGGTTATGCTAGGCTATGTTAGGCTAGGGTAGTGTATGGGTAGGGTTGGGTAGGGTAGGGTAGGGTAGGGTAGGTTACAGTAGGTTATGTTAGGTTAGGCTAGGTTAGGCTATGCAATGCTGGGCTAGGCTAGGCTAGGCGAGGTTAGGCTAAGCTAGGCCAGGCTAGGCTAGGCGAGGTTAGGCTAAGCTAGGCTAGGCTAGGCTAGGAAAAGCTAGGTTAGCCAAGGTTACGCTAGGCTAGGCAAGGCTAGGCTAGGCTAGTCTAGGCAAGGCTAGGTTAGTCGATGCTAGGCTAGGCTAGGCGAGGTTAGGCTAGGCTACGCTAGGCTAGGTTAGTCTAGGTTAGGTTAGAATAGGTTAGGTTAGGTTAGGCTAGCTTCGGCTAGGCTAGGTTAAGCTAGGTTAGGCTGGGTTAGGCTACATTAGTTTAGGTAAGGCTAGGTTAGGTTAGGTTAGGTTAGGTTAGGCTAGGCTATGTTGGGATAGGTTGCGGGCGAGGCTAGGCTAGGCTAGTGTAAGATAGTGTAGGCTATGTTAGGATAGGTTAGGCTAGGCAAGGCTAGGCTAGGCTAGTGTAAGATAGTGTAGGCTATGTTAGGATAGGTTAGGTTAGGATATTTTAGGCTAGGTTAGGCTATTTTATGCTAGGTTATGCTAAGCTAGGTTAAGCTAGGATAGATAGGCATGGCTAGGTTAGGGTAGGCTCGGCTAGGTTAGGCTTGGTTAGGTTAGGTTAGGCTAGGTTAGGGTAGGCTATGCATGGTTGGTCATGGTTAGCCTAGGTTAGGCTATATTATGATAGTCTTGGATAGGTTAGGCTAGGCTAGGCTAGGCTAGGAGATGCTAGGTTAGGTCAGGCTATGATAGGCTAGGGTAGGAGAAGTTAGGTTAGGTTAGGCTAGGCTAGGTTTGGCTAAGTTAGGCAAGGCTAGGTTAAGTTAGGCTAGTGTAGTTTAGGTTAGGCTAGGATAAGGAAGGTTAGGTTAAGCAGGGTTAGGCTAGGTTAGGCTAGGCTAGGTTAGGTTAGGTTAGGTTAGGTTTTCATTAGGTTAGGTTAGGTGAAGCTATCTTAGGCAAAGCTAGGTTAAGCAAGCTTAGGATATGTTTGGCAAGGCTAGGTTAGGCTTGGCCAGGCTAGGTTAGGCCAAGCTAGGCTAGAGTAGGCTAGGTTAGGTTATGTTAGACATGGCTAGGTTAATCTAGGCTAGGCTACGATAGGTTAGGCTAGGTTAGGTTTTGCTAGGTTAGGTTTTGCTAGGTTAGGGTAGGTTAGGCATGGCTAGGCATGGCTAGGTTAGGCTAGGATAGGCTAGGTTATGCTCGGCTTGGTTAGGGTAAGGTACGGTAGGCTTGGCATGGCTTGGTTAGGCTAGGCAAGGGTAGGCTATCGGTTAGGCTAGGCTGGGGTAGGTTAAGTTAGGATATGCTAGATTAGGATAGGTTATGTTACGGTAGGTAAGGCTAGGTTAGGTTAAAACGAGTTATGTTAATTTCTATGAGTTATGTTAAAATGGCTGACTTATATGAGGAATTTGCATGGAATTAAATAGAGTAAATTATTATGGCTATAATTGCATATTCCTGTGTTTATAATGATTATATTCCTGTGTTATATTTTCTAAGTTATATTTTGTGTTTGAGAGAATTCTAACTTAGGCTTTGGAAAGAGAATCTAAATAACTATATTCTTAGAGTATCTAATATAAAAAGGAGTAAGGTTAACCCTCAATATTAAACACATACGTAGAAAGTACAAATTAAAACTAAAATAAATAAGGTAAAACTTCCACTTAAGAGCGAGTTGGAAAAAAATTAAGTGGAACTATTGAGAGTTCTTATAAATGAATATGGGCAATGATTTTAGATAAGGAAACATGGAATATATTTAATATTCTTGTATACCATTTATATTAAGGTTTTTTGTGAGTATGGTTAAATATCTTGATTAGGAGTGGAAAAAGTATACTAAAATTCTTATACTAACAAAATCCTTATCTTAGTAAATTATACTAGAGTAGATACTTTAACTTAGTTTTAATAGACTAAATAGTAGGTTAAAGTATGTATACATAATCATAATTAGCATATATATGCATGAATTTGTATACAAACACTTAAATATTAAATTTGATGAAGAATCCCTATAAGAGGTAAAGGGACTAGTACAAAGGAGTAGAGACCATGAAGCAACTAAGGAAAGATTTGTATTTAAACAGTATAAGAAATGTCATATTAAGATGTGTATTTGAAATTTCAGAAAATTATTTTCTTACTGCAATTACTTTAAATTACATAGGTAAATTATGTGGATTATAATGGAAAAAAAATAAACCTAACAAATACTCACAATGAGGGAATATAACTTTAGGATAGGAAAAATACTCTTAGAAAAGTTAAGGCCTAGCCAATACAAATTTAAGATGACACATGTCTTTACCTTCTATTAAATATTGAACAATAGATTTATATTTTGTAGAAAATAAATTGAAAGAAAAGAACCCATGTTGGGTGTAGCCTTCCTATTTTTTTTAAAGATAAATTTTTGGTCAATTATATATAATGAATACAAGTATATATGAAAAATATAATAAGAATAACATTGAAAAATATATAAAACAGTGGTAGATCATAATTACATACTAGCCGTAGCCATAGAAAGATAACAATAAACTATGCATTTACTATCCACACATTACAGAGGAAAACAAGTATACAATTAGGTTCTTAGAAAATAAAAATGTGGAAATGGTATATCAACCCAACAATTACAAGAGACATATATACAATCACAAGGTCTATAAAGACTTGAAAAATTATAAGATCTCGACCATATATACCTAATACATAGGTTAACCAACGTATTGCCTAAAATCGTTTGAAGGAAGAATAATATTTTTTTCAAAATAAGATGACCCATAATATAAAGGCATTTTTCCTTTCCCGTGAAATCATAGACCAATACGTCTCAAACATATAGATGAAAAGTACTTAATTAAGCATATACGAATGAACTGTAAGGAAGAGAAAGGAACTAACTTAGTCTTGATTGTCAAAAAGAGTCACGAGATAGCAAAAGTATAGTACAAATGCACTCGATTGAATCGATACCTATATGAGAGTAAAAAACACAGAATTTAAACAAGTGTAAAAGAACGTGATTGTATTTATTAGAACAAATGATGATTTACTTTAATAGAGAATGAACCCAAAGTATATATTCTCAAGATTGAATGTGGTGCATCCATTTCAATTACCTTGTAAAGTTCAATAACAAATAAATGTTAGCATAATATCTTAAAGAAAGAGGTTAAGTGAAGAAAGAGGTTAATTATTTTTCAGGAGTGGAGAACTCTATATCAAATTAATGAATGGTGCAACAAACTTATAAGTAATAATACTTTAAATAACCATTTTAAAAGAGAGAATAAAAATAATGGAAGAATTAGGGTTTAATAATTAAAAACCATGAAGAGAGAGTAACTATTTTCTACCAAGAATATAAGAATTAGGTGATCTACATTGATAATTAAGAAAATATTTCAAGTCTCAAAAGGCATGGTCATTACTAGAATAAAAAAAAAAACCAATAAATAACATTTAGGGTTTCAAGGATAAAACCCTAGGTAGAAATGCGAAATCAACCTTGTAGTGACAATTGGTTGAATGCAAAGTTAAAGCCAAAATAGAAATTACCAAGGATACCATGGAGGAGTAAACAAGCAACTAGTAAGTCAAAGTGAGGTGGAATTCATAGAGAATTAAGGGAAACAAGTATTGATAGAGGAAATTCACCTTGAATCGTTGTATAAGAAGAAAATAATTCGGTAGTGGATCACATTAAAGAATACTTGAGATTGCTCTAATTAAAGACCCCTTCATTTCTACATTTTCTAATGGATAAAAATACACAAGTCAGAAAACCAAATATGAGAATGAGGTGAGTTGAAGTAACAAGAAGAAGAACAATGGAATTCAAGTGAAGAATGTCAGCTCTATGACAAATAGATCCACAAGCATTCCCTTCTCATGTAAATATGTCAAATAATGAAGAAATTGAGAATAATAGCTCTGGAATAGGTATAAAATAATAAATATAATATTCAAAATATTTATCAAATAATAAAATAATAAGCATTGTACCCAAAATTTTACAAATGACCCTATGAAATAATTAGGTATCTTCGTCTTTAAAACAAATTGAAGGGTTGCAAAATACTTAATTCAATTCTATTTTAGGTATCTTCGTCTTTGAAATTGGGTCAAATGGGAGAAGAAAATACCTAGAATTCCATTAGTATCTCCAGATAATTCCATTTTATTTATAAATTATTTTTTAAGAGTCTCTTAATAACCATAACATCAAAGCATAAGTATTGGTATTGGATGATTAGCTTTATAGTTTTTTTTTTAAGTTTTTTCAATTATGGTTTGAGGATTTTGATTTTATAAATTATATAATATTTATTTCTTTCCAAATAATTAGGTAATTTCTTCTGTCAAATAAATTGAGCACCTAATTGTATTGGAAATTGGGTCAAATATGAAATAATTAGGTATCTTTTCTATAAAACAAATTGAATTGGAAATTCGATTTAATTAGAAAAGAAAATACTCAAATTGAAAAATTCCACTAGGATGTCCAAATAATTCCATTTTATTGATAAATTATTCTATTCTTAAGTAGAAATAATTCTTTTTTTTTTAGATAATTTTCTTTTAGGAGCCTTCTAATAACCATAAAGTCAAATCACAAGTATTGGTTGATTAGCTTTATAATTTTGTGATTTTTTTTTTTTTCAATTAAAAATATTAGTTGACTTAACATGTGGTCCTCAAAATCAGTGTAAAAAAATATATATTTTCTAATGATTTAGATGAGATTATTTGATTTCTTAAAATAATTTTCAATTATGTTTTTATGATTTACAATTATGTTTTTCATTTAAAAATAATTTTTCATTTATATCGTATAACTTGTGTTAGATTTTGTTTTTACATTATTATTTTCTTTAAATTCAATGTATTTTAAATTGTATTTTCATACATTCAAATTATTTTAGATAATTTTTGTTATATTTACAATTTTATTAATAGCTTTTAATTTATTTTGTTATATCAAAAAATTAGATAATTAAATGAAATAATTTTTAGGAAAATAAAATTATAGAAATTTGAGTACTAGAATAAGTTAACTATTATATTCAAAGAACACCCATAAACATAACCTCTGTAGAAATACTTTGTTAGTAAATTGATATTGATATCTTAACAAATTGACCAGTGAACCTAGTTTCAACCATCTGTATTAGTATGAGCTAAGTTAATTCACTACGAGTTAATCAACTGAATCTATCATGGACTTGTAATATAAATACCATACACATATATACTATAAAAAGCCATATAACTATCACAATATGCATCCATATACAAATAAATTTCCCTTCTAGTAAGCAAGAACACACAGTTATAGGATCTCTTATGAACCCATGAAAACAAGATAGCTCATAAAGAATATCAAAAAAAAGTCCATAGTGAAAAATTTAAATAGAAGGAAGAAAAAATATCAAAAGAAAGGGAATAAACTACCCAATGAATAAAAATAAGCCATAATTACACAACCATTAAACAAAAAATAAAAGAACAAAACACAATTGGGTTATTCATATTTTCCACCACATCGGAAACTTGAAAAAATCAAGTGTTGGAAGGTGAAACTTGAGGAGAAGTACTAAAATAATCGACTTGAAAAACTCTATGTCAAGTGAGTTGAAGATGGGTCCAAAACCTCCATAGTCTGAGACAGGGTTTGAAGGTAGCGTGTGTCCCTACAAAGTAGATCTCACAATCAACCAACGAGAATGATGTTGGAGAAAAAAAAATAATATGCATTAGCAAATAATTAGCCAGGGAATTCCCATTTATATTACCCAATTATATGTCAATGGAGCTTGCGTTCTTCACCATGTTGCTGAAAATGGAATATAAGTTAGCTCTGACGTAGGAAAACCATATCCAAAAGAATATGTAACGAAAAACAACCATACGCGCATACATGCAGTAGGAAGAGCCATTAAATTACCTAAGAAAGTAAAGTAAAACAAAGGATTGATGCCTTTGTGCGGTGATTGGGTCTTATGGCTATAGAGACACCCGGCAAGGCTGAGTAAAATTGTTATCAGGAAAGAATTGAACTTTGCGGAATTTTCCTTTGGCATATATAAAACCCTGGTGCTTGTAAGAGTAAATAGTGTTCTAATGGAAATTTAAAGCAGAATAGGCATAAAAATTCAATTAGTAACTCACTAGTACATACGAAGAGGGAAGAATTGAATTCGTCACCTTATGTAGCCATGGTTCTTGGAGATGAACCAATGAACCCAAAAAGACACATTGACCTGTTAACCTATACATTAGAAACTAAGTGTTGATGACAATAATTTCACATCTTTAGGAGGATATGGAAAACCAAGGAACCGAATTTCAAAGTGAAAATAACCACTCTTAGAAAATTTAAATTTACAAAACCACCAAGTGTAGAACCCTTACTGTGGAAAATGAAAAAAACATGAAATAGTCTATTGAACCATAATACCTGGGCTCCATAAATAGTGCACTATTGTTGGGCTGTAAAAATAGCGTTGGTAGATTTGTGGCTATTACTAGTTTCCAATCATAGGAGAGAAAAATGTCGATTAGTTCACAGGAAATGTCTATACAAGCTTAAGGTTTGGGTGGAAAGATAAGAACCATTACACGGGGACAATGAATCTACACCCTTCACGTAGTCATACCATACCTTCTGCTCATCATGTGTTATCATTCGCTCATTAGATGGGATAGCATTGGCCGCATGGACGCATTAGGGGTAATGTACTTGTCATGTGGCGAGTTACCATACATAATTTATGTGATATGACCTAATGGTATAGGAATTAATAAATGACCATATTACTTGGAGAAATAAATAAGAAATGGGGGTTGGATAGTTAGGTTTAAATGTTATAAGATTCATCTAGGGAGATGATTCTTCCATATAGTAATTCTGAAAATGATCTGTTTATAATCATAGGGGAAATTAAACATGCATGAAACATTAGGTAATAAGTGCATAGATATACTTCAGATGCGGATGATGGCTCAGAGTGATGGGACTTCCGCCCCTTGGTGGATCCCGAGGGAGTTCTCTTGTTGCGACCATATGGTCCCCTACAGTGCCATTACTCACACATTAACTTCGCCAAGCTTTTCTGCTTTAACACCGTTCACCGCGCCTGTCATTTACCTCACCTTGCTGGTTCATTTGGCTATGGATTTCATTCTGGATAATTCGTCTGCTCATTGTGTTTTTTGTAGTCATCCTTCTCCCGTCTGTGGTAGTTGCTCCCTTGCTTGCACTGTTCCAAGTGAACGCACCCAAATAGGTTGACGTTGCTCCATCCCGGGATGCTTGGAAACTCTTCCAGGTTTCCACTTCACCCAGACTAGCTACTGTCATCTCAATTTCTGTTTGCCTTCTCACGCAGCTGATTTTCGGAGATCTTCGTTGCATCCCGACTGCTCCTTCTGCCCCAAGCACTCCTAAATTCATGCGGATTCGATGCCTCGGCTCAGGCAGAGAATGCGTTGCAGGCACAGAACAAGCAGAGGGCACTCTTCCCGCCCTTGCCCTTCCATTAGCTCGCCCTCGGCATCGTCTAAGGAGGACGTATATTGGAGTTTGCATTTGGATTTTGGGCATCGGAGAGGCATCTCCTACCCTCCTGGAAACACTCACTTTGTTCCACCTTCACAGCCTCCTCCGCCTGTCTCTCAGCTTGCCTCCCCTGCTTCTAATTTGCCCGCCAACCCAGCCCTCTGCCAGTCTTCACAAAAGGCGGAATTTCGCTTCAATTGCTCCTCAAACATGCCTGTTCTCACTTCTTTCATCACTATTACTGTTTGCGAAGAATCCCCTATCCCAGCTCCAGCTTAAATGCCCCACCCTGCCCCTATTCCGCCTAACCCTTAGCCCTCACATGCAAATATTGACATTCCAGCCATTTTGTTAGGCAAATCGGATGTATGTGGACTTGTTGACAAATATATATTTTCTAATGATTTAGATGAGATTACTTGATTTCTTAAAATAATTTTCAATTATGTTTTTATGATTTAGAATTATGTTTTTCATTTAAAAATAATTTTTCATTTATATCTTATAACTTGTGTTAGATTTTGTTTTTACATTATTATTTTCTTTAAATTCAATGTATTTTAAATTGTATTTTCATACATTCAAATTATTTTAGATAATTTTTGTTATATTTACAATTTTATTAATAGCTTTTAATTTATTTTGTTATATCAAAAGATTAGATAATTAAATGAAATAATTTTTAGGAAAATAAAATTATAGAAATTTGAGTACTAGAATAAGTTAACTACTATATTCAAAGAACACCCATAAACATAACCTCTGTAGAAATACTTTGTTAGTAAATTGATATTGATATCTTAACAAATTGACCAGTGAACCTAGTTTCAACCATCGATATTAGTATGAGCTAAGTTAATTCACTACGAGTTAATCAACTGAATTTATCGTGGACTTGTAATATAAATACCATAGACATATATACTATAAAAAGCCATATAACTATGACAATATGCATCCATATACAAATAAATTTCCCTTCTAGTAAGCAAGAACACACAGTTATAGGATCTCTTATGAACCCATGAAAACAAGATAGCTCATAAAGAGTATCAAAAAACGTCCATAGTAAAAATTTAAATAGAAGGAAGAGAAAATATCAAACGAAAGGGAATAAACTACCCAATGAATAAAAATAAGCCATAATTACACAAGTATTAAACAAAAAATAAAAGAACAAAACACAATTGGATTATTCATATTTTCCACCAGATCGGAAACTTGAAAAAATCAAGTGTTGGAAAGTGAAACTTGAGGAGAAGTAATAAAATAATCGACTTGAAAAACTCTATGTCAAGTCAGTTGAAGATGGGTCCAAAACCTCCATAGTCTGAGACAGGGTTTGAGGGTAGCGTGTGTACCTGCAAAATAGATCTCACAATCAACAAACGAGAATGATGTTGGAGAAAAAAAAATAATATGCAGTAGTAAATAATTAGCGAGGGAATTCCCATTTATATTACCCAAGTATATGTCAATGGAGCTTGCGTTCTTCACCATGTTGCTGAAAATGGAATATAAGTTAGCTCTGAGGTAGGAAAACCATATCCAAAAGAATATGTAATGAAAAAAAACCATACACGCATACATGCAGTAGGAAGAGCCATTAAATTACCTAAGAAAGTAAAGTAAAACAAAGGATTGATGCCTTTGTGCGGTGACTAGGTCTTATGGCTATAGAGACACCCTGCAAGGCCAAGTAAAATTGCTATCAGGAAAGAATTGAACTTTGCGGAATTTTCCTTTGGCATATATAAAACCCTGGTGCTTGTAAGAGTAAATATTGTTCTAATGGAAATTTAAAGCAGAATAGGCATAAAAATTCAATTAGTAACTCACTAGTACATACGAAGAGGGAAGAAGTGAATTTGTCACCTTATGTAGCCATGGTTCTTGGAGATGAACCAATGAACCCAAAAAGACACATCGACCTGTTAACCTATACAGTAGAAACTGAGTGTTGATGACAATAATTTCACATCTTTAGGAGGATATGGAAAACCAAGGAACCGAATTTCAAAGTGATAATAACCACTCTTAGAAAATTTAAATTTACAAAACGACCAAGTGTAGAACCCTTACTGTGGAAAATGAAAAAAAACATGAAATAGTCTATTGAACCATAATACCTGGGCTCCATAAATAGTGCACTATTGTTGGGCTGTAAAAATAGCGTTGGTAGATTTGTGGCTATTACTAGTTTCCAATCACACGAGAGAAAAATGTCGATTAGTTCACAGGAAATGTCTATACAAGCTTAAGGTTTGGGTGGAAAGATAAGAACCATTACATGGGGACAACGAATCTACACCCTTCACGTAGTCATACCATACCTTGTGCTCATCATGTGTTATCATTCGCTCATTAGATGGGATAGCGTTGGCCGCATGGACACATTAGGGGTAATGTACTTGTCATGTGGCGAGTTACCATACATAATTTATGTGATATGACCTAATGGTATAGGAATTAATAAATGACCATATTACTTGGGGAAATAAATAAGAAATGGGGGTTGGATAGTTAGGTTTAAATGTTATAAGATTCATCTAAGGAGATGATTCTTCCATATAGTAATTCTGAAAATGATCCAATTATAATCATAGGGGAAATTAAACATGCATGAAACATTAGGTAATAAGTGCATAGATATACTTCGGATGCAGATGATGGCTCGGAGTGATGGGACTTCCGCCCCTTGCTGGATCCCTAGGGAGTTCGCTTGCTGCGGCCATATGGCCCCCTACAGTGCCATTACTCACACATTAAATTCGCCAACCTGTTCTGCTTTAACACTGTTCACCGCGCCTGTCATTTACCTCGCCTTGCTGGTTCATTTGGCTATGGATTTCATTCTGGATAATTCGTCTGCTCATTGTGTTTTTTGTAGTCATCCTTCTCCTGTTTGTGGTAGTTGCTCCCCTGCTTGCACTGTTCCAAGTGAACGCACCCAAACAGGTCGACGTTGCTCCATCCTAGGATGCTTGGAAACTCTTCCAGGTTTCCACTTCACCCACACTAGCTATTGTCATCTCAATTTCTGTTTTCCTTCTCACGCAACTGATTTTCAGAGATCTTCGTTGCATCATGAATGCTCCTTCTGCCCCAAGCACTCCTGGCTTCATGCGGCTTTGATTCCTCGGCTCAGGCAGAGAATGCATTGCAGGCACAGAATGAGCAAAGGGCGCTCTTCCCACCGTCGGCATCTTCTGAGGAGGACGTAGATTGGATTTTGCATTTGGATTTTGGGCATCGGAGAGGCATCTCCTACCCTCCTGGAAGCACTCACTTTGTTCCACCTTCACAGCCTCCTCCGCCTGTCTCTCAGCCTGCCTCCCCTGTTTCTAATTTTCCCACCAACCCAGCCCTCTGCCAGTCTTCAAAAAGGGTGGAATTTCACTTCAATTGCTCCTCAAACATGCATGTTCTCACTGCTTTCATCACTGTTACTGTTTGCGAAGAATCCCCTATCCCAGCTCCAGCTTCAATGCCCCGCCCTGCCCCTATTCCACCTAACCCTTAGCCCTCACATGCAAATATTGACATTCCAGCCCTTGTTGAGCCAGTCAGCATTGGTCATTCCATTCTTGGAATGGAAAATTTGCAGGTGGACTTCTTCAGCAAGAGTGGTGCGCGAGAGAAGGACAACGATGATGGAGAAGTTGAGTTTGGTTCCAGGATCGTGGAAGAACTGGAGTCCCCTACTCCTGAACGGTGACTTTGATCCCCCTCAGCGTGCTTTGGTATAAATTTTCGACCTCATGGAAGAATTTTTTGGTTTTTTGAGTTTATATTCAGCTGTAAAAGATATAGTCTATTCCAGTTTACTGTCTCTTGTTGTATCACAGTACTTTTACTATTTTACCGGTTTCCCTTCTAAGGGTGGTGGAATTTATTTTAAAATAATTGGTTTCCCACTCTGGGAAGTTCAGTTGCTAAGGTTAAGCTTGGACATCAAGCCCAGTTCTCAGGCTCACACAACCGAAACTAGCGCAGTTTTGTACTATTATGTTTTATAAATAGATTTAGTTTTACCGAGAAAAAAAAAATAAGTGCATAGATATAATTCATCAAGATCAACTATTTACCAAATACAATAAGAAAATATAGGAATTATATGCCATGCAATAGCATATACAAATGATTAGTAAGGAAGTTAAAAAAACAAAATAATGTGTGATATATGAAGAGCAGATGTGACATTTTAATTTATAGGGTAAAATAGATGTTAATTTATAACTACTATCTATATGTTATATATTTTAATGGGATACGATTTTATTTTATCTAAAAGAAATGTTAGTAATTTTATTAATTAGAAACAAAATTACAATAAAAAAAAAACTGAAATTAAAAAATATTTACATCTAGGTTCTTGCATGTAAGATGCAATGTCTACACATCTACTCAATATTGGGTTGTAGAGGGCCTCTCTGTGTAATGATTATAAAAGCTATGATTAAATATAGTTTTCATTTTCAGCTTTAATTATTTAATGGATGATTACTAGTATCCATGTCTATGTGTGAAAAAATCTAATATTTTTAAATTGATTCTCCTAATCTTATTATTGGGCTTATATAAGTCAAATTTTGATAAATATTTAATAGGTGTTTAACTAATGTGTAGGAATTGACCACTACAACTTTATGTTCCACTCTTTCTCATCATAAACTTCATATGAACCTTGTATATCCCATTTTTTTATATAAAAATGCATTATTCTCACACACTATATATTCTTTCAGTCAAACATAAGCTTAAACACACACAAAGGTCTTCCATAATAGTTTGACCACAATATAGTTCTTTGTTTCACTTTAAATTCCATAGTATCCACATAAAAAATATATTCATTGTTATTCATGACCGATTTTGATTTCTTTTATTATGTTTACAAGCTTGTTATGTTCTTGCATAAAACTAAACTCACTCATGGATAGCAAGTAGTTGTCAACTAAGTCACCTAATTCATGTTAGTATTCAAGTTTGAGAATATGTGTGTGTGTGTGTGAGATAAAATTATGTATTCTCCCTAAACATATGATAAAAATATCACTTGTAATCTAGATCATCTAATTTTAATAATAATTTAGTAGGATTTTAAAAACTTCAAAACATAATAAAAATAATAAGTTATTATAAAATTATGATTTTTTTAAATATTATTGTTATTTATAAAAAAAATTATTATTTAAATATTTAAATAATAATAAAAGAATTAATTAATTTGATTTATATAATGTAAACCATACTTAATTTAAACTAAAAATATTTAAAAATTAATATTTATGTTTATACAAAAATTAATTCATATTGAAATTATTAAATTAAATTGTATCTATACATTGTACAGATTTTAGTGTTATGGAACCAATCAAGGACTCATGGTGATGTCACTAAAATAACATTGTCAAGGTCATTTCAATGAGTGAGTATGGAGTTGTTCAAAAGCTAACAAAGAGGTCTCAAATATCACTAAGCTTCACCCTCTTTTTAATAAGAAAAAAAAAAAATTTGTGGGTCAAATTTTGTTGAACTTCAACCGCTCTTCATAGTTTTTCTAGCATTCATATATGGATTTCATTATAGATTGACGTTTATGGAAAATTAAATTAAATATATCTGAATTCATATTAGGTTCACAATTTTGGAATTTGGAGGATAATATTAGCTAAACCTAGTGACTTTTGATGTCAAGGCCACCTAGTATTTATGGAGGTCTATGTAAAACGGCTTCACTTCTATTATATTTTTTTTAACTTAAAAAAAATCATATAATAGAGATTATCTTATATTTGGAATAACATTATGTCCACTTTTAATCCATTGGTCACTAACATGTCTATTTCCACTTTTGTGCTGCATATGTTAGGTGTTTTTATTAGGGTAGTACCTTTTAAGCTAGTGGCAGATCCCAATTAAGAGAGTGGAGGTTCAAAATTTGTACACCCATTTTGGGCAATCAAATAAAAATTCCTTAAAAATTCAGAATATTATCATACAATGTTGTGACACAATTTTTCATATAGTAAGCTTTATAAAACCATTCCTAACACAATTGGAGGTACTTTGTTTTAGTAATAAGATAGTTATAACAAATACATATCATACATAATCCTTAATATCTATGGTCCATAATCTATTAAAGTTAGGTCTTATTATTTTAATTTTCGTTTCTATCCATAATCGATATAACCTTAGACTTATTATTTTAATCGACTTTGTATTAAATTTAATGACCATATTAGTTTGTTTTTATAATATTTAAACTAAAAATTTCATATATATTATTTAAAACAAATATATTTTAATTAGGAGCTAAATCATAAAATTATGTATTATTAAATCTAATTATGCTTAAGTACAATGTAATGCTATTTTACATTTCAATAACTTTATTCTTGTGTCCCTATCAACATATGGAACAACTCTTACCATTATCTTTTAATTGAAATATTATAATTTTAATATAAATATTATAATTTTTTAATAATTCTTTTATATTCTAAAAATAGCCCTAAGCAAGCTCACATAATTGAGATGGAAAATTTTATGGTTTGTTCCGTGACTTCATAATAACTACCTGCCTTATCCCATCACCATAATGGATGTTGATGACTATGTAAGTGGATAGAATGTAGTTATGAAAACAATATTAGAAAGTGGATTTTTATATTCCTTTTAACAATGAACAAAAAATCCAAACAGGTAGAAATGATGTGCTGCTATCCCTTCAAACGGCTAGAAACCAAACGGCTAGGGAGGACGTGGCACAACCACTCACAAATTAGCCGTTGATTAAAAAAGCTATGAGGAAGAGTTATATAATGAGGATTTTGATTATGATGTTCACAAGTTAAATTACTTTTGATTCTCCTCTTCAAAGTTGGACACAGAAATAACGTTTTTTTTAAACGACTTGGTGAAGGAGACCGTGCGAATGCATCCTCCCCTACTTGGTGAAGGGAGTCGTCTAACGAGCCGGAGGAATTTCCCGAACGGTCAAAATTGGCCGGAATCCGGGCCAAAAAAATTTAAAAAATCTTGCAGAAACAGTGTTTGAATCCTAATTTTGACATTGGAAATGGATTCAGCACCATCAAAAACCTCTAGGACACCCAAAATATTAAACTTTGATAGTTATAACATGGATTTAGAAAAATTCCTGCCGGATTTTATGAAAATCTTATCGGAATTTTCATGATTTTCAGGGCGATTCCTTTGGCTAGTTAGACTATGGCCTTGGTGAAGGAGAGCCTGCAAATGTTTCATGTCACACTGTGACTACATCCCCACGAAGACCAACGTGGAGTTCTACAGTGTGGGGATGGGGAGTTTCGACCCCAACTCTTCCTGGACTAATGAGAAGGACGTTGACATTACGAGAGTGAATAGAATTAAGATGATGCCCTTCGGTGCTAGGAGGAGGATCTGGCCATTGGCACTCACCACATCAATCTAATCATCTTATGGATGCATGCAATATGGAGTAGTATGCTTTGACTGTTGTCACAAATAATCTACCAGAAGTCCCCATGTTCCATTACTCCTGTGGAATGCAGCGCGAGGATTTGCGGAGGCAAAGTATCGATTGTATATACCTTTCCTAAGTGAGGCCGACATCGAGCTGCTTCCACTGGTGTAAATCTATTTATGAGGTTCTCTATGGCTCTTTGATTCGATTCGTTTTCTAGTAGGTTCCATTTTTGGATTTCTAGGAGGTGTGAAATATTCATTTATATTGCATATTTTTATGATCAATTTCTAAGAAATATGGTAGCACACAAACATGATCTCTATTCTTGTTTCCATTAATGTATAGTTTTATGAGATTAATTTTCGAATTAATCATATTATTAAAAGATTTGATTGATAGGGTTTTCACCTTCTTTTAATCAGGATAAGGTTTGCACCTGCTTTTAATTGCTTTCTTTTAAGCTGATGTCTGTCCAATTCAATATGCAGGGTCTCCCACGACAAGATAAGATTACAAAAAATTGGATCATTGGATGTAAATAAGGCCCTAAAGAAACCTAGTTCCGGCTAGACAAGAAAGGTAAGTTTCTGCCTCTTCATTTTGTATTTCTCGAAGTAAACCCTTTTCAATGAATTATATGTAGTCTTTTCTTCATTTTCAAGTGGTTTTATAATTTTTGGATTAATACGGTGTTAGTATAGCACCTATTTTTTTTTATTACAACTCTATTTTCAGTGTCTAAACCCAATCTATTCATCTCAGTTTTATTAGTAAAACCCAGTTTATTCATCTCAGTTCTATTATTCCATTTTCTTTATGGTTTCCTGGGCTCGCCATAGTTTCTTTTTAATTCATTTCAGCCAGTTGTAATCTCTTTGTCTCAAATTTCTTGGTTATAATTTAGATATTTCTTTGTTATATCTATCAAATATCAAATCAAATCTCTTATGGATGTGTGCAATATGGAGCAGTATGCTTTCACTGTTGTCACGAAGAATCCACCAGAAAGAATCTGGACGAATGAAGCGCGGCGCTCGAAGTCCCCATGTTCCATTACTCCTGTGGAATGCAGGCGGTGATGCTTGCATTGGGAATTTGCGGAGGCAAAGTATCCACTGTATATGCCTTTCGTACGCGACATCGAAATCAAGCTGCGCTGCTTCCACCGATGCAAATCTATTTATCAGGTTCTCTATGGCTCTTTGATTTGATTCTTTTTCTCTGTTTCGATTCGTTTTCTAGTAGGATGCAATTTTTGGATTTCTTCCAAGTGTGAAATATTCATTTATATTGCATATTTTTATGATAAATTTCTAAGAATTCTGGTAGTACACAAACATGATCTCTATTCTTTTTTTTCCATTGATGTATAGTTTTCTATTTTTTTTTTTTCCATTGATGTATAGATTTATGAGATTAATTGTAGGATTAACCATGTTATTAAAAGATTTGATTGATAGGGTTTGGGCCTTTTTTTAATCACGATAGAGTTTGGGCCTTCTTTTAATTTCTTACTCTATGAGATTAGATGATTTAGATGAGATTACTGGATTTCTTAAAATGATTTTCAATTATGTTTTTATGATTTACAAATATGTTTTTCATTTGTCTTATAATTTATGTTAGATTTTAATTTCACATTATTACTGTGGTTAAATTCAATGTATTTTAAATTGTATTTTCATATATTTAAATTACTTTAAAGAAGTTTTCTTATATTTAAATTTTTATTAATAGCTTTTAATTAATTTATTTTTTGAATGATTTCTTCATTAATATACTGATATAGAGTAAAGTATCATAAGCTTGAGTAGCCTAGCCTAAGCTACTAAAGGATAGACTAAGGTAAGTTAGAATAGGCTAGGTTAGGCTAGAATAGGCAAGAGTAGCTTAGGGTAGGCTAGACTAGACTAGGATAGGTTAGGTTAGAGTAGGTTAGGCTAGTGTATGCTACGGTAGGCTAGAGTAGGCTAGGTTAGACTAGGGTAGGTTAAGCTAGGCTAGGGGAGGCTAAGTTAAGCTAGGCTAGGCTAGGGGAGGCTAGGTTAGGCTACTATAGTGTAGGATAGACTAGGTTAGGCTACTATAGTGTAGGATAGACTAGGTTAGGCTAGGTTAGGTCAACATAGGGTAGGTTAGGGTATCTTAGGCTAGGCTAGGATAGGTCACACTATGTTAAGTTAGGCTAGGTAAGAGTACACTACTTTAGGCTAGGGTATGTTAGGCTAGGCTAGGTTAGCCTAGGTTAGGTTAGGTTAGGTTAGGCTAGGCTAGGCTATGTTAGCTTAAGTTAGGCTTAGTTAGGCTAGGCTATGTTAGGTTAGGTTAGGTTAGGTTAGGATAGGATAGGCTAGGATAGGATAGGCTAGAGTAGGGTAGGCTAGGTTACGCTAGGTTAGGTTAGGTTAGGGTAGGATAGATTAGGCTAGTCTAGGTTGGGCCACGATAAGATAGGCTAGGTTAGGATAAGATAGGTTAGGCTAGGTTAGGTTAGGCTATGCTAGGCTAGGCTAGGTTAGGTTAGGTTAGGTTAGGCTAGGCTAGGTTAGGTTAGGCTAGGTTAGGTTAGGATATGATAGGATAAGATAGGATAGACTAGGCTAGGATAGGTTAGGCTAGGATAAGATAGGCTAGGTTAGGTTAGGATGAGATTGATTAGGCTAGGATAGTTTAGGCTAAGATAAGCTAGGCTAGGTTAGGATAGGCTTGGCTAGGCTAGTCTAGGCTAGGGTAGGCTAGGCTAGATAGGTTAGGATAGGTTAGTTTAGGTTAGTTTAGTTTAGGTTAGGATACATTAGGCTAGGCTAGGCTAGCTTAGGCTAGATTAGGCTAGGCTAAGTTAGGTTAGGTTAGGCTACGTAGGTTAGGATAGTATAGGTTAGGTTAGGGTTAGGCTGGGCTAGGCTATGCTAGGATAGGGTACGTTAGGCAAGGCTACGGTAGGGTAGTGTAGGCTAGGTTAGGATAGGGTAGGGTAGGGTAGGCTAGAATAGTGTAGGATAGATTAGGGTAGGTTAGGCTAGGATAGGGTAGGATAGGGTAGGGTAGGTAAGGGTAGGTTAGACTAGGATAAGCTAGGGTAGGCTAGGTTAGGGTAGGTTAGGCTACGCTAGGTTAGGCTATGGTGGGTCAGGGTAGTGTAGGCTAGGCTATCATAGGGTAGGCTAGGCTAGGATAGGTTAGGCTAGGGTAGGCTAGGGTAGGCTAGGCTAGTTTAAGGTAGAGAAGGGTAGGGTAGGTTAGGGGAGCTTAGGTTAGGTTAGGCTAGGTTAGGCTATGCTAAGTTAGGCTAGGCTAGGTTAGGCTAGGGTAGGGTAGTCTAGGGTAGGCTACCCTAGGGTAGGCTAGAGTAGGCTAAGCTAGGGTAGGGTAGGGTAGGGTAGTGGAAGGTAGGTTAGACTAGGATAGGCTAGGCTATCTTAAGCTAGGCTAGGATAGGATGGTCTAGGGTGGGCTAGGCTAGGGTGGACAAGGCTAGGCTCGTTTAGGTTAGGCTAGGTTGGGCTACGCTAGGCTATGTAAGGTTAGGTTAGGCTAGGATAGGTTAGGTGAGGTTGGGCAAGGTTGGGTGAGGCTAGGCTAGGTAAGGTTAGGTTAGGCTAGGTTAGGTTAAGTTAGGTTAGGTTAAGGTAGGTTAGGTTAGATTATGTTAGGTTAGGGTAGGCTAGGCTACGTCGGGCTAGGGTAGGGTAGGGTAGGGTAGGTTACGGTGGGTTATGTTAGGTTAGGCTAGGTTAGGCTAGGCAATGTTAGGCTAGGCTAGGCTAGGTGAGGTTAGGCTAAGCCAGACTAGGCTAGGCTAGGCTAGGTTAGGCTAGGCTAGGCTAGGCTAGGCTAGGTTAGCCAAGGTTATGCTAGGCTAGGCGAGGCTAGGCTGGGCTAGGCTAGGCAAGGCTAGGTTAGCCAAGGCTAGGCTAGGCTAGGCTAGGCTAAGCGATGCTAGGCTAGGCTAGGCTAGGCTAGGTTAGTCTAGGTTAGGTTAGGATAGGTTAGGCTAGGTTAGGCTAGGCTAGGTTAAGGTAGGTTAGGCAGCGTTAGGCTAGGTTAGTTTAGGTAGGCCTAGGTTAGGTTAGTTTAGGTTAGGCTAGGCTATGTTAGGATAGGATAGGGTAGGCTAGGCTAGGCTAGGCTAGGCTAGGCTAGGCTAGGGTATGTTGGGGTTGGCTATGTTAGGCTATGCTACGGTTGGGTATGTTAGGCTACGCAAGGTTAGGATAAGGTAGGTTACATTAGTATAGGGTAGGCTATTTTAGGCCCGGTAAGCTAGGCTAGGCTAGGTGTAATATCCCAAAATGGGAACTATGAGCAAGGGATGCCTGAAAAAATGCATTTTTCAGGAATGACTCCTAGAGAATTCAAAACCAAGACATGGATCCCTTAGATCAATGTATCTATGACCAAAATCCAAGAGGAGGCTCCAAACAAATCACTCTAGGTGGGTTGAACAGATCTCCCACACCTAGTTGTCTTGAAAAAGTGCCCAATGAAGGGACTGCATCTTGTATGAACAAGGGATAGAGTAATAGCGTTATTTTTATGAGCCTGAATACATGAAGATGTAGGTAGCCAAAAAATTTATAATATAGTAGGAAGAGAGTACAATTCCTTGACGAAAGAGTCACTCAGGATTGGCAATACAAGCCTCAATAGATCATATACATGAAATGTGAAATATACTGCTACACTCAGAATGCCCTAGGCTATGACTGCATAGTTTATAGGAGATACTGCAACATACTAAATAATAATACAAATATATAAAAATATATGGCTCAAGAAATGTGCAGGAGAAAGCTCTCAACCCCATAAAACAATAATACAACAATCCTTAGAAGGATTGTCTGAAATATATACAAAATGGAAAAATTGCAGAAATGTCGGAGTTGCAGTAGCAGCAGAAACTCAAGAACTGGAACTAGATGGAGATAGTTGAAGATGATGCACAATATGAGTATATCTCCTCTAATGGATCTTCCAAGTGAAAATTTGATCCTATCACTGAAGATCTTACCCTCCAATCAACATTGCAAACTCCCTCTGCAAATGTACTTTGAAAATAAAACAGTCACTAAAGGATACTACGTTGTAGGTGGAATAAAATGTGTTGGCCAAATGCGAAGATCTGAAATATGCTATGAATCCTCCCTTACTAATCTCCCAAAGGAAATAAGTCTCTCTCCTCTGAAGAGCAAGCCAAGAAATGGTGTTTTGGAACCTCCACTGTAACACCCTGCAACACAATGTTATAATTAAGTAGAAATAACGTTGTAGTTGAAGGAGGTGGCTTGGCCTTGAGCATTAATGTGGAGAAATAAAGTGAAATCCCTCAAGAGGCCTCTCAAGAATGATAATGAATCCTAAAGAGGAATTCCTTATGCTAAACAACACTACAACTCTGCTAAACAACAGGAGACTACGAATAGTTTAAGCAAACTAAGAAATCACTAATCATAAGCATGAGTTACAATGGATGCCTTGCCCTCCTTTTAAACAAATGCAAGCTCCCTCTCCATGGGTCCCACTCATTAGGGTTTCCTCCATCAAGTAAAATTCCCTCCTCTTTCACTGCGCTGCCCCACAAGATGATCTCCACCTCCTATCACTGCGCTATTTGAATTGGTCAAACTTGACCTTGTCTTTATGCAAATGTCCTCTTTCACACATGAGGATGTGAAATACAACTCCACTACTGATCTTCTTTCATACGAAGAGGGATTTTGTTCCTATTTCTGAATTATATGGGCATCCTTACCCATTTATTCATTTCCTAAGTGAAAACAACAAAAATTAATATTCCATTTAGCTGCATGCTAAAACTGGAATATTACAGTCCTCCACTCCCAAATGTTGATTGTCCTAAAAAAACTACATAAGATAAAATCCTCCAAGGATCAGGATGTTTTCTCATCAATATATCTCCAAGTTTTCCCTCCAACATATGCAAACTAGCTTTTGATGAGCATCCCAAATAGCTATCATGTAAGAAATAAAAATCTATGGAGGCAAAAATTGGCTGTCTATGAGCCTTCTTGAGGCATTATATTTGACATGAATTGGGATTTACCATCCACATATGAATCTCCCATCCCAAAGAAATCATCCATACAAAGTGAGTTACCTCCCAATATGGCAACTCATGGAAATCTCCTTCAAACTTGAGCTACAGAAATGAAGGTGGGCTGAAAATTTTCATATGGTAAGCATCATAGCCTACCCCACGCTATCCTCCTCTCCACTTGTGATAAGTGTAGAGTGTGTTATTATCTCAGGCTACAATGGTATTGCCCTTAAGTGGAAAAATGAAGAACAATCCTCCAAGGATCTCCCTTCCAACATTGGAGAACAAGGTGGCCCAAAACATTTCATCCATGATGAACATGACATGGTCATCATAGAGTATCCAAATGGGAAGTATGCTGAAGGTTTTACATGATGATGCATGATACAAACAATGTCTCAAGAGGACACAACACAATATCATCCACTGTAACTTCAAAAAATAGCATGGAAAGTAATATGAAAAAATCATCACATCTACTAATGAATAGTAAATGGTTGAATGTGTCAAGAATACATGATCAAACACTTGCTCATGGTTATACAGTGAATGGCTATAAAATTCATGGCCCGGCCCAAAAGAAAACGAATGTGTGGCTATTTTGGACATATCTCCTCCCATGCTCCCATTAGAACATGTAATGCAAAAAATGTGGGAATTATCTCTCCTCAAGGACACATCCAACTCATGTGTCAATTCCCAAATCATGCTCTCAACAAGAATAGAAACAATATCAGCAAATGAAGTCATGATCATTACAAGAATGAAGGAGATACTGATGGCTTCATGTGGTGTTTGAAGATACCAATAGCCTCCTAAGGATGTACAACACAGTCTTACAAACTGCTGCTTCAGAAATTTACATGGAAAAATGTTTCTTGATACATGGTCAATCATGCATGTCATCATATAGTAAATGGTTGGGTGCAAAACATAAACATACATGTAATGATAAAACATTTTCCCAAGGCCACATAAAAGATGGCTATGTCTATCATATAGTTTGGCCCAATTTTGATCATGGATCAATATGAAAAACTTGCCCTCTTGTGGAGAAATGCACTACATAGTAATGTTAAGAGCATGAAATTATTGTGTTAGCCAATCAATAATTGGAAAAAAAAATTCTTACCATATGCTAGAATTAAGATGACACATGGGTCCATAAATGAGTCCTCCATAGTGGTTTGGTATGCATCCATGAAGAGGAATGAACTATGTGTTGCATGAAGATCCTCCTTCTCATGCTTGGAAGCCCAAGTCAAGAAGAACATATCATCGTAATAGATGTCTCCATCCACTGCCCTATCATCCTTACCCCCTCCTTTTCCACCAAGTGCATCCGATGTGAAGTGATCCTAGGGACAATCCATCCATATACCCTTAGAGAGAATGCATGACATAGGGATCATGGAGGAAAAAGCGACTTAGTTGGGAAGGGGATTTTTTGATTTTAGGATCAAATATTCCATGTTGAAGAGCAGCTTTAGGAAGCCCAAGCATAGAATTCAAGATTGCAATATCAACTTCAAGAAAAAGACAAACAAATGGCCACCATGGAAGATTTGTGCATGGAGGCCATTAAACATAGATACCCATCAGACCCCTGTGCAGTCTACCTCAAAGAAAAATGGATCCTATTTAAAATCATGATACTAGCCTCTCACGGTTCCTTACCTTTTCATAACTAATGAGAATTCATTGAAATTTTCAACCAGTCAAGTATGGCAGACAAGGAAAATATGGTAGAATTCTACATGCACAATATCTTGTTGGCAAACTTGAACATTTGGGACCATAATCCTAGAATGGGAGACATGCGGTTAATGGAATTAGCCTCTTAGATGGTTAACGAGGAAGCTAGAGCACAAGAAGTAAGGAGGGTCATGAGGAGAGAGAATAGAGAGCCTATAAATATTAGGGAAAAACTATTTAGTCGCAGGGGCATCATTAAAAACCATCTAAAGATAGAAAAGGATGATGCACTTGTAGAAAATTACCTCAACACACAAGTACAAGCCATGGCCCATTTTGATGATGCTTCTAGGTTTTTGGGAGATGAATGCATAATGGCTAGTCAAAGGAGAAGGAATAGCCTCCCTCACTACCTCATAAACATGGAATACCACACATAAAATAGATTGAGAATTTCTCTAGAAAGGGCACCACTATACAAGAGGGCCATGCAGGCCAGGAATATTCAGTGGCTTAGTTTGAAACTTAGTCCACCCTTATTTTTGGGACTTAGTGACAGGAAAAACCAAGATGAGTAGAAAAAATTATGGTAGGAAGAAGAATATAATGATGGATTTTACCCTCCTGAAGGGACTCCCACACTTCTTCCTTGTGAAGTTAGAGGGTTCATTAATGCTTTGAAAGAGATGCAGAATGAAGACTAAGTTTCTTAGAGGATGAGCAAAAATTTGGTAGGGCTGTGATGATGTAAGCCATCATTAGGTATAATTGGAGGGGCTAACTGCCACATATTTATCCTTATTAAGTCTCTCTTTCTCACATTTAAATTATATTATGGTCTTTTCTTGCTAGTGTAGATGGTGATTAAGGCTTGTCATACTTCCAATACCTAATATGGGTTAAATGGAGGATAATCATGAAGATATTGCACATTTGATGAATATTTTACGATTAAAGCTTGGAGTAGACAATAAGGAGAGATTCTATGGGTATTTTCCACCTCCTTAACTCCCAAAGGCACCCGAAGGATCCTTGAGATTACCACCAACATCTCGAAATCAAAGGCAACCAAGGAAGTGGGAGATGAAGTGTACCAAAGCTCCACTTCTCTTGCAATGAAAAATGAAACATCACCTAATTTTTGGGGAGCTGTTGATAGATACCCTCTAGGTTAAATATGGCTGAGAAAGAGCTCATTAGAATTTGAACTTTGAAGGAAGCTAATAGACTCTTAGCACTTGTAATATGTTTTTGAGATTTTTATGATTATGTAATGAGACTATTTTCTACAATAAGATGAGTATTCATATTCTCCTTCACTAATTTAGTTTCAGAGGGCTAGGCTTGTGGGTTAGGGCCCAATCAATTGACCTTAGTCTCTCTTGTGTATTGATTCTGATTTTTATGTCATTGTAGCTAGTTTTCTTAATGAGTTTTAGCTAGTTTGCTTACATTTCAATTCACTTTTTAAATTTTGCTTCCATTTCTTTGTTGTCATTGAGCTTGCATAAATGTTGGTATAATAGCTTATAAACTCAGAAATTTTTGTGTCAAGCCTCCCTCTCTCATCTCTTTCACTCAAACTTTAGGAGGGAAAATATTGACCACAAGAAAAATTTTCTCTTTAATCTATGATTTCTTGGAAATAATAGCTAGGTTGTTGTAGTGTCATGAACATGTCTAGATTAGAGAGTTAGATTTCTGTTTGAATGTTTAAGTAGGCTTTCATTCAAAATTCAATTCATCTTTTTGATTTCCGTCATCATAGATTTTTCAATGTTTGTTTCATGAACATGTAGTTTTCTTTCAATTTCAAGTAGCTCAAAAAATGAGGACTTCACCAGCACCCTTATCTTCATTTCTCACCCATCAACAACCTTCTTTTTATCAAATCACCTTCAGCCTTGTTTTTAAGATTTTCACCTTCACACCATGAGTAACCTTAGAAGTGAAAGACATGATTCTTAAGATGTTATGAGCTTGTAAAATGGGTTGGAGACCTTCCATTCATCCAAGTACACCTTCATTCCACCTTCATAGGACTTTAGGAAACCTATAGAAGAATCAATAATAGCACTATTGGATCTATCCTTAAGCCTAGAAACCAACATCAACATCATATATACCTATCAAAACCATCAAGACACCTTCATCCCCGCGTCCATGAGTTAAAAACCTTCCTAAACCACCTTAACACCTTCTCCTCCTTGCTGCAAAACAATGCATTTACATGCATAATTAGGTCATGATTAGATTCATAAGTAAAATAATTATAGATAAATAACGAAGTATACATATTTTGTTTATCCATTTGGCCTAGCAATGTGTGAGTAGATTTTCCTTCCTTCTGCAATTTATATTCAACCATTTACTTCATGAAGATACCTAGTTTGCTTATATTTCTTGTGAGAGTTTAAATCATAAATATATTTCCTTGCAGAATAGCTAGATGTATTTTCTTTCTTTAGAATAGTCATTTGATGGTTAATAGAGTAATGGTTTTGAGTTAATGGTAGTTCTAGGTCTAATCGAGAAGTGTGAAAGACCTCACTCAGAAACCCTAGAAATAACACCCTTTAATAGGAATCAGAAGAGGATGACATGAGTAGAATACATCTGTTGTGTATATAGCACTTTCACCTCCAATTTTTTAAGAACCTCGGGCTGGTAAAGTAAAGTATATTATCCCCTGGGAGTCGCAACATTCCTGGTACAATACGAGGGCTCACAAAAAACCAAGGAAAAGTACATTTAGGATGGAAACCTATCCAAAATTAGCACCACAATCTTGTGGACCATTTGAAACTTAGGACTAGGTTGGACTAGGTTGGACCCGTAGCTTATCAATTAGATTTACCCACTCACATTAAAATTCATAATGTTTTCATGATTATTTACTTAAGAAATATATACATGATAGTTCTCACATTATTTATTGGAAAATTATATAGCTATAATTCAAAGGAGACTCCCTCGAAGAACATCTCTGTATTCTAGAGAGGAAATAGATCTAGCTCTGAAATCGAGTAGTTTTTTCATATTAAAGTGCAATGGAAGCACTTTACTACAAAAGAGGCTACATGGAAGCGAGAAGATGAGATTCTTGAAAACTATCCAAAAATTTTCCAGAGAGAAGAAACTAGAAATTAAACATCGAGGAAAATATAGTTAAAAGGGTGGAAGATGTGATATCCCTATGTTTTTTGAAATAACTAATATTGTTATATTTTTCGTTGAATTCAATGGTGATTCCATAACTTATGTAAATGAACAATATACATGTGGTTATGAAATCAATAATTGCAGTTATAAATTAATGGGAACGGAAAATTAGTTGAAATGAGACACTTAACTAAAGAGATAATTTCTAATATCAATCATAGATAACAGTGAGATAAATATTCCATGATAAATATATGTTTCTAAAATAACAAATTTAATGTATGGGAGACAAAGATCCATTAAATATACTAGCTAGAGAAAACTTCCAGTACATTGAAGGATAAAGAACTCCTGAAGATAAAAAAAGGCTTTAATAACAAAAATACTTCCATAAAAGCAGGACAATGCTAATGGAAGAAAAGATAATTAAGGAAGAAAAGGTATAAAACACCTAGGGAGCAGATGAAAGGGTTGCTGAGCTCTGAGGGATATTACTTGATATTAATCTTGGCTCGGGGGGAACTGGTGGTCAGTTCATGGTTGGGTGGAAAGTGTACTCATTTAGTGATTCTTTTGATTCTCCTGTTAGAAATTCTATGAGATTTATTTTGTTGATGAATAGGTACCTGCATATTGTGTATTGAAGGAATGGATTGAACTTAAAATGGTAATTAGGTTGGCAAGTAAACATATGCCTACTCTCTATTGAAGAAAAAAGTTACAATTTAGTGTAGAAAATATGTATTGTACTAGAAATTATTTATGTACAAATGGTGTAGACAATATATTTTCATGGCTAAAGAGTTTGTATCTGGGTAAATTCTTTGTAGTGATAGGAATTATATTTTTTGTGATTAATATATAGGTTGAAAGGATTTTAAATGTGATTTTTGTTAAATTTTATTAATACTTGTCACTGATATGAAGGTATGATCTCTTGTTAATAAATTTTTTATTCTTACTATTTTAATATTATTGGTGGTATAGTTGAGCTTTAACGATTTTATTCAGTTTATCGTATATAAGAAAATAATAATTACTGGTTAGAGTAAATAGATTTTGAGAGTTAAAGTAGTGCACTTATAACACTGAGGTCATATCCTAATTTCTAAAATGTCCAAAGTTAAACCTAGGCATAAGGGATAACATAGGAGCATGATGATTACCAAAGAAATGATTAAGTATTTCTGGTGCAACTTGATGTGTCATTGTAAATATAGTTAGGAAAATTAGGTTGTGTTGGAAGATAAAAGATATTATATGAAATCAGGGTAATAATGAGTATGAATGCCTTCACTCTTATACAAAAAACTACGGATATATTCTTAAGCGAGACAGATATTATGGTAATATATCGAAAAATTAGATAATTAAATGAAATAATTTTTAGGAAAATAAAATTATAAAAAATTGAGTACTAGAGTAAGTTAACTACTGTATTCAAAGAACACCCATAAACATAACCTCTGTAGAAATACTTTGTTAGTTAATTGATATTTATATCTTAACAAATTGACCAGTGAACCTAGTTTCAACCATCGGTATTAGTATGAGCTAAGTTAATTCACTACGGGTTAATCAACTGAATTGATCATGGACATGTAATATAAATACAATACACATATATACTATACAAAGCCATATAAATATCACAATATGCATCCATATACAAATAAATTGCCCTTCTAGTAAGCAAGAACACACAGTTATAGGATCTCTTATGAACCAATGTAAACAAGATAGCTCATAAAGAATATCAAAAAAATCCCATAGCAAAAAATTTAAATAAAAGGAAGAAAAAATATCAAACGAAAGGGAATAGACTACCCAACGAATAAAAATCAGCCATAATTACACAACCATTAAACAAAAAATAAAAGAACAAAACACAATTGAGTTATTCATATTTTCCACCAGATCAAACACTTGAAAAAATCAAGTGTTGGAAGGTGAAACTTGAGGAGAAGTACTAAAATCATCGACTTGAAAAACTCTATGTTAGGTTAGTTGAAGATGGGTGCAAAACCTCCATAGTCGGAGATAGGGTTTGAGGGTATCTTGTGTACCTGCAAAGTAGATGTCACAATCAACAAACGAGAATGATGTTGGGGAAAAACAAATGATATGCATTATTAAATAATTAGCGAGGGAATTCCCATTTATATTACCCGAGTATGAGTCAATGGAGCTTGTTTTCTTCACCATTTTGTTGAAAATGGAATATAAGTTAGCTCTGAGGTAGGAAAACCATATCCAAAACAATATGTAATGAAAAACAACCATACATGCATACATGCAGTAGGAAGATCCATTAAATTACCTAAGAAAGTAAAGTAAAACAAAGGATTGATGCCTTTGTGCAATGATTGGGTCTTATGGCTACATAGACACCTTGCAAGGCCGAGTAAAATTGTTATTAGGAAAGAATCGAACTTTGAAGAATTTTCCTTTGGCATATATAAAACCCTGGTGCTTATAAGAGTAAATATTGTTCTAATGGAAATTTGAAGCAGAATAGGCATAAAAATTCAATTAGTAACTCACTAGTACATACAAAAAGGGAAGAAGTGAATTTGTCACCTTATGTAGCCATGGTTCTTGGAGATGAACCAATGAACCCAACAAGACACATCGACCTGTTAACCTATGCAATAGAAATTAAGTATTGATGACCATAATTTCACACCTTTAGGAGGATATGGAAAACCAAGAAACCAAATTTCAAAGTGATAATAACCACTCTTAGAAAATTTAAATTTACAAAATGGTCAAGTGTAGAACCCTTACTGTGGAAAATGAAAAAAAATGAAATAGTGCATTGAACCATAATACCTCAACACCATAAATAGTGCACTATCGTTGTGTTGTAAAAATAGTGTTGGTATATTTGAGGCTATTACCAGTTTCCAATTACAGAAGAGAAAAAATAGAGTGACGACAGCGATACGAAAACCAGGAAAAAATGCCGATTAGTTCATAGGAAATGTCTATACAAGCTTAAGGTTTGGGTGGAAAGATACGAACCATTAGATGGGGACAACGAATCTACGCCCTTCACATAGTCATACGATACCTTGTCCTCATCATGTGTTATCATTCGCTCATTAGATGGGATAACGTTGGCCACATGGATGCATTAGGGGTAATGTACTTGTCATGTGGTGAGTTACCATACATAATTTATGTGATATGACCTAATGGTATAGGAATTAATAAATCACCATATTACTTGGGGAAATAAATAAGAAATGGGGGTTAGATAGTTAGGTTTAAATGTTATAAGATTCATCTAGGGAGATGATACTTCCATATAGTAACTATGCAAATGATCCAATTATCAGCATAGGGGAAATTAAAGATGCATGAAACATTAGGTAATAAGTGCATAGATATAATTCGTCAAGATCAACTATTTAGCAAATACAATAAGAAAATATAGGAATTATATGCCATGCAATAACATATGCAAATGATTAGTAAGGAAGTCAAAAAAACAAAATAATGTGTGATATATGAAGAGAAAATGTGACATTTTAATTTATATTGTAAAATCGATGTTAATTTATAACTACTATCTATATGTTATATATTTTAATGTGATATGATTTTATTTATCTAAAAGAAATGTTAGTAATTTTATTAATTAGAAACAAAATTACAATATAAAAAAGTGAAATTAAAAAATATTTACATCTAGCTTCTAACATGTAAGATGCAATGTCTACACATCTACTCAATATTGGGTTGTAGAGGGCCTCTCTGTGTAATGATTATAAAAGCTATGATTAAATATAGTTTTCATTTTCAACCTTAATTATTTAATGGATGATTGCTAGTATCGATGTATATTGTGATAAACTCTAATATTTTTAAATTGATTCTCCTAATCTTATTATTGGGCTTATATATGTCAAAGTTTGATAAATATTTAATAGGTGTTTAACTAATGTGTAGGAATTGACCACTAAAACTTTATGTTTCACTCTCTCACATCATAAAGTTCATATGAACCTTGTATATCCCATTTTTTTATATAAAAATACATTAATCTCACACACTATATATTCTTTCATTCAAACACAAGCTTAAACACACACAAAGGTCTTCCATACTAGTTTGACCACAATCTAGTTCTTTGTTTCACTTTAAATTCCATAGTATCCACATAAAAAAAGTATTCATTGTTATTCATGACTGATTTTGATTTCTTTTATTATGTTTACAAGCTTGTTATGTTCTTGCATAAAACCAAACTCACTCATGGATAGCAAGTATTTGTCAACTAAGTCACCTAATTCATGTTAGTATTCAAGTTTGAGAATATATATGTGTGTGTGTGTGTTTGTGTGTATAATAAAATTATGTATTCTCCCTAAACATCTGATTAAAATATCACTTGTAATCTAGATAATCCAATTTTAATAATAATCTGGTAGGATTTTAAAAACTTCAAAACATAATAAAGATAATAGGTTATTATAAAATTATGATTTTTTTTTTAAATATTATTCTTATTTAAAAAAAAAATCATTATTTAAATATTTTAATAATAATAAAAGAATTAATTAATTTGATTTATATAATGTAAACCAGACATAATTTAAACTAAAAATATTTAAAAATTAAAATTTAATATTTAATATTTATATTTATACAAAAATTAATTCATATTGAAATTATTAAATTAAATTTTATCTATACGTTGCACCGATTTTAGTGTTATGGAACCAATCAAGGACTGATGGTGAGGTCAGTAGAATAAAATTATGGAGGTCATTACAATCAGTGAGTATGGATTTGTTCAAAAGCTAAGAGAGAGGTCTCAAATATCACTAAGCTTCACCCCTTTTTTTTCCAAAAAAAAAAAAAAAAAATTGTGGGTAAAATTCTGTTGAACTTCAACCGCTCTTCATAGTTTTTCTAGCATTAATATATGGATTTCATTAGAGATTGAGGTTTATTTAAAATTGAATTTACTAGCAATTGCACCATATGTTGCAAAGGAAACGCTGTAAAGGAGTAACATAGAAAATAGTAGTATAGAGGAAAAAATATGTGATATGTTATGTGATTTAATTGAATATTGAACTTATAAATATGAATTAATTTATTTAAATTAAATTATAGGCTTGGAGAATTGTTTGGATAAAAAAATTGGTTTTTTATAACCTAGGCAGGCTCTTCCTTTCATAGTGATGTCTTATTATGCACTATGGGCCACATGGCAGACTATTCTCTGGTGAAACAACAATAATAACATCCATAATGGCCATCTCTTCTTTTATAATACAAAATAAAAAATAAAAACCCTAAATAATTCTGCTGTTGTGAAGCAGAAACATCAAAACTTTCCACTTCAAAAACCCAAAGCTTGCAGTCTATCTTCAAAGCCTTAAAGCCTTAATTTATACTAAATGAAGCCATTAGTGGGAAATGATTTATGGTGAATGAGATGCAACTAATATATGACTAGAATATGAAGAAAAATTTGTGAGCTTTCTAGTTAAAAAACAACATTAGCATCCATAATGTCCATCTCTTATTTTATCATACAAATTAAAATATCAAAACCCTAATTACTCTTACTATTGTGAAGCAGAAACATCAAAACGTCCCACTTCAAAAACCCAAAGCTTTCAATCTGTCTTCAAAGCCTTAATTTATATTAGAGGAATAACTAATATCTTTTTATTTGCCTTTTTATTATACACTAAAAGAACTACTAATATCCTTTTATCCTTTTTAGCATTTTGAGCATGCAATGCTATAAGAGTGTTATAAGTCCTTGCAAACAATGAATGATGAACAATTAGATAGAAACCCTTCTTCCTACATTTTGCTAATGAAGTAATTTGATTCATCTAGAAGTCCCGAACTTGCAAGTGTCTAAATGACAGAGGAATAACATCTCAAAATTAAATATAACAATAATGACAATCTTTAAAGAGCACGCGCATTTCAAATTCTTGAATAAGAACCACAAAAAGAATTAAATCTTCTAAAAAGAACATTTTCATCTTCCATAAGGTATATAAATTTCATCTTCCATAAGGTATATAAAGTCTTTGTATTAAAAGAGTATTAAGGATTGAAAAAGTTCTATTGCAGTGCCGAGCAAAAACACTGCAGTACTAGGCCTAGTGTTGGCTTCAGCCCACCATATATACACAAATACGCATGATAATATATTTGAAACAACATAGTAAACACAGACAACCACACATAGAGCATAGTAGACACAGACAACTACACATACAAAAGCACCTTCTATTCATACCCTAATAGGTATCACAAAAGACAAACTTAACTTTCACTTCGACGAATCACCACCACAAATACACACGATAATATAGTCCACACAACACAGTAAACACAGACAACCACACGTACAGCACAGTAAACATAGACAACTACACATACAAAAGAACCTTCTATTCATACCCTAATAGGCATCACAAAAGACCAACATTACTTTCACTTCGACGAATCATCACCACAAAGACGGAGCACCAGATGCAGATTAGATTCCTTCTCAATGTTATAATTAGCCAGAGTACGTCCATCTTCCAGCTACTTATGAACAAAAATCAGCCTCTGCTGGTCAGGAGGGATGCCCTCCTTATCCTGAATCTTAGCCTTCACATTATTAGTGGTGTCTAGGTTTTTTTATTTAATAAATTTTACAAACTTAAAAAAACAATTCTCGTAAGATATAATAAATCCTTTGATAATCGCATCAATACCTCATATATATTTCTTAATTGCCTCATATATATTTCTTAATTTCATTGTGAAATACACTTCTCTTCAAAATAGATTTATGCTAACCAAAGATCTTATTATATATTTTTTTATTTATTTTATTATTGTAATACATTTACTTCATATCTATTTAATATTAATTTGTTTATTTATATAATTTTAAATAATATATACTTATTTAATTAATATTAATCATTCATATATATTCAACCCTATATCTATATATGTTATATCATGTAATATTCATGATGCATTCCATTTAACTTATAAAATAAATAATTTATATGTTGTTAATTCATTTCTTAACCTGAGACATTGTTATATTTATAATGCATTCTATTTAATTTATTTAATTAATATTAATCATTCATATATATTCAACCCTCTATTTATATATGTTATATCATGTAATATTCATGATGCATTCCATTTAACCAATAAAATAAATAATTTATATTTTGTTAATTCATGTCTTAAGATAAGACATTGTTATCTTTATAATGCATTCTATTTAATTAATCGTGATTTATATCGGAGGATAATTTTCAATTTTTATTAAATTGGTGATTAATATTTTATTGGACTGAAATGTTTTACGTTATTATTATATTTAATTAATATTTTTTTATTAAAAAGGGATTGTTTGCAAGTAAATGAAGCACTTAATGATGGGCTATCATGTGTGCTGCCAAGAGGATATTTGATAAGTGTCCATTTTTTACTAGTACATTTCATTGAGTGATTGAAGGGCAGATTTTCAGTCCCCTGCAAGGTTGCCAGATTCGAGCACATGGTGTGGATGCTGCATAATTCTAATACAAAGGCAATATTCAGACTGATCCCAGCTTGGGGAATTTGGTCCACTTCTATCTTTGTCATTAATCCAAGTGAAAGCACCCTGAATTTATTTCTTTCATGGATTATCTATATTGTACAATCTCTTGCATGTTATTGATAGGAATTTTATTGTTATTGTTCATTACTAGGGTTTTATGAGCGACGGTAATTTTATCACTAAAATAACATCTATTTATTAAAGTAATTTATCAATACATGTTGTTCAAATGAAAAATTGGATACTATATTTTAGGTGGAAGATAATATGGGAATATTATTTTATTTATCATTTTAATTTACTTTGATGCATCCAAAATCTGCCTATATGTAATTGTAAACAACTAATGCGGATGGATTTTTCTTAAGAACTAGCGCCCTTAGATTTTTCTATTATAAACCCTCTGATACTCGCGACTTGTATTTGAGCAACCAATGATAATGGTATACTCAGTGCCATTGGTATCGGATTTACTCAAGGATGAATAATTCTCTCACATGACACAACTGATGATAACCAAGGTGTAAGACCTATATATATAAATATTCTTTTGTCACTATTTTTTTATATTGTTTGAAATGTGTTACTCTCTCAATGTGGAAGTCAAGTTGACTTATAATTCATTAAAATAAATACGATGTAGGAAAAAAGAAAGGCTCAATTATAAAAATCAAGCATGGTTTTGTTAAGGTGCAATTATCTTATATAAATATATAAATTTTTGAATATATATAATTAATTGATATTTATTGATGTTAGTTGAAGTTAGTGTGCTTAATTTTATTTAATTCAAAATATGTAAAGAAATTTTAATATAATTATCAACTAAATTTAGGTTTTTGATAGATAATTTTAACATTAAATTATAAAATATATTACAATATTACAGAAAATTATATTGAAAATATTTTATATTAAGGAGCTATGATTCAATCTATGTTAAAATATGAAGTCTATCTACTTACCTTAACACAAATTTAGTTTAAATCAATTATGATAAGTGAGATATTAAATTAAAAAACTACATGTTTTTACTTTTAAAAAACTCATTTAAATGTTTATAATCATATAATCATATTTTTTTAGACATATTATTTACAGAAAACTGTAAATAATGTATATATGGAACATATAGTAAAATTTTCAGAAAATATTTATAATATTGAGTATTTTAGATATCTGAAAATATATGAAAATAAGTATTTAAGATGTAAATTAAATTCAAAAATACATATAAATAATATAGATTATTAATGAAACAATAAATTAATAAATAAGAAAAAAAAACACCTCAACAAATAAATATTTATTTTGTGATATACAACAACTATTTTAGTTATAACGAACTTTTATATTTTATTTATTTATTTACATATAACCATTATTTTAGTTATAACTAATTTTTAAATTTAAGAAAAATATTTTTTAAAGTTTTTAAAAAATAAACTTCCATTTTATTAACAATTATATATTAGCTCATCTTCAAAGAAAAATAAAACAACTTTAACAAAAAAAAATACAATTACTAAACCATTTTCATTCCATTAGTCTTTATCTATGAAAGTGCAGTATGATTCAGTGCTTACATTTCATCCATTACCACACAATTCCGGCATAATGCTATAGTTCGTTATAGTTCTCAGCGCAGTTGAACTTTCCGGCATAATGCTATAGTTCCTCTTTTATTCTCAGCACAATTGAACTTTCTTGAAGACAAATATATAATAGGAATAACAGAGTCACCATGAAACCAAAGATCAAGAGACAACACACAGCGAAATTTGCATTTGAAGACATCTTAAAAATATTGCAACCATGACCAAAAATCAAGGCATCCGAAACAATAAATGAAACCTAACCTAGTAAAAAATCTCCAAGTTCATAGCTTTACACGAAATCAAGAAAACTTTTTTATGCTAAATTACAAACCGGAATGACTCTCAAAAATTGAAAAATAAATGTAGTTCTACAAAAACCATAAAATACCTAAATTATCAAAACTTTATAGAATTGATAGGATTACAATACTCTGGAATAAGACAGTGTAGATATTGGTTTTTCCAATAACAGTCATGGGTACGTCATGAGAAAAACAACACGGTTACCCTAATAATGCTCAGCCATAATGTTTCAAATTTGTCAAAATTTAACGAGAAGCAACAAATATTCTTCCCAAACACACAGCAATCCAATCTTATAAAGAAATTAAGAAGGCTGAGTTGCCATACCTGTAAATAAAAGCTGTCGAAAATATTCACAATGAGATAGAAAAACCAAGCGTGCCTATGAAGATCACAGGAAGGGTGGGTTGTATTTATAGGAACCAAAGTTGTATTTATAGGATCAGTGAATGCAAATCGTAGGAACCAAGTTCATCTTTGTAGCCCCAAAACGTAGAACCACACACAGATGGAGCCGCACAAGTGGATTGGCATGCTGCAACCTTCTTCATTGCCTGAATCGTATCTTGGCATCCTGGCTGATGAGGCTGTAGTGCCAGGGTTTTGACATCCGCTTCGTCCATCTCCCTCGACATCCACTTCGTCCAGCTCCCTCGAGTCAAAATCGAAGGAGAGGCAGAGAACATGAAGGTAGAAACTCTGGTATCAAATATTTTGGAGAAATCAAAGGATTCTTAGACATTTCTTTCAATTTCATGGCCACACTTCACTTGTTTAACGATTTTCTTATTTTAACTAATTAATAACCATATTTAATCATAAGGTCCATAGTGTTTCAATAGTCCAACATCCAAATCAACGTTACACAATAGTACATGTGGAATTTGAGGAAAGTTGTTTTCAAATAAGAACGCTTTACAGCGTAAATATTTCTAAATTCATATTAGGTTCACAATTTTGGAATTTGGAGGGTAATATTAGCTGATCCTGGTGACTTTTGATGTCAAGGCCACCTAGTATTTATGAAGGTCTATGTAAAATGGCTTCACTTCTATTATTTTTTTTAACTTAAAAAAAATCATATAATAGAGATTATCTCATATTTTAAATAACATTATGTCCACTTTTAACCCATTGGTCACTTACATGTCTATTTCCACTTTTGTGCTGCATATGTTAGGTGTTTTTATTAGGGTAGTACCTTTTAAGCTAGTGGAAGATCCCAATTAAGAGAGTTGAGGTTCAAAATTTGTACACCCATTTTGGGCAATCAAATAAAAATTCCTTAAAAATTCACAATATTATCATACAATGTTGTGACACAATTTTTCATATAGTAAGCTTCATAAAATCATTCCTACCACAATTGGACGTACCTTGTTTTAGTAATAAGATAATTATAACAAATATATATCATACATAATCCTTAATATCTATGGTCCATAATCTATTCAAGTTAGGTCTTATTATTTTAATTTTTGTTTCTATCCATAATCGATATAACCTTAGACTTATTATTTTAATAGGCTTTGTATTAATTTTTTTTTTTTTTCTGAATATGGTTACTTCTATATTGATACAAAAATAGTGTTACATAGAGACCGAAGCCTCGAGAGTTCTAGCCCATTGCTGCGGCATTCTTGCTTTACAAGCTGGTAATTGATCATCAAAACAATTAGGAGGTAGACCATGAGAGCTTTGAAGAGCAGTGATACTGTCTGTTCCTAACAAGTGACTGACATCTATGACTGAGTAATGAGTAGACCTTAACAGTATGACTCCTGTGGAGTAGGCCAGAGTAGCAAGATTTTTACAATTTCGTACCATAGCAAGAACAAAAATGACAGTTCTATAACCTGTGACTAAAGCATGGACTTGGACATATAGCAGAATATAGCTCCCACACAGGGGAGACCGTCCATGAAGCAAAAGAGAAACCATAAGAACAGTAGCAGAATTAAGCAGATGCATAAAACTGTAGATAAACACCTTCAGGCTGATGAAAACCAAAACTTGGGAGCACAAACCTGGAACCACGTTATTGAGCAGAGGGAGGATCTTCCTCGACAATGAGGCAGCCGAATTTGTAAGGATCCTCATCTTCAAGAGGAGGAGCATCCTGGCGCGCAAGACCACCATCATTTGGAGCTGAAGGATTTTCCTGAAAGCCCAAGTTGGCTTCTTTGTTAGAAGAAACATTCTGCTCGATGTCCGCCTAAATATTGTTGTGCTCTTCCTCCGCTATGGGCTCCAGAGGAGCCTCCGTGGTGGCGCGAGCCTGGTCCGAAGAAACCTGTTCAGAGGGGGCTGCCCGAAGGTCAATGGTAACCGTGGAAAGGAGAGAGGTATTGTTGACGCTGCAGGGGAAATGAAAACGGGCATGGTAAGAATGCGCCCTGGAAGACAAGCGAAAGTGCCCAGCGGGATTAAATCGATTCCGACCTCTTCCTCGACCTCTTCGTGGAGCAGGAAGACGGACAAGTCTGAATTCAGAAGAATAAGACGAAGAATCGGAGTTGGAGGGAGAGGATCTACTGATGGCATGCCAAATGGCACCCCCACGCCTGCAACGCATTCTCGGGCGTAAGCGGGGCATGGTTTGAGTGGTATAAACTTGATGGCGACTGGAATCAGAGAAGAATGTGCGCGGAAGGTTGCAGGAGGCACTATTGGAGAAATGGAGGCCTGGCAGTATATCTATACAGCAGTTTAAAATGCAACGAGACCCTGTGCTGGTGCGTGAGCTGCGCTCAGCAGCAGCAGGGGTGCAACAAACGTGGAGGGGATGAACACACAAGAAATTTCCGGAGCTCGCCATCGCTGAAGTAGAAATGAGCTGGTATCTGGGAGAGAGCTCCCATAAATCTGCATTGAAGGGCCGAACGGTGGAATTTAAGTTCAAGAGCATGTGAGGATGGGTGGCGGTGGTGGTGAGCCACGCGCCAGCCCACCTGACCACCTGCTCACCATTAATCTCCGAGACCACCCGCATCCGGGAATGAGAGATCTTTGTGCACCAGGAGAGTGCAATCATGTTGAAGTTGTAAATCATTTGAACTGCTGAGAGGGCCAGAGAAGAATGGAAGATCCTGATCCACTCCTTGATTAGCTAGTCTGTCAGCTACCTTGTTAGCTGTTCGACGAACATGCTTGAAGATTATACTTCGGGGGGTTCTGAGCCATTCTTCAATTTGCTCCAGTCTGTTTAGAAGCCTCCAACTGGAAGCAATCTTGGCTGCAAAGGTCCCATATTGGATGCCAATCGCAGCTTCAATTAGGATTCTGGTGTCCCCTTCGATCTCAAGGGGGAGAAAATTTTCTTGAACCGCAATTCACATACCTTGCCACAAACCTTCAAGTTCTGGAGCATTGTTGGTGTCTTTACCTAATGAATCATGGAAAATGTACTGAGCTAAGCCAGATGCATCTCTGATAATACCTCCATACCCTGCAGGACCTGGGTTTCCCTTGGAAGCTCCATCAAAATTAATTTTGTAGGGATGTATGACAGGGGGAGTCCAGGACAGGGGAGAGTCCGGCTGGTTAGTGGAGGAGGCAATGTCCCGGACTGGAGGGGATAGAGATAAATTCCAATTCCTCATGATGAGGCGTTCCTGAGGGGAGGCCGGCATATCCGAATCCTGCCATGATCTGAGGGCCAAAGTCTCTTGAATAGATTGTTTGAGGAGAGTCCATAAAGCATCAGGAGATCTGCTTTGATCCTTGAAGATCCGATTGTTATGCTCTTTCCAAAGAATCCAGTAAATAAATCCCGGTAGCAGAAGCCATAGGGAGTTGAGAAAGGGACTTTGGAAAGAATGCGTGGGCCAATTCTGGATCGTATTTACTATATATCCTTTTCTTCTACCTGTTCTGCGATTGCAAAGAGCTGTTCTCTCCCAAAGTTTATCTGCAAGGGGACAGAGATCCATGAGATGAGTGATTGTCTCTGTTTGGAGTTTGCAGTTTGGACAACTTGAAGGTCCTATGAAACCTTGCTTTTGAAGATTTTCCCAAGTGAGGATTCTCTTTTTACTTAAGAGCCAAAGGAAGGTCGAAACTTTGGACCATATTCCTGGTTGCCAAATCTGATCCCAAAGCTGGTCCTTGATAGTTTGCCTGGGTAGAAAGAGCAGTTAATAAGCCTCCTTTGTCGTAAACATACCTTTGGGGGTGTATCCCCAACGCACTCTATCCTGTTGATCAGAGATTTTGATTTTTCTGAGTTTAAGTTCCTTATCTATTTCTCTGAACGTTTCCTCCTTCCAGTTGACCTGCCAAGTTTCAGCAGGGCTCCAAATTTGATAACCATGTGACGAGTTTTGTTGCCAGAATTGATGAACAAAAGTTTGATCATTTTCTCTCATGGAGGCTTGCCACTTAGGTTTATGAAAGAGAGAGGAAAGTTTGGGATTTTGCTGCCAGGAGTCATCCCAAAATCGTGCCAAGGTACCTGAATGGATTTCCCAAAAACTATGCTCTTGTATAAAAGCACTATGTTGTCTTGCTGCATTCCAAATTAGGGAGCCAGAGACTGTCGAGCTGAACCGAATTAGAGCTGCTTGTGAACTATCGGAAGCATATTTGGCCTGCCAGAGGTGAGCCCAGGGAGGATGAGGGTTAGAAACCCATTTCCACCAGATGCGGGCTCCCATTGTGTTATTACTGTGTAGGGGGTCCCGCAATCCAAGCCCTCCAGTAGCCTTAGGAAGGCAGACATCTGTCCATTTGACGAGAGCCCATTTTTTGTTGAGCCCTGAGGAACCCCATAGGAAATTTCTTTGAAGAGTGCGAATTTTTTTCAGGACCCATTTAGGGGCTACCAGTATAGAGAATAAGTATATAGGCATAGCTTGGAGGACTGATTTGATGACGATAATTCTGCTGGCCATGTTGAGCGACCGATAGGTCCAAGAGGAAAGCCTGGAATCTAATTTGTCAAGCAGAGTGCGCCAGGTAGCATGCTTGATGGCAGAGCCAACAAGGGGAGCTCCAAGATACTTAGAAGGGAGACTTGCTATGGGAAAGCCCAAAATTTTGGCTATATTACGCTGAGTGAAGATAGGAGTATGGAAAAAGAAGAGATGGGATTGAGCCTCATTGACCGTAGTACCCGAGGTTGCTGAAAAGATATTGAGCAAGGATTTAAAGGCAGTTGCTTCTTGGACTGACGGGTGTCCAAACAGCATGTTTTCATCGACTAATTGTTGATGGGAGATAGGAGGCTGGTCATGAAGCGAGATTCCTTTAAGGGTGTGGGAGGAGACGACAGCATGAAGGAGGCGGCTAAGGCCTTCGGCCATGAGGACAAAAAGGAAAGGGGAGAGAGGGTCTCCTTGTCGTATGCCACGGGAGGGGCGAAAGGTTGAAGAAGGAGACCCATTGAGCAGGATGGAGAAGCTTGGAGAGGTAATAAGGTTCATGAGCCAACGAGTCCAGGTTGCATGAAAACCAAATGCTAATATCATTTGATTAATGTAGGACCAACTGAGTTTATCAAAAGCCTTTGAAAGATCTAACTTTAGAATCATATCTGGTTTTTTGAGAATTTTGAGTGAGTGTATCACTTCGTGCGAGAGAATGATACCATCCAAAATTTGGCGCCCTTCAACATAGCCAGTCTGGTCCGGTGAGATCAGGAGAGGGAGAAGAGGTTTCAGCCTATTGGCTATGACTTTTGAAATTAGCTTGTAAATAACATTGCAGAGTGCAATAGGCCTGAAGCTGTCAGGGGTGCTAGAGTCCTCTGTTTTTGGAACTAGTGCTATGAAGGTCACATTCAGAGAAGGGAGTAGCCAGTGCATCGAGCGTGATTCCTCCATAAGCTCCCAGACCTCTGTTTTAACCATCTCCCAAAAAACATGGAAGAAATTGGCAGTAAAGCCATCCGGACCTGGGGCTTTACCATCTTTAAATTGCGTCATAGCATCTTCCACTTCCTGCATAGAGACTGGCTGAAGAAGTTTGCTGTTATGATCGTCAGTTATAATTTTCGGTATATGCTACGTGATAGAGCGAATGGCATGATTTTTGCAGCCCTGAGGTTCTTTTAGGATGTCCTGAAAGTGCCCTTTTAGTTCCTTTTCTATATCTTCATGATGTTCCAATCGCTCCCCTTGCCGATTGTTGATGAAGGCAATATTGTTGTGCATGCGTCTTTTCACTGTGGATCTGTGGAAGAATTTGGTATTCTTTTCCCCTTCCTTGAGCCATTTTATCCTTGATTTTTGACGCCATAATATTTCTTCCTGATGCCGCCTAGCCTCAAGATTGGAAAGGAGGTCCTGTTCCTGTTGAGCGAGTTCTTCTGTCCTGCCTCCTGAGATAATACTTTGTTGTAGGGACTTCATTTGCTGCTCCAGCTCTTTCTGGTGATCAAAGATGTTACCGAAGTGGGTATGGTTCCAAGATTTGAGAGCCTGTTTGAGATGTTTTAGTTTTTGTTGGAATTTGTACATCTTGGCTCCTTCCAGAGGGATGAAGGAGTTCCAAGCATCTTTGACAACGTCTTTGAAATTGGGATGCGAAAGCCCAAACTCTTCAAAGCGAAAGGGTCTATTGCACTTGGATCCTGTGCACGTTCAATGAAGCATAATAGGCTAATGGTCTGATCCTACTTGGGGCAGGATTGAGGCATTGAAGTCCCCTCCCAGGTGGATGGTGTTGTCCGTCAATAAGAACCGATTCAACCTGGAAGCGATGTGCTGAGGTCCTCTCCTTTTGTTAGTCCAAGTGTACAGTCCATTTTACGTGCGCATGTCCATTAGCTGATTTCTATCTATGAAGTCTTTAAAGCTGATGCTATCACTATCCAGCCTTGTTCTTCCTCCTGTCTTTTCCTCCAAAGTTGTAATGATGTTAAAATCTCCGCCACAGATCCATAGATGGAAGCATATTTCAGAGTTAAGAACAGTAATAGACTCCAGAAGATCCAATTTTTTTTGAATGTCCTGTGGGAAGTAGACATTAGATAGATGTCCATGGATATTCGTCCCTATTAGGTGGAAAGTGGACTGAATAACGAAGTGAGAGGCATGAAAATCATAAAGGTCGAGAGCTTGGGGATTCCATATGATGGCTAACCCACCTGAAGCACCTGACGCATCCACCGAGACAGAGCGACATCTCGACCAGACTTTGTTTAAAATTCTTTCCAAGACAATACTGTTACATTTAGTTTCTTGAAGAAAAACCAGAGAAGGCTTATCTTGCTGTATCATTTCCTCGCACATTCCAGGAAATGAGTTTCATGAGGAACTGTGGGGGAGGGTTTTGTAAAATTTTGTCATCTTAGGGAATCTTCCAGAGTCCACAAGCATTTCTCCTAGTATAATGGTTATTTGCAAATCGGTTTTGCGCCCTCTCTTTTTTGATTCCTTAAGTATTTTTTTTCCATCCCAGGGGCTTCCTGCTTGAATACCAAGGTATCTTTGTTGCTGAGCTCTAGCTAAAACCACTTCAAGACTATTAATCTGTCTGGGAAGTATTGTATTGTAATTTTTCTATCGGTAAGCAGCTTCTAAACCGAGGATGTCCAGATCCCCCAAATCTATGCTCTCTGGTTCTTCTTCCATATGGATTGGGGGATTCTGGTCGGTAGTACTTTGCTGTTGATGGATAATGAGTGCAGAAGCAGCATCTAAATCCATAGAAGTGAATTTTGGACCCGGATCAGGAATAGTGTCATCCGAGGGAAGGGAGACTGGGATCTTGACAAGATCGGAAGCAGGGACCAGAGTGGAAGAATCAGGAGGGGGAGAGATGGAAGTGGAAGGCTGATCTGATGAAGCAGGTTGAGAGGGAATACTTACCAGATTGATTTGAGGGGACAGGATAACAAAGCTATTGTGAGTGGTAGGTTTTCTTGGAGGATCGTGATCAACAGGGGATTTTTTTGCATGCTTTCTTCGGCTAGAGACCTTGGTGAAACCATCTGCATCTTTGTTGGCCTCGGAGGCTGGGGTTTTTGTTTGGCTATTCAAGGGGAAATCCATGAATAAATGGCCATGTTCATGGAATTTCCTGCAACGAAAGGGAATGTGCTCGTAGTCTAAAGTTTGGATCCATTCAAAATCGTCATGGAATAAACTTACCGAATCCGTGAGTGCTTTTGACAAGTGCATTTGAACACATATTCTGGCATAAGATGTGTATCTGCGGAGTCTTGTTTCTTCTGCCGCTTTGATGAAGACTCCCAATCCATTACCAATATCCCTAAGGGTTTCCTCATCGCAATACTCCAGAGGTAGGGAGTACATGCGAATCCAGACAGGAGCCCAGGTGAAATCCTCTTTGTCTCGATTGAATCTCTTTGTCCAGTCACGAAGGTACATGCCTGCTAAGTTGAAAAAATACGGGCCTCCTTTGAAGATACGTGTTCGATCCTCCAAGTAGTTGAAAATAGTTGTAAAGAATCCTTTAGGCCTAGTTGTAGAGTTACCTGTCCTTTTGGCCTCCATTTGGATATGATCCATCCTTGCAGGGCCTTTTCAGTAGGCCAGAAGCCTAAGAACTTTCCGATGAGCGCATGATCTTTCATAAACTGGATTTTTCCATTGATACGATGGCTAGGAAGATCGATTTTTTTCCTTTTTGTGGTTCTTGGAATTCAAGTAGCTGAGGACGCCTTTGTCTGTGTTGCAGAAGCTTGCTGGTCAGAGGCGCTATCTTTAGCGGCCGTGGAGCTGTCAACAGGAGTTTCAATTTTGTCTGTAGCTGTAGGAATGCTATTGACCTGATGAGTTTCGTTTACCTCCTGGGGTTTAGATCCGTGTTTGGCAGAGGAATCTGCATTTGCAGAAGAGTCAGCGGAAGGACCATTGGGAGGAGGGGGGGCTGCACCCGCCCCTCCAACCACGGTATTCATTAAGATGCGTGCAGTCAGAGGACCTGAGAATGAAGACAATAGTTGCTAGTGTGGGAACGCTGCAGATCAGCGATGCAGAGAAACTGCATAAACCCTGGCGATGCAGAGCAGCTGCATAAACCCTAGCGATCAAATTTTAAATCTGGATTTGTATTAAATTTAATGACCATATTAGTTTGTTTTTATAATATTTAAACTAAAAATTTCATATATATTATTTAAAACAAATATATTTTAATTAAAACTAAATGATAAAATTGTAATATTATGAAATCTAATATGTTTAAGTACAATGTAATGCTATTTTACATTTCAATACCTTTATTGTGTGTCCCTATCAACATATGCAACAACTCTTACCATTATCTTTTAATAGAAATATTATAATTTTAATATAAATATTATAATTTTATAATAATTCTTTTATATTCTAAAAATAGTCCTAAGCAAGCTCAAATTATTGAGATGGAAAATTTTATGCTTTGTTCCGTGACTTCATAATAACTACATGCCTTATCCCATCACCATAATTGATGTTGATGACCATGTAAGTGGATAGAATGTAGTTATGAAAAAAATATTAGAAAGTGGATTGTTATATTCCTTTTAACAATGAACAAAAATTCCAAACAGGTAGAAATGATGTGATGCTATCCCTTCAAACGGCTAGAAATCAAACGGCTACGGAGGACATGGCACGGCCACTCACAAATTAGCCGTTGATTAAAAAAGCTGCGAGGCAGAGTTATATGATAAGGATTTTGATTATGATGTTCACAAGTTAAATTACTTTTGATTCTCCTCTGCAAAGCTGGACACAGAAATAATGTTTTTTTTAAACGACTTGGTGAAGGAGATCGTGCGAATGGATCCTCCCCTACTTGGTGAAGGAAAGCCTGCAAATGTTTCGTGTCACACTATGACTACATCCCGGCGAAGGCCAACGTGGAGTTCTACAGTGTGGGGATGGGGAGTTCTTAGGAGAGAAGTTGGGGAGTTTCGACCCCAGCGCTTCCTGGACTAGGAGAAGGACGTTGACATTACAAGAATGAATAGAATTAAGATGATGCCCTTCGGTGCTGGGAGGAGGATCTAGCCATTGGCACTCACCACATCAATCTAATCATCTTATGGATGCGTGCAATATGGAGGAGTAGTATGCTTTCACTGTTGTCACAAAGAATCCACCAGAAGTCCCCATGTTCCATTACTCCTGTGGAATGTAGCGCGGGGATTTGCGGAGGCAAAGTATCGACTGTATATACCTTTCCTAAGTGAGGCCGACATCGAGCTACTTCCACCGGTGAAAATCTATTTACGAGGTTCTCTCTGGCTCTCTGATTCGATTCGTTTTCTAGTAGGTGCCATTTTTCGATTTCTCGGAGGTGTGAAATATTCATTTATATTGCATATTTTTATGATCAATTTCTAATAAATATGGTAGCACACCAACATGATCTCTATTCTTGTTTCCATTAATGTATAGCTTTATGAGATAAATTTTCGGATTAATCATATTATTAAAAGATTTGATTGATAGGGTTTGCACCTTCTTTTAATCAGGATAAGGTTTGCGCCTTCTTTTAATTGCTTTATTTTAAGCCGATGTCTGTCCAATTCAATACGCAGGGTATCCCACGACAAGATAAGATTACAACAAACTGGATCATTGGAAGGAAATAAGGCCCTAAAAAAACCTAGTTACTGCCAGACAAGAAAGGTAAGTTTCTGCCTCTTCATTTTGTATTTCTTGAAGTAAACCCTTTTCTTCATTTTCAAGTGGTTTTATAATTTTTGGATTAATACAGTGTTAGTAATAGCACCTATTTTTTCTATTAGAACTCTATTTTCGGTGTCTAAACCAAACCCAGTTTATTCATCTTAGTTTTATTATTCCATTTTCTTTATGGTTTCTTGGGCTCGCCATAGTTTCTTTTTAATTCATTTCAGCCAGTTGTAATCTCTTTGTCTCAAATTTCTTGGTTATAATTTAGATATTTCTTTGTTAGATCTATCAAATCAAATCTCTTATGGATGTGTGGATATGGATGTGTGTAGTATGGAGGAGTAGTATGCTTTCACTATTGTCACGAAGAATCCACCAGAAAGAATCAGGACGAATGGAGAGCGGCGCTCGAAGTCCCCATGTTCCATTACTCTTGTGGAATGCAAGCGGTGATGCTTGCATTGGGAATTTGCAGAGGCAAAGTATCGACGAGATATGCCTTTCATACATGACATCGACATCGAGCTGCGCTGCTTCCACCGATGCAAATCTATTTATGAGGTTCTCTCTGGCTCTCTGATTTGATTATTTTTCTCTGTTTCGATTCTTTTTCTAGTAGGGTGCCATTTTTGGATTTCTTCCAAGTGCGAAATATTCATTTATATTGATATTTTTATGATCAATTTCTAAGAATTCTGGTAGCACACAAACATGATCTCTATTCTTTTTTTTCCATTGATGTATAGTTTTATGAGATTAATTGTAGTTTTATGAGATTAATTGTAGGATTAACCATATTATTAAAAGATTTGATTGATAGGGTTTGGGCCTTCTTTTAATTGCTTACTCTATGAGATTAGATGATTTAGATGAGATTATTGGATTTCTTAAAATGATTTTCAAATATGTTTTTATGATTTACAAATATGTTTTTCATTTATGTCTTATAATTTATGTTAGATTTTATTTTCACATTATTACTTTGGTTAAATTCAATGTATTTTAAATTGTATTTTCATACATTTAAATTATTTTAAAGATTTTTTCTTATATTTAAAATTTTATTAATAGCTTTTCATTAATTTATTTTTTGAATGATTTCTTCATTAATATTCTAATATAGAGTAAAGTACCATAAGCTTGAGTAGCCTAGCCTAAGCTACTAAAGGATAGACTAAGTTAAACTAGAGTAGGCTAGGTTAGGCTAGAATAGTCAAGAGTAGCTTAGGATAGGCTAGACTAGACTCAGATATCCTAGGTTAGAGTAGGTTAGGCTAGTGTATGCTAGGGTAGGCTAGAGTAGGCTAGGTTAGACTAGGGTAGGTTAAGCTAGGCTAGGGGAGGCTATGTTAAGATAGGATAGGCTAGGCGAGGCTAGGTTAGGCTACTATAGCGTAGGAAATACTAGGTTAGGCTAGGTTAGGTCAAGATAGGGTAGGTTAGGGTATGTTAGGATAGGCTAGGATAGGCTAGGCTAGGATAGGATATACTGTGTTAAGCTAGGCTAGGTAAGAGTACACTATGTTAGGCTAGGGTATGTTAGGCTAGGCTAGGTTAGCCTAGGTTAGGTTAGGTTAGGTTAGGCTAGGGTAGGCTATGTTAGCATAGGTTAGGCTGGGTTAGGCTATGCTATGTTAGGTTAGGTTAGGTTAGGGTAGGATAGGATAGGCAAGGATAAGATAGGCTAGAATAGGGTATGGTAGGTTAAGGTAGGGTAGGATAGATTAGGCTAGTCTAGCTTGGGCCACGATAAGATAGGCTAGATTAGGCTAGGTTAGGATAATATAGGTTAGGCTAGGTTAGGTTAGGTTAGGCTAGGCTAGGCTAGGCTAGGGTAGGTAAGGTTACGCTAGGCTAGGCTAGGGTAGGTTAGGTTAGTATATGATAGGATAAGATAGGATAGATTAGGCTAGGCTAGGTTAGGCTAGGATAAGATAGGCTAGGTTAGGTTAGGATGAGATTGATTAGGCTAGGATAGTTTAGGCTAAGATAAGTTAGGCTAGGTTAGGCTAGGCTTGGCTAGGCTAGTCTAGACTAGGCTAGGTAGGTTAGTTTAGGTTAGGTTAGGCTACATTAGGCTAGGCAAGGCTAGCTTAGGCTAGACTAGGCTAGGCTAAGCTAGGTTAGGCTAGGCTAAGTAGGTTAGGATAGGTTAGGTTAGGTTAGGATAGTATAGGTTAGGTTAGGCTAGGTTACGATAAGTTAGGTTAGGGTTAGGTTGGGCTAGGCTACGCTAGGGTATGGTAGGTTAGGCAAGGCTACGGTAGGCTAGTGTAGGATAGGTTAGGCTAGGGTAGGGTAGGGTAGGCTAGCGTAGGGTAGGATAGATCAGGGTAGGTTAGGCTAGGATAGGGTAAGATAGGGTAGGGTAGGGTAGGTAAGGGTAGATTAGGCTAGTATAGGCTAGGGTAGGCTACATTAGGGTAGGTTAGGCTATGCTAGGCTAGGCTATGGTGGGCCAAGTTAGTGTAGCCTAGGCTAGCATAGGGTATGGTAGGGTAGGCTAAGTTAGGGTAGGCTAGGCTAGGCTAGGCTAGGCTAGTGTAAGGTAGAGTAGGGTAGGGTAGGTTAGGGGAGCTTAGGTTAGGTTAGGCTAGGTTAGGTTAGGCTAGGCTAGTTTAGGCTAGGGTAGGGTAGTCTAGGGTAGGCTACCCTAGGCTAGGCTAGAGTAGGCTAAGCTAGGGTAGGGTGGGGTAGGAGAAGGTAGGTTAGGCTAGGCTAGGCTAGGCTATCCTAGGCTAGGCTAGGATAGGATGGTCTAGGATGGGCTACGCTAGGGTGGGCTATGCTAGGCTCGGTTTGGTTGGGCTAGGCTAGGCTAGGTAAGGTTAGGCTAGGCTAGGATAGGTTAGGTTAGGTCGGGCAATTTTGGGTGAGGCTAGGCTAGGTTAGGCTAGGCTATGTTAGGCTAGGGTAGTGTATGGGTAGGGTTGGGTAGGGTAGGGTAGGGTAGGGTAGGTTACAGTAGGTTATGTTAGGTTAGGCTAGGTTAGGCTAGGCAATGCTGGGCTAGGCTAGGCTAGGCGAGGTTAGGCTAAGCTAGGCTAGGCTAGGCTAGGCAAGGTGAGGCTAACCTAGTCTAGGCTAGGCTAGGAAAAGCTAGGTTAGCCAAGGTTAGGCTAGGCTAGGCAAGGCTAGGCTAGGCTAGTCTAGGCAAGGCTAGGTTAGTCGAGGCTAGGCTAGGCTAGGCGAGGTTAGGCTAGGCTAGGTTAGTCTAGGTTAGGTTAGGATAGGTTAGGTTAGGTTAGGCTAGGTTCGGCTAGGCTAGGTTAAGCTAGGTTAGGCTGGGTTAGGCTACATTAGTTTAGGTAAGGCTAGGTTAGGTTAGGTTAGGTTAGGTTAGGCTAGGCTATATTAGGATAAGTTGCGGGCGAGGCTAGGCTAGTGTAAGATAGTGTAGGCTATGTTAGGATAGGTTAGGCTAGGCAAGGCTAGGCTAGGCTAGTGTAAGATAGTGTAGGCTATGTTAGGATAGGTTAGGTTAGGATATTTTAGGCTAGGTTAGGCTAGTTTATGCTAGGTTATGCTAAGCTACATTAAGCTAGGATAGATAGGCATGGCTAGGTTAGGATAGGCTCGGCTAGGTTAGGCTTGGTTAGGTTAGGTTAGGCTAGGTTAGGGTAGGCTATGCATGGTTGGTCATGGTTAGGCTAGGTTACGCTATATTATGATAGTATTGGATAGGTTAGGCTAGGCTAGGCTAGGCTAGGAGATGCTAGGTTAGGTCAGGCTAGGCTAGGCTAGGGTAGTAGAAGTTAGGTTAGGTTAGGCTAGGCTAGGTTTGGCTAAGTTAGGCAACGGCAGGTTAACTTAGGCTAGTGTAGGCTAGGTTAGGCTAGGATAAGGAAGGTTAGGTTAGGGAGGGTTAGGATAGGTTAGGCTAGGCTAGGTTAGGTTAGGTTAGGTTAGGTTTTCATTAGTTTAGGTTAGCTTAGGCTATGTTAGGCAAAGCTAGGTTAAGAAAGCTTAGGATATGTTTGGCAAGGCTAGGTTAGGCTTGGCCAGGCTAGGTTAGGCCAAGCTAGGCTAGAGTAGGCTAGGTTAGGTTATGTTAGACATGGCTAGGTTAATCTAGGCTAGGCTACGATAGGTTAGGCTAGGTTAGGTTTTGCTAGGTTAGGGTAGGTGTTTCGGGGAATTAACACCCTAGAGGTTGGTTGGGATACAACCTCCACAGAGCAGGGGCGTACTACTTAACAGAGACTCACACAATCATGCACGTTCAGAAAAACTAAATAGAGCAGAATGAGAGGTTTACCCGTTGGTCCTACGTTTGAAGTAGATCCACGTGGAGTCCAAACTCCCTGCAACCGTCCTTCCTCCTGAACCTGAAATACAAGAAGAAACCAGCACAAAGGACAAGTTGTACAGCATATATCTACTCTATATGTTAGTGAGATTCATATAAAACATTAAATAAATCATAATGAATGCTTGTATAACAAATATTCTTCATACATTAAAACATACACTAACACGTTTATTTCGGGAACAGCATGATACTTCTGTATTATAAATAGTACGTACAAAAGTAATCAAGCGGAGAGATCACCTAATCCTTCCAAGGCCTTCGCAGACCGTCGTCCGGATCCGTCCAGCCCTTGCCTCGCTAAGACTCCTTCCAAACTGGTGCATACGAGATAACATATAAAGGGATGTGTATCTCAAGGAAACAAGGGTTTCCTACAATGAACTGGGAAAGTGCAGGAGGCACGGGGAATCGGACTTGGATAGGGAATACCAACAGAGTATAATATCAATACTTTCTCTCTCCCCCTTAGGCCATACACATGAGGGCTTTTTATAGTCCCTCCAAGTAGTTTCAGCAGTTGGAAACAGTTGGCCACGGGCTGGGGTGGTTGAACTACCTGAGTAACCATCAACCCAGCGTGAAATTAGGGATTTTTTATATATTTTTTAATCATTTTAATGGCATACACGGAAAAGTCTAGCTGGACTCGCGTATACACGCGGAAAAACACGGGCATAGTCGCGTATGGGGGATTTTACATTGTTTTTAAGTGAATTTGTCCAATTCTGTAGGAATGGGTGCCCAAAAGCCATAAAGCAATCATGAATCATGTCAAGGTGAGAAATGATGCTATAACAGATGCCCCCTAATATATGAGGTCAGAAGGGGTACATGATGGCCGAAATGTATTATGCACATAGAAAGAACTTCGCAAGGACAAGAGAGGACTGCACCAGATTTCAGCCTACCAAAAACCAATGAAAGAAACCAGAGAGTCAACTCATGCTGAGGCGGGCATACCCATGCTCAGTCAAAAATACATCATATGGAAAGTAGTGAAATAGATCCAATATGTATACAAGTATAGCTGAACTGAAAGTACATAGTGAATCATCTAAGCAGGGCCCGGAAACACAAGTCTGTATCAATGTCCAAGTATCACATATAGAAAGCTGATCAAAGATGGTGCAACTGGATGTCTGATCAAATGAGTAACTAAATCTCCAAGTACCGGATCATAAGAGGTGGATCAAACGGTACAATCACGCAACTCGGGGACCAACATATAAGATCTTTGCGGTCATGACCACGCTTGTCTTATAAAGGTGGCAAGCAACATTAGCTGACTGAACGAATCATCACTTGATGAAGCAGAAAATCTTGATGCTACACGAAGATCTTCACTTAGATCACAACGGCACAATTCTACACACTGGGAATAAATGAGCTGAAGTAGACCATGTGAGAAATCGTTGGATTACCGGGCAATGATGTTTCCCGTTAACCAACGCGAGACAACCCACCAATAATGAAAACGAGTGTCAAGGTGCCCCAGTACAATATAAAAAGTGTGAATGAATGAGTTAAAGTCGAACACTTGGAAGAATATACCAATCAAGAGGCAATGATGAATCCCCACTGTCGATAGCAAAGAGTCTGCCACTGATGACTGCAAACCCTAAGGTACTGACAAAAAGACTCTAGATCTTATTCCCAGAGCAATGAGTCGGAGTCGATGGGAAAAGATCTACTGGAAGGAAGGCATTAAGGCATCCCACATCAGTCCAGCGCGAGTGTAACCCGCAGGCCAAAATTTGGAAGGAATCGGACGAAGTAGAGTGATGGAACAAAAACCGAAGTACGTTTCCGACATGCACAAGATGAAGCTAGCGCACGGAAGAAACCCTCTGAACCAACCAATAATGAAAGCTGACACAGAGGCGAGAAATCCACCGATAGGGTCAAATGGAAATCAAGGTACTGCACGAATCCCAAGTGTGATAATGTGTGCTGACGTCGAACACAGGGGAAACCACTCAGTCAAAGACCCGTGATGATGATCAAATGCTGAGCACGAGGTCACCTATCAATGATGGAAATAGGCCCAAGGTGCGGCTCTAGGCTTGCTCTCAGAGCAATGTGTCGTAGTCGATAAGAGACAAACCCGCCGGCAAGAAGTCAATGGGGACCTTCTCAAACCAGCACGAGCAGAAGATCAAAACATCTGATGTGATAGAACATGATACTGACAAGACCGGGAAGGCCGACTGAATAATGAGTCAAGAGACACCGCAGAATGGCCGACTCAGGTTAGAATTCCCTTGAACAAAAGCACGACTCGTGATGACCATGGCAGTAAAAAGTGACACTGTATAAGTCTGTCATGCAGGAGGCAAAACAAACTCTCCATATGATTGGAAGAGATAACCAACCGGGGAAGAACTGAGACAAGTGAAACATGGTAAAGGCTGAACCTAGGTCAAACTAGAACCATCCCAAATGAAGAAAATATATATAAGTATATGTGCTTTGTTCAAGGGCGACAAACTGACTCTGTACTGCCATCAAAATAACGAAGATACATCCCGTTCCCGCTCTTTTTGTTATATTTAATTTTTTTGTCTTTTTCATAATAAGCCTGAAAAAGAATAAAAGAATGCTATGATACAATGGATAGAACGAGTATCGAAAAAAGCGGATGCACTAGTTCCGGGGTTTGGAACAATCCTATGCTCAATGCAAGGTGGCGAAAACTGGTCAGTGATACTCAGAGGAACGTTCCATCCATGGGTACAAAGGTGTCAAGTCGTGATAGCTAAGCGCATGCAATGGTTAACTTGTACGGAAAGTCAAGGTCAAAAGTTGGCTTAAACATCGAGTCCAAATGAAGCCGGCTAAAGGCCAGGGTAAACAAGTAGCCAATATGCAATGCAGTAATACAACTTAACGACACCAGGGAGCCTCTAGGGTATAAGCCAGAAAAATGATAAGTGATGAAGGAGAAGAATGAAGCTTCAACACGGAAGACATGGCGGGACTAAAGAGGACTCCCGAGCCTACATAAAAAGCAGCATGGGCAACAAGTGATAGCGAGGAACTAACTAGGAAGCCCATGTAAAGGAAGGCTCTACCATTAAGTCATGATTAAAAATCGGCGAGTGAAATGGGTGTAATGCTCATGACCTGATGGGATCGACCCTAAGGCAAGTGATCAGTATGGAGGCTAGTATGCAAGATGCAACAGAAAGTGATTCCCTAAACTATATGCCAGTGAAGATCATATACCTGCCGTGAAGAGTCGGAAATCATGGATCAAAAACCGGGAAAAATCTCAAAATCGTCAAAATGTACCTGAAAACATACCAAACTGGGCACTTCCAAGCAATCAAGTTATACAGCATAAGATAGATCGAAAAAATAAGCATAAAGAAATTTTTGCGAAATTTTTCAATTTTTAGCCATAAATACACAAATTACCTCTCATTTGGTTCATTATTGCATAGCTGATTTGGAAAAAGAGCTCTGGAGCTAAAAACTTGTTTCATCAAATCAGGAATAACCGACCGTCGGAATTCAGTGAAACTTCAAGTAGGCTCCTTAATCATCCTGTTGATTCATTTTGTCCGTTTGAAAATTAAAATTAAGTGATTTTTTGCCTTGAAACCCTTATTAAAAAATGCGTATCTGCGCATACGCGGGTTCAATGAAGGCAAGTCGCGTATACACGCGACTGTGCACAGGGAAAGTCGCGTATGCGCAGGTCCGATTTCAAAAAAGTGTTTCTAATGCAAATTTTGATGAAATTTCTCAGGATGACCATCTCTTGGAGGGAACGTGAGCATAGTGTAGTAGACCAAGAGGTCATGCAGGACCGCGCAGCTCAAAACATCCTCCGAAACTGCGGATTGTTGAAATTCTTCAAAATGGCCAATATGAAAAGTAATGTGCGATTGCTTGAAATGCTCGTAAATTACTAGGAACCAGATCAGGATTGCTTCATAATTGATCAGATGCCACTATGCATAGAAGTGGAGGATATATATTTCATCACTGGACTCTCCAGGAGGGGAGACCCAGTAGACCTTCACGGAAAACCCCTGGGAGGGTTAACTGTGGAAGATTATGTCCAGTTATATTGCATAGATAATTCCAAGAAGGTTGGAATGCAGATTGCTATTAGAGATATCAGGGATTTGCACATGAAGATCCTCCTGTTCACCATCGGCAGAGTGGCAGGATCTGCCTCACTGCATCAGGCGTCCAGGACGCAAATGAGTATAGCTGTAGAGTGTTTGATTCACGTCTACGATTGGTGTACAGCCCTGCTACAGAACATGAAACAACAGCTGACCTCTATTCGCCAGACAAAAACTAAACACTTTGGCTATGGTACCATTTTGACAACATTCTTCTTCGAGAGAGTTCCAGCTTTGAGACCCAGAGTCATCTCGACTATCAGCAGCCCGCGGGACCCAAGAATTGCCCGTTGGGCAAACATGATGAAGAGACTGGGGGGCAGCGAGGTACCCCGAACCACCTGGGACGATGAGTTCTTCCTGTGGTGGGGAGAACAGATCATCGCAGTGGACGACTATCCCTATGCCGGGATGGACTTCCGAGGAGATCCAGATCTAGTACTTCCACCCGGTGCAGCATGGGGAGCAGTCGGTAAGTTTTTGCAAAAAGTTTTTGACTTATATGATTTTTTTTGAATTTTTTCAATTATGTATGAAAAAATGAAAAACATGTTTTTTGATTGGATTCATAATGACTGATAATTAAAAATGATCATGTTTCAGATGTTGGACCAGTTCGTCCTGAGGGCCTACCATGCCACAAGCGCCGCAGAGGTGAGGCAGAGACAGTGGATTCCGACAGGACTCTCCAGGCCGTTCAGAGAAACTTGGAGGGACTGACCCGCCAAATCCCTATGGCTGCCGTGGAGGACTTGCCGGAAGCCGTCTAGAGACGGGTTGTAGGAGTACCCCGTGACTGGGTTAGACTATTCCGCCGTGTGGCCACTGCAGTTATGTTCTATAGGAACATGACTTCTGGGCAGGGTCCTTAGGAGTAGACAGATTTTATATGTTAGATGACTGTATATTCTTTTTTGAGACTGAACATGATGGGGCATAAGCCCAAGTTTTGTACGGCATTTATGGATCCAAATTTTGTAAAGTTTTTTGACACTCCGATGATATATACAGCGATATTTGATGTGACGTGATAAATGTATCAAATGTATGATGTTTTTTGATGATTAAAATTTATTGTATTGAATGATTAATATGCCAATCTAAAGCTTGATTAGCCAATGAGTCAGCAAACCAATTGTCAGCTCGAGGAATATGAATGAATGTTAAAAATTGAAATGACCTTTGTAACAAACGTACCCTCAAGAACAATCATAATAAAATTGGATCTCGTACCCGATAAGTGTTGTTCAACTGCGACACCACCAGCTGGGAGTCCAAGAAAACTACCAACGAATCAACACCCAAGGACATTGCCTCCGAGAGTAGATGAATGACTGCAGTGTATTCTGCTACGTTATTGGAAGCAGGACCAATGCAGACCCCTCTTGATACCAACAGCTGACCGGAAGGATAATGAAGCACCCAAGCCACGGAAGCTAAGTTCCGGGTGTGTCTACTAGCACCATCGGCGAAACCAAAATGACTCATGACATCAACAAAACCTGCCAAAGAAGATCAAAAGCATCACCATTTCATCAAAAATCGAAAATCAAACAGATATGTACAAAGCAAAAAACTACTATATACAAAGCAAAATGCCAGGCCAAAGCCTAGGCATAATACTTCTTCAAATAGAGCCCATTTCGGGGCTCCAGCAAATCGTTCCCTTCGAATTCAACCAAGGTATACGCTCCTTTCTTAAGGACCTTCTTAACGATATAGGGGCCATACCACATCGATTTAAACTTTCCTGCCCCCAAGGCATCTTTTTCTTGGGCATAGACCAAAACAAGGTCACCTTCGGAAAAGACCCTAGGCTTAACTGCCTTATCGTACTGAGCTTTAACTCGGTTTTTATGTGCTTCGTTCAACGTGGCGGCATCTCGACGCTGCTCATCAAGATGTTCCAGATGAAGAAGCTGTTCCGCCAGACTAGAAGTGTCAGGAAGAAGCTCAACAGCTAATTTAAGGGAAGGAATCTCGCATTCAATGGGAAATACGGATTCCACCCCGTGGACTAACTGAAACGGAGTAAAGCCAGTTGCAGTTTTAACTGACGTCCTGTATGCCCAGAGTGTAGGATATAGCATAATGTGCCAGTTGGATCTATGTTTATCAATTGTCCGTTGAAGAATTGTCTTCAAGGATTTATTCACGGCTTCCACTTGCCCATTGGCCTGAGGATAATATGGAGATGAATGCTCTTGCCGGAAACCCAATTTAAGAGCCAACTCAGCCATCATACTGTTCTGAAAGTGACTACCATGGTCGGTGACAATCTCTCTAGGTATACCGAAACGAGCGATGACTTGGTTGAAGAAGAAAAGAGCTGCAGTCTCACCATCGTTCCCAAAAGTAGGCATAGCTTCGACCCACTTCGTAAAGTAGTCTACTGCTACGATAATGTACTTGTGACCTTTTGCCGAAGGCGGGTTACAAGTAGTATAATCCATACCCCACTTTGTAAAAGGTCCGACAGTAACGACTGGAAAAAGCGGAGCTGGATGAGCGCGCATTTTTCGAGTATACACCTGACAAGGATGACACTTCTTGACCGATTCAATACAATCTTTGAAAATCGAGGGCCAGAAGTAGCCAGCACGCAAAATCTTTTGGGCTATAGCAAGCCCTGATAAATGACCCCCACAAGCTCCACCGTGAGAATCATTGAGCACAGCCTCGGCTTCTTCGAAATTTAAGCAGCGTCTTAGGATTGAATCAACCCCTCGACGGTACAAAGCATCACCAATAATCAGATAACTTTTAGCTAAGTGACGCAGCTTACGACGCTCATCTTTAGAAAAAGAAGAGGGAAACTTCGCAGTCTGGAGATACACAATGATATCCCCATACCAAGGATCTTGTGGAGAGATTAAAAACAAGTGTTCGTTCGGAAAGGACTCATCATAAATCATCTCCTCCCCACAAGGCAACTCGGAGATCAATTCCGCAAATACTAATGACTTCTTGGATTTGGCAGACATGAACTCTAGATCGAATTCCTGTAATATCACAATCCATCTATTATACTTGCCCCCAATCACTCGCCTGCTGAGGACAAACTGAAATGGATTGGCAGCTGCCAAGACATAAGTTTTGCGAAGAATAATATAATGCCGGAGTCGCTGCACAGCATGAACTGCTGCTAAGGCTAAATTTTCTATCGGGGTGTATCGCAGTTCAGGTCCTACCAGTCCTCGACTAAGGTAGTAAATAACATGCTCAGCCAGAGCATCATCCTCCTGAACCAGAACCATACCAATGGTAGATTCTGCTGTAGCCGGATACAAAAGAAAATCTCTGCTATAATCGGGTGGACTCAGTAAAGGAGCAGAGGTCAATGCCTTTTTCAAGGCATCGAATGAGCGTTGAGCATAGTCATCCCAAAGAAAAGGAACTCCTTTCTTCAACAGTCTCATATATCCCTTTGTAATCTCAGCATAGTTAACGATAAACCTCCGAAGAAAGTTAGACTTCCCTTGGAGACTTTGAACCTGACGGATTGAAGACAGGGGAGGCAACCGAAGTATTGCCTCAACCTTGAAGGGATCTACCCTTATCCCTTCCCTAGAGACGATAAATCCCAACAGCCGACCGGATGTTACCGCGAAAACGCACTTGTTCGGATTCAAACGAATTTTATAAAAATGACATTTGTCAAATATTTGCCAGAGGTGACCAGGATGATCCATCCTCTTTCGAGAATGAGCAGCTAGATCATCTAAGTATGCTATAACAGTAGGTTAGGCATGGCTAGGCATGGCTAGGTTAGGCTAAGGCATGGCTAGGCATGGCTAGGTTAGGCTAAGATAGGCTAGGTTATGCTCCGCTTGGTTAGGGTAAGGTAGGCTAGGCTAGGCATGGCTTGGTTAGGCTAGGCAAGGGTAGGCTATCGGTTAGGCTAGGTTGGGGTAGGTTAAGTTAGGATATGCTAGATTAGGATAGGTTATGTTACGGTAGGTTAGGCTAGGTTAGGTTAAAACGAATTATGTTAATTTCTATGAGTTATGTTAAAATGGCTGAATTATATGAGGAATTTGCATGGAATCAAATAAAGTAAATTATTATGGCTATAATTGCATATTCTAGGTTAGGCATATTCTAGGAGAATGATGCTATAACATTAGGTTATAGCATATTCTAGGAGAATGATGCTATAACAGTAGGTTAGGCATGGCTAGGCATGGTTAGGTTAGGCTAAGATAGGCTAGGTTATGCTCCGCTTGGTTAGGGTAAGGTAGGGTAGGCTAGGCATGGCTTGGTTAGGCTAGGCAAGGGTAGGCTATCGGTTAGGCTAGGTTGGGGTAGGTTAAGTTAGGATATGCTAGATTAGGATAGGTTATGTTACGGTAGGTTAGGCTAGGTTAGGTTAAAACGAGTTATGTTAATTTCTATGAGTTATGTTAAAATGGCTGAATTATATGAGGAATTTGCATGGAATTAAATAGAGTAAATTATTATGGCTATAATTGCATATTCTTGTGTTTATAATGATTATATTCCTGTGTTATATTTTCTAAGTTATATTTTGAGTTTGAGAGAATTCTAACTTGGGCTTTGGAAAGAGAATCTAAATGACTAGATTCTTAGAGTATCTAATATAAAAAGGAGTAAGGTTAACCCTCAATATTAAACACATACATATAAAGTACAAATTAAAACTAAAATAAATAAGGTAAAACTTCCACTTAAGAGTGAGTTGGAAAAAAATTAAGTGGAACTATTGAGAGTTATTATAAATGAATATGGGCAATGATTTTAGATAAGGAAACATGGAATATATTTAATATTCTTGTATACCATTTATATTAAGTTTTTTTGTGAGTATGGTTAAATATCTTGATTAGGAGTGGAAAAAGTATACTAAATTTGTTATACTAACAAAATCCTTATCTTAGTAAATTATACTAGAGTAGATACTTTAAATTAGTTTTAATAGAATAAATAGTAGGTTAAAGTATGTATACATAATCATAATTAGCATATATATGCATGAATTTGTATACAAACACTTAAATATTAAATTTCATGAAGAATCCCTATGAGAGGTAAAGGGACTAGTACAAAGGAGTAGAGACCATGAAGCAACCAGGGAAAGCTTTGTATTTAAACAGTATAAGAAATGTCATATTAAGATGTGTATTTGAAATTTTAGAAAATTATTTTCTTACTGCAATTACTTTAAATTACATAGGTAAATTATGTGGATTATAATGGAAAAAAAAAACCTAACAAATACTCACAATGAGGGAATATAACTTTAGGATAGGAAAAATACTCTTAGAAAAGTTAAGGCCTAGCCAATACAAATTTAAGATGACACATGCCTTTACCTTCTATTAAATATTGAACAATAGATTTATATTTTGTAGAAAATAAATTGAAAGAAAAGAACCCATGTTGGGTGTAGCCTTCCTATTTTTTTAAAGATAAATTGTTGGTCAATTACATATAATGAATACAAGTATATATGAAAAATATAGTAAGAATAACATTGAAAAATATATAAAACAGTGGTAGAGCATAATTACATACTAGCCATAGCCATAGAAAGATAACGATAAACTATGTGTTTACTATTCACACATTACAGAGGAAAACAAGTATACAATTAGGTTCTTAGAAAATAAAAATGTGGAAATGGTATATCAACCCAACAATTAAAAGAAACATATATACAATCACAAGGTCTATAACGACTTGAAAAATTATAAGATCTCGACCATATATACCTAATACATATGTTAACCAACACATTGCCTAAAATCGTTTGAAGGAAGAATAATATTTTGTTCAAAATAAGATGACCCATAATATAAAGGCATTTTTCCTTTCCCGAGAAATCATAGACCAATACGTCTCAAACATATAGATGAAAAGTACTTAATTAAGCATATACAAATGAACTGTAAGGAAGAGAAAGGAACTAACTTAGTCTTGATTGTCGAAAAGAGTCACGAGATAGCAAAAGTATAATACAAATGCACTCGATTGAATCGATACCTATATGAGAGTAAAAAACACGGAATTTAAACAAGTGTAAAAGACCGTGATTGTATTTATCAGAACAAATGATGATTTAATTTAATAGAGAATGAACCCAAAGTATATATTCTCAAGATTGAATGTGGTGCATCCATTTCTATTACCTTGTAAAGTTCAACAACAAATAAATGTTAGCATAATATCTTAAAGAAAGAGGGTAATTATTTTTCAGGAGTGAAGAACTCTATATCAAATTAATGAATGGTGCAACAAAATTATAAGTAATAATAATTTAAATAACCATTTTAAAAGAGAGAATAAAAATAATGGAAGAATTAGGGTTTAATAATTAAAAACCATAAAGAGAGAGTAACTATTTTCTGCCAAGAATATAAGAATTAGGTGATCTACATTGATAATTAAGAAAATATTTCAAGCCTCAAAAGGCATGGTCATTACTAGAATAAAAAAAAAAAATCAATAAATAACATTTAGGGTTTCAAGGATAAAAACCCTAGGTAGAAATGTGAAATCAACCTTGTAGTGACAATTGGTTGAATGCAAAGTTAAAGCCAAAATAGAAATTACCAAGGATACCATGGAGGAGTAAACAAGCAACTAGTAAGTCAAAGTGAGGTTGAATTCATAGAGAATTAAGGGAAACAAGTATTGATAGAGGAAATTCACCTTGAATCGCTGTATAAGAAGAAAATAATTCGGTAGTGGATGACATTAAGGAATACTTGAGATTGCTCTAATTAAAAACCCCTTCATTTCTACAGTTTCTAATGGATAAAAATACACAAGTCAGAAAACCAAATATGAGAATGAGGTGAGTTGAAGTAACAAGAACAAGAAAAATGGAATTCAAGTGAAGAATGTTAGCTCTATGACAAATAGATCCACAAGCATTCCCTTCTCATGTAAATATGTCAAATAATGGAGAAAGTGAGAATAATAGCTCTGGAATAGGTATAAAATAATAAATATAATATTCAAAATATTTATAAAATAATAAAATAATAAGCATTGTACTCAAAATTTTACAAATGAACCTATGAAATAATTAGGTATCTTCGTCCTTAAAACAAATTGAAGGGTTGCAAAATACTTAATTCAATTCTATTTTAGGTATCTTCGTCTTTGAAATTGGGTCAAATGGGAGAAGAAAATACCTAGAATTCCATTAGTACGTCCAAATAATTCCATTTTATTTATAAATTATTTTTTAGGAGTCTCTTAATAACCATAACATCAAAGCATAAGTATTGGTATTGGATGATTAACTTTATAGTTTTTTTTTTTTATGTTTTTTCAATTATGGTTTGAGGATTTTGATTTTATAAATTATATAATATTTATTTCTTTCCAAATAAAAATATTTAGAATATTTATAGATTAATAAAATAATATTTAGAATATTTATAGATTAATAAAATAATAAACATTATGGTGGAAATTTTACAAAGGAATCTATGAAATAATTAGGTAATTTTTTCTGTCTAATAAATTGAGCACCTAATTGTATTGGAAATTGGGTCAAATATGAAATAATTAGGTATCTTTTCTATAAAACAAATTGAATTGGAAATTGGATTTAATTAGAAAAGAAAATACTCAAATTGAAAAATTCCACTAGTATGTCCAAATAATTCCACTTTATTGATAAATTATTCTATTCTTAAGTAGAAATAATTCATTTTTTTTTAAATAATTTTTTTTAGGAGCCTTCTAATAACCATAAAGTGAAATCACAAGTATTGGTTGATTAGCTTTATAATTTTGTGAGTTTTTTTTTTTCAATTAAAAATATTAGTTGACTTAACATGTGGTCCTCAAAATCAGTTCTGGATGACCTTTTCTAGTAAAAAAAAATATATTTTCTAATGATTTAGATGAGATTATTTGATTTCTTAAAATAATTTTAGATTATGTTTTTTATGATTTACAATTATGTTTTTCATTTAAAAATAATTTTTCATTTATATCTTATAACTTGTGTTAGATTTTGTTTTTACATTATTATTTTCTTTAAATTCATTGTATTTTAAATTGTATTTTCATACATTCAAATTATTTTAAATAATTTTTGTTATATTTACAATTTTATTAATAGATTTTAATTTATTTTGTTATATGAAAAAATTAGATAATTAAATGAAATAATTTTTAGGAAAATAAAATTATAGAAATTTGAGTACTAGAATAAGTTAACTACTATATTCAAAGAACACCCATAAACATAACGTCTGTAGAAATACTTTGTTAGTAAATTGATATTGATATCTTAAAAAATTGACTAGTGAACCTAGTTTCAACCATCGGTATTAGTATGAGCTAAGTTAATTCACTATGAGTTAATCAACTGAATTTATCATGGACTTGTAATATAAATACCATACACATATATACTATAAAAAGCCATATAACTATCACAATATGCATCCATATACAAATAAATTTCCCTTCTAGTAAGCAAGAACACACAGTTATAGGATCTCTTATGAACCCATGAAAACAAGATAGCTCATAAAGAATATCAAAAAATGTCTATAGTGAAAAATTTAAATAGAAGGAAGAAAAAATATCAAACGAAAGGGAATAAACTACCCAATGAATAAAAATAAGCCATAATTACACAACCATTAAACAAAAAATAAAAGAACAAAACACAATTGGGTTATTCATATTTTCCACCAGATCGAAAACTTGAAAAAATCAAGTGTTGGAAGGTGAAACTTGAGGAGAAGTACTAAAATAATCGACTTGAAAAACTCTATGTCAAGTCAGTTGAAGATGGGTCCAAAACCTCCATAGTCTGAGACAGGGTTTGAGGGTAGCGTGTGTACCTGCAAAGTAGATCTCACAATCAACAAACGAGAATGATGTTGGAGAAAAAAAAATAATATGCAGTAGCAAATAATTAGCCAGGGAATTCCCATTTATATTACCCAAGTATATGTCAATGGAGCTTGCATTCTTCACCATCTTGCTGAAAATGGAATATAAGTTAGCTTTGAGGTAGGAAAACCCTATCCAAAAGAATATGTAACGAGAAACAACCATACACGCATACATGCAGTACGAAGAGCCATTAAATTACCTAAGAAAGTAAAGTAAAACAAAGGATTGATGCCTTTGTGCGGTGATTGGGTCTTATGGCTATAGAGACACCCTGCAAGGCCGAGAAAAATTGTTATCAGGAAAGAATTGAACTTTGCGGAATTTTCCTTTGGCATATATAAAACCCTGGTGCTTGTAAGAGTAAAGATTGTTCTAATGGAAATTTAAAGCATAATAGGCATAAAAATTCAATTAGTAACTCAGTAGTACATACGAAGAGGGAAGAAGTGAATTTGTCACCTTATGTAGCCATGGTTCTTGGAGATGAACCAATGAACCCAAAAAGACACATCGAACTGTTAACCTATACATTATAAACTGAGTATTGATGACCATAATTTCACATCTTTATGAGGATATGGAAAACCAAGGAACCGAATTTCAAAGTGATAATAACCACTCTTAGAAAATTTAAATTTACAAAATGACCAAGTATAGAACCCTTACTGTGGAAAATGAAAAAAACATGAAATAGTCTATTGAACCATAATACCTGGGCTCCATAAATAGTGCACTATTGTTGGGCTGTAAAAATAGCGTTGGTAGATTTGTGGCTATTACTAGTTTCCAATCACATGAGAGAAAAATGTCGATTAGTTCATAGGAAAAGTCTATACAAGCTTAAGGTTTGGGTGGAAAGATAAGAACCATTACATGGGGACAACAAATCTACACCCTTCATGTAGTCATACCATACCTTGTGCTCATCATGTGTTATCATTCGCTCATTAGATGGGATAGCGTTGGCTGCATGGACGCATTAGGGGTAATGCAATTGTCATGTGGCGAGTTACCATACATAATTTATGTGATATGACCTAATGGTATAGGAATTAATAAATGACCATATTACTTGGGGAAATAAGTAAGAAATGGGGGTTGGATAGTTAGGTTTAAATGTTATAAGATTCATCTAGGGAGATGATTCTTCCATATAGTAATTGTGAAAATGATCCAATTATAATCATAGGGGAAATTAAACATGCATGAAACATTAGGTAATAAGTGCATAGATATACTTCGGATGCGGATGATGGCTCGGAGTGATGGGACTTCCGCCCCTTGGTAGATCCCGAGGGCGTTCGCTTGTTGTGGCCATATGGCCCCCTACAGTGCCATTACTCACAAATTAACTTCACCAAATTGTTCTGCTTTAACACCGTTCACTGCGCCTGTCATTTACCTCGCCTTGCTGGTTCATTTGGCTATGGATTTCATTCTGGAGAATTCGTCTGCTCATTGTGTTTTTTGTAGTCATCCTTCTCCCGTCTGTGGTAGTTTCCCCCCTGCTTGCACTGTTCCAAGTGAACGCACCCAAACAGGTCGACGTTGCTCCATCCTGGGATGCTTGGAAACTCTTCCAGGTTTCCACTTCACCCAGACCAGCTATTGTCATCTCAATTTCTGTTTGGCTTCTCACGCAGCTGATTTTCAGAGATCTTCGTTGCATCCTGACTGCTCCTTCTGCCCCAAGCACTCCTGGCTTCATGCGGCTTCGATGCCTCGGCTCCGGTAGAGAATGCGTTGTAGGCACAGAACGAGCAGAGGGCGCTCTTCCCGCCCTCGCCCTTCCATTAGCTCGCCCTCGACATCTTCTGAGGAGGACGTAGATTGGAGTTTGCATTTGGATTTTGGGCATCGGAGAGGCATCTCCTACCCTCCTGGAAGCACTCACTCTGTTCTGCCTTCACAGCCTCCTCCGCTTGTCTCTCAGCCTGCCTCCCCTGCTTCTAATTTTCCCACCAACCCAGCCCTTTGCCAGTCTTCACAAAGGGTGGAATTCCGCTTCAATTGCTCCTCAAACATGCCTGTTCTCACTGCTTTCATCACTGTTAATGTTTGCGAAGAATCCCCTATCCCAGCGCCAGCTTCAATGCCCCACCCTGCCCCTATTCCACCTAACCCTTAGCCCTCACATGCAAATATTTGCATTCCAGCCCCTGTTGAGCCAGTCAGCATTGGTCATTCCATTCTTGGAATGGAAAATTTGGAGGTGGACTTCTTCAGCAAGAGTGGCGCGCCAGAGAAAGACAACGATGATGGAGAAGCTGAGTTTGGTTGCAGGATCGTGGAAGAACTGGAGTCCCCTACTCCTGAACGGTGACTTTGATCCCCCTCAGCTTGCTTTGGTACAAATTTTTTACCTCATGGAAGAATTTTTTGGTTTTTTGAGTTTATATTCAGCTGTAAAAGCTATAGGCTATTCCAGTTTACTGTCTCTTGTTGTATCACAGTACTTTTACTATTTTACCGGTTTCCCTTCTAAGGGCGGTGGAATTTATTTTAAAAGAATTAGTTTCCCACTCTGGGCAGTTCAGTTGCTAAGGTTAATCTTGGACATCAAGCCCAGTTCTCAGGCTCACACAACTGAAACTAGCGCAGTTTTGTACTATTATGTTTTATAAATAGATTTAGTTTTACCGAGAAAAATAAAATAAGTGCATAGATATAATTCATCAAGATCAACTATTTACCAAATACAACAAGAAAATATAGGAATTATATGCCATGCAATAACATATACAAATGATTAGTAAGGAATTTAAAAAAACAAAATAATGTGTGATATATGAAGAGCAGATGTGACATTTTAATTTATATGGTAAAATCAATGTTAATTTATAACTACTATCTATATGTTATATATTTTAATGGGATACGATTTTATTTTATCTAAAAGAAATGTTAGTAATTTTATTAATTAGAAACAAAATAACAATAAAAAAAAAGTGAAATTAAAAAATATTTACATCTAGCTTCTAGCATGTAAGATGCAATGTCTACACATCTACTCAATATTGGGTTGTACAGGGTCTCTCTGTGTAATGATTATAAAAGCTATGATTAAATATAGTTTTCGTTTTCAACTTTAATTATTTAATGGATTATTACTAGTATCCATGTCTATGTGTGAAAAACTCTAATATTTTTAAATTGATTCTCCTAATCTTATTATTGGGCTTATATAAGTCAAAGTTTGATAAATATTTAATAGGTGTTTAACTAATGTGTAGGAATTGACCACTACAACTTTATGTTCCACTCTTTCACATCATAAAGTTCATATGAACCTTGTATATCCCATTTTTTTATATAAAAATGCATTATTCTCACACACTATATATTCTTTCAAACAAACATAAGCTTAAACACACACAAAGGTCTTCCATAATAGTTTGACCACAATCTAGTTCTTTGTTTCACTTTAAATTCCATAGTATCCACATAAAAAATATATTCATTGTTATTCATGACTGATTTTCATTTCTTTTATTATGTTTACAAGCTTGTTATGTTCTTGCATAAAACTAAACTCACTCATGGATAGCAAGTAGTTGTCAACTAAGTCACCTAATTCATGTTAGTGTTCAAGTTTGGGAATATATGTGTGTGTGTGTGTGTATGTGTGAGATAAAATTATGTATTCTCCCTAAACATATGATAAAAATATCACTTGTAATCTAGATCATCTAATTTTAATAATAATTTGGTAGGATTTTAAAAACTTCAAAACATAATAAAAATAATAAGTTATTATAAAATTATGATTTTTTTAAATATTATTATTATTTATAAAAAAAAAATTATTATTTAAATATTTTAATAATAATAAAAGAATTAATTAATTTGATTTATATAATGTAAACCAGACGTAATTTAGACTAAAAATATTTAAAAATTAATATTTATGTTTATACAAAAATTAATTCATATTGAAATTATTAAATTAAATTGTATCTATACGTTGTACCGATTTTAGTGTTATGGAACCAATCAAGGACTGAGGGTGATGTCACTAAAATAACATTGTCGAGGTCATTACAATGAGTGAGTATGGAGTTGTTCAATAAAAATTCCTTAAAAATTCACAATATTATCATACAAAGTTGTGACACAATTTTTCATATAGTAAGCTTTATAAAACCATTCCTAACACAATTGGAGGTACTTTGTTTTAGTAATAAGATAGTTATAACAAATACATATCATACATAATCCTTAATATCTATGGTCCATAATCTATTAAACTTAGGTCTTATTATTTTAATTTTCTTTTCTATCTATAATCAATATAACCTTAAACTTACTATTTTAATCCGATTTGTATTAAATTTAATGACCATATTAGTTTGTTTTTATAATATTTAAACTAAAAAGTTCATATATTATTTAAAACAAATATATTTTAATTAGAACTAAATAATAAAATTGTAATATTATTAAATCTATTATGCTTAAGTACAATGTAATGCTATTTTACATTTCAATAACTTTATTCTTGTGTCCCTATCAACATATGCAACAACTCTTACCATTATCTTTTAAAAGAAATATTATAATTTTAATATAAATATTATAATTTTTTAATAATTCTTTTATATTCTAAAAATAACCCTAAGCAAGCTCACATTATTGAGATGGAAAATTTTATGGTTTGTTCCGTGACTTCATAATAACTACCTGCCTTATCCCATCACCATAATTGATGTTGATGACCATGTAAGTGGATAGAATGTAGTTATGAAAACAATATTAGAAAGTGGATTGTTATATTCATTTTAACAATGAACAAAAAATCCAAACAGGTAGAAATGATGTGCTGCTATCCCTTCAAACGGCTAGAAACCAAACGGCTAGGGAGGACGTGGCACAGCCACTCACAAATTAGCCGTTGATTAAAAAAGCTGTGAGGCAGAGTTATATAATGAGGATTTTGATTATGATGTTCACAAGTTAAATTACTTTAGATTCTCCTCTGCAAAGCTGGACACAGAAATAACGTTTTTTTAAAACGACTTGGTGAAGGAGACCGTGCGAATGCATCCTCCCCTACTTGGTGAAGGAGAGCCTGCAAATGTTTCGTGTCACACTGTGACTACATCCCCACGAAGGCCAACGTGGTGTTCTACAGTGTGGGGATGGGGAGTTTCGACCCCAGCGCTTCCTGGACTAATGAGAAGGACGTTGACATTACGAGAGTGAATAGAATTAAGATGATGCCCTTTGGTGCTGGGAGGAGGATCTGGCCATTGGCACTCACCACATCAATCTAATCATCTTATGGATGCATGCAATATGGAGTAGTATGCTTTGACTGTTGTCACAAATAATCCACCAGAAGTCCCCATGTTCCATTACTCATGTGGAATGCAGCGCGGGGATTTGCGGAGGCAAAGTATCGATTGCATATACCTTTCCTAAGTGAGGCCGACATCGAGCTGCTTCCACTGGTGTAAATCTATTTATGAGGTTCTCTCTGGCTCTTTGATTCGATTCGTTTTTTAGTAGGTGCCATTTTTGTATTTCTGGGAGGTGTGAAATATTCATCTATATTGCATATTTTTATGATCAATTTCTAAGAAATATGGTAGCACACAAACATGATCTCTATTCTTGTTTCCATTAATGTATAGTTTTATGAGATTAATTTTCGGATTAATCATATTATTAAAAGATTTGATTGATAGGGTTTTCACCTTCTTTTAATCAGGATAAGGTTTGCACCTGCTTTTAATTGCTTTCTTTTAAGCTGATGTCTGTCCGATTCAATATGCAAGGTCTTCCACGACAAGATAAGATTACAACAAATTGGATCATTGGATGTAAATAAGGCCCTAAAGAAACCTAGTTCCGGCTAGACAAGAAAGGTAAGTTTCTGCCTCTTCATTTTGTATTTCTTGAAGTAAACCCTTTTAAATGAATTATATGTAGTCTTTTCTTCATTTTCAAGTGCTTTTATAATTTTTGGATTAATACGGTGTTAGTAATAGCACCTATTTTTTTTTATTACAACTCTATTTTCGGTGTCTAAACCCAATCTATTCATCTCAGTTTTATTAGTAAAACCCAGTTTATTCATCTCAGTTCTATTATTCCATTTTCTTTATGGTTTCCTGGTTCGCCATAGTTTCTTTTTAATTCATTTCAGCCAGTTGTAATCTCGTTGTCTCAAATTTCTTGGTTATAATTTAGATATTTCCTTGTTAGATCTATCAAATATCAAATCAAATCTCTTATGGATGTGTGGGATATGCATGTGTGCAATATGGAGCAGTATGCTTTCACTGTTGTCACGAAGAATCCACGAGAAAGAATCCGGACGAATGAAGCGCGGCGCACGAAGTCCCCATGTTCCATTACCCCTCTGGAATGCAGGCGGTGATGCTTGCAATGGGAATTTGCGGAGGCAAATTATCGACTGTATATGCCTTTCGTACGCGACATCGAAATCGAGCTGCGCTGCTTCCACCGATGCAAATCTATTTATGAGGTTCTCTATGGCTCTTTGATTTGATTCTTTTTCTCTGTTTTGATTCGTTTTCTAGTAGGATGCAATTTTTGGATTTCTTCCAAGTGCGAAATATTCATTTATATAGCATATTTTTATGATAAATTTCTAAGAATTCTGGTAGCACACAAACATGATCTCTATTCTTTTTTTTCCATTGATGTATAGTTTTCTATTTTTTTTTTCCATTGATGTATAGATTTATGATATTAATTGTAGGATTAACCATGTTATTAAAATATTTGATTGATAGGGTTTGGGCCTTTTTTTAATCAGGATAGAGTTTGGGCCTTCTTTTAATTTCTTACTCTATGAGATTAGATGATTTGGATGAGATTACTGGATTTCTTAAAATGATTTTCAAATATGTTTTTATGATTTACAAATATGTTTTTCATTTGTCTTATAATTTATGTTAGATCTTATTTTCACATTATTACTTTGGTTAAATTCAATGTATTTTAAATTGTATTTTCATACATTTAAATTACTTTAAAGATGTTTTCTTATATTTAAACTTTTATTAATAGATTTTAATTTATTTATTTTTTGAATGATTTCATCATTAATATTCTGATATAGAGTAAAGGACCATAAGCTTGAGTAGCCTAGCCTAAGCTACTAAAGGATAGACTAAGGTAAGTTAGAATAGGCTAGGTTAGGCTAGAATAGGCAAGAGTAGCTTAGAGTAGGCTAGACTAGACTAGGATAGGTTAGGTTAGAATAGGTTAGGCTAGTGTATGCTAGGGTAGGCTAGAGTAGGGTAGGTTAGACTAGGGTAGGTTAAGCTAGGCTAGGGGAGGCTAAGTTAAGCTAGGCTAGGCTAGGGGAGGCTAGGTTAGGCTACTATAGTGTAGGATAGACTAGGTTAGGCTAGGTTAGGTAAAGATAGGGTAGGTTAGGGTATCTTAGGCTAGGCTAGGATAGGCTAGGCTAGGATAGGTCAGACTATGTTAAGCTAGGCTAGGTAAGAGTACACTATGTTAGGCTAGGTTATGTTAGGCTAGGTTATGTTAGGCTAGGCTAGGTTAGCCTAAGTTAGGTTAGGTTAGGTTAGGTTAGGCTAGGCTAGGCTATGTTAGCTTAAGTTAGGCTCAGTTAGGCTAGGCTATGTTAGGTTAGGTTAGGTTAGGTTAGGATAGGATAGGCTAGGATAGGATAGGCTAGAATAGGGTAGGCTAGGTTACGCTAGGTTAGGTTAGGTTAGGGTAGGATAGATTAGCATAGTCTAGGTTGGGCCACGATAAGATAGGCTAGTTTAGGATAAGATAGCTTAGGCTAGGTTAGGTTAGGCTATGCTAGGCCAGGCTAGGTTAGGATATGATAGGATAAGATAGGATAGACTAGGCTAGGCTAGGTTAGGCTAGGATAAGATAGGCTAAGTTAGGTTAGGATGAGATTGATTAGGCTAGGATAGTTTAGGCTAAGATAAGCTAGGCTAGGTTAGGTAAGGCTTGGCTAGGCTAGTCTAGGCTAGGGTAGGCTAGGCTAGATAGGTTAGGATAGGTTAGTTTAGCTTAGTTTAGTTTAGGTTAGGATACATTAGGCTAGGCTAGGCTAGCTTAGGCTAGATTAGGCTAGGCTAAGCTAGGTTAGGTTAGGCTACGTAGGTTAGCATAGTATAGGTTAGGTTAGGTAACAATAGGTTAGGTTAGGGTTAGGCTGGGCTAGGCTATGCTAGGATAGGGTAGGTTAGGCAAGGCTAGGGTAGGGTAGTGTAGGCTAGGTTAGGATAGGGTAGGGTAGGGTAGGCTAGAATAGGGTAGGATAGATTAGGGTAGGTTAGGCTAGGATAGGGTAGGATAGGGTAGGGTCGGTAAGGGTAGGTTAGGCTAGGATAAGCTAGGGTAGGCTAGGTTAGGGTAGGTTAGGCTACGCTAGGTTAGGCTATGGTGGGTCAGGGTAGTGTAGGCTAGGCTAGCATAGAGTAGGCTAGGCTAGGATAGGTTAGGCTAGGGTAGGCTAGGGTAGGCTAGGCTAGTTTAAGGTAGAGAAGGGTAGGGTAGGCTAGGGGAGCTTAGGTTAGGTTAGTGTAGGCTAGGCTAGGCTAGGGTAGTCTAGGGTAGGCTACCCTAGGCTAGGCTAGAGTAGGCTAAGCTAGGGTAGGGTAGGGTAGGGGAAGGTAGGTTAGGCTAGGCTAGGATAGGCTATCTTAGGCTAGGCTAGGATAGGATGGTCTAGGGTGGGCTAGGCTAGGCTCGGTTAGGTTAGGCTAGGTTGGGCTACGCTAGGCTAGGTAAGGTTAGGTTAGGCTAGGATAGGTTAGGTTAGGTTGGGCAAGGTTGGGTGTGGCTAGGCTAGGTAAGGTTAGGTTAGGCTAGGTTAGGCTAAGTTAGGTTAGGCTAAGTTAGGTTAGGTTAAGCTAGGTTAGGTTAGGTTATGTTAGGTTAGGGTAGGCTAGGCTACGTCAGGGTAGGGTAGGGTAGGGTAGGTTACGGTGGGTTATGTTAGGTTAGGCTAGGTTGGGCTAGGCAATGCTAGGCTAGGTGAGGCTAGGCGAGGTTAGGCTAAGTGAGACTTGGCTAGGTTAGGCTAGGTTAGGCTAGGCTATGCAAGGCTAGGCTAGGTTATCCAAGGTTATGCTAGGCTAGGCAAGGCTAGGCTGGGCTAGGCTAGGTAAGGCTAGGTTAGCCGAGGCTAGGCTAGGCTAGGCTAGACTAAGCGACGCTAGGCTAGGCTAGGCAAGGCTAGGTTAGTCTAGGTTAGGTTAGGATAGGTTAGGTTAGGTTAGGCTAGGTTAGGCTAGGCTAGGTTAAGCTTGGTTAGGCAGGGTTAGGCTAGGTTAGTTTAGGTAGGCCTAGGTTAGGTTAGTTTAGGTTAGGCTAGGCTATGTTAGGATAGGATAGGTTAGGCTAGGCTAGGCTAGGCTAGGCTATCCCAGGGTATGTTGGGGTTGGCTATGTTAGGCTATGCTACGGTTGGGTATGTTGGGCTATGCAAGGTTAGGATAAGGTAGGTTACATTAGTATAGGGTAGGCTATTTTAGGCCCGGTAAGCTAGGCTAGGCTAGGTGTAATATCCCAAAATGGGAACTATGAGCAAGGGATGCCTGAAAAATGCATTTTTCAGGAATGACTCCTAGAGGATTTGAAACCAAGACCTGGATCCCTTAGATCAATGTATCTATGACTGAAATCCAAGAGGAGGCTCCAAACAAATCACTCTAGGTGGGTTGAACAGATCTCCCACACCTAATTGTCTTAAAAAAGTTCTCAATGAAGGGACTGCAACTATGTATGAACAAGGGATAGAGTAACAGCGTTATTTTTATGAGCCTGAATACATGAAGATGTAGGTAGCCAAAAAATTTATAATATAGTAGCAAGAGAGTACAATTCCTTGACGAAAGAGTCTGAGCCGGATTTATGCAGGAAGGCAACAAAATATAGAAATAACCATAAACGTAGAGATGCAGTGGAAATAATGCGTCATTTCATTAATATCAAATAACAGAAATATGCTTACAGACATAATGAAAATAAAATAGCTAGGGTGCTGGTAGCTATCTCTGAGAAGAGATGTGGCGGCTACAGCCCTCTGAACTGTGTTACAATGAGGCTCGAGGGCCTATTTATTGTTGAGAAACAATGTAAAATTCAAAACGTCTAAAAACCTAACTGTAGGAGATGAGGCGCCAAAACTGTGGGCGCCCGTTTGGGTAAATTGGTGGTTCAACTTCCCGGGGGCGTAACTTTGGCATCTGATCTCCGTTTGACACGCTCAATAGCTCATTAGAAATATCTATCCGAGGACCGCAACTTTCAAGACGAATTGGATGATCCAATTCGCTGGTAAAACGATACCCAAAAAACGTCGTTTAGGGCCTCAAAACGAATCCGGAAGTTCGGGACCCGAAAAACTGCTAAAAATAGTAAGTTATGTCGAAACTGAAAAACTGAAAGAACTGGAGATGGGGGTTCAAACGGAATAGGTGGGTGGCCACCAGTATCCACCTGGATTATTAAGCCCCCAAAATGGCTCTGAGAGTGGAGGACCTGAAAACTTGCTAAAAATAGTAAGTTGTGCTGAATGTGAAAAGCTGCAAGAATTGATGGTGCTGGTCCAAATGGAATAGGTGGGTGGCCACCGATATCCACCTGGATCATTCCTCCCTCCTTAGGAAGCAATGGTCCCCATTGTGTTGAGATCCTCCATGAGATGAGGCAAATTCTGTTGAACTGAGTATGTTGGATGCATTTAGTAAATTTGGTTTCTTTATCAGCCTCAGACAGTACATGTTTGGATTCTGTAGTTGCAGGATGTATGGCAACATCAGGCGGTGGTGCGTTGGGAGTCAGATCAATGGAGTGCTTGTCCTGACAGTGTAGAGGAACCTCTATGAGCGAGGAGAAATTGTCATCGTATTTGTCCATCTGCTGCAGCCGTGCAAGGGAGCCCTGTTTCAAGGTTGTGGCCACAATATTCTTCTTTCCCTATGAGTGAGTCGTAAGGAAAATGAATTTCTTGGTTTGGGAAACGATCTTACTGCGTTGTTTTGCAGTAGTCAAAGAGATGAGAGGAGGCGGTACTACCTCCGGTATCCTGTACAAGTTATTTCCTAAAGTAATAATAACAGCACGAAGCCTAGACTCATACACAGCATGTTGCCTCCATAAGTATGGTTGGCCCAATATACATCAGCTACATCAAGAGGAGAAACATCACACAATACCTCATCCGTGAATGGCTTGATACTGTACGGAAGGCGGCACTGCTAGCGAATGCGGAGATCTCTCCCTGGGTGGAGCCACCCGATGGTATACGGCTGCGGGTGGGCTATGGTCGGTAGGCCAAGCCGCTTCATGACCTCTGCTGAGATGAGGTTCTTTTGGCTTCCGCTATCGATGAGAAATTGCAGCGGAGAACCCTATACCCACATCTGCGACTGGAAGAGGCACTCCCCCTCCTCTCGATCCTTTCGACCCTCCTTCTCGATCTTGGTGGTGGCAACAATGGCACTGGGATCCGCATAATGATCTGCTTCCCTTTTTCATTGCCTTTGTCTAGTTCTAACTCAGGATCAGAAAATGCATCTGATTTAGGTGCCTTTAGTTCGGCCACTAAAGACTGTTTGGCCCGACACTCGTTTGTGCTGTGGGTGGGGCTGTTATGAAATTCACACCACTTCCCTGTTGTCAACTAAGTCACCTAATTCATGTTAGTATTCAAGTTTGAGAATATATATATGTGTGTGTGTGTTTGTGTGTATAGTAAAATTATGTATTCTCCCTAAACATATGATAAAAGTATCACTTGTAATCTAGATCATCTAATTTTAATAATAATCTGGTAGGATTTTAAAAGCTTCAAAATATAATAAAGATAATAAGTTATTATAAAATTATGATTTTTTTTTTTTAAATATTATTCTTATTAAAAAAAAAAATCATTATTTAAATATTTTAATGATAATAAAAGAATTAATTAATTTGATTTATATAATGTAAACCAGACATAATTTAAACTAAAAATATTTAAAAATGAAAATTTAATATTTAATATTTATATTTATACAAAAATTAATTCATATTGAAATTATTAAATTAAATTTTATCTATACGTTGCACCGATTTTAGTGTTATGGAACCAATCAAGGACTGATGGTGATGTCAGTAAAATAACATTGTGGAGGTCATTACAATGAGTGAGTATGGATTTGTTCAAAAGCTAACAGAGAGGTCTCAAATATCACTAAGCTTCACCGCTTTTTTTTTCAAAAAAAAAAAAAATTTGTGGGTCAAATTCTGTTGAGCTTCAACCACTCTTCATAGTTTTTCTAGCATTAATATATGGATTTCATTAGAGATTGAGGTTTATTTAAAATTTAATTTACTAGCAATTGCACCATATGTTGCAAAGGAAACGCTGTAAAGCAGTAACATAGAAAATAGTAGTATAGAGGAAAAAATATCTGATATGTTATGTGATTTAATTGAATATTGAACTTATAAATATGAATTAATTTATTTAAATTAAATTATAGGTTTGGAGAATTGTTTGGATAAAAAAATTGGTTTCTTATAACCTAGGCAGGCTCTTCCTTTCATAGTGATGTCTTATTATGCACTATGGGCCACATGGAAGACTATTCTTTGGTGAAAAAACAATAATAGCATCCATAATGGCCATCTCTTCTATTATAATACAAAATAAAAAATCAAAACCCTGAATACTTTTGTTGTTGTGAAGTAGAAACATCAAAACTTCCGACTTCAAAAACCCAAAGCTTGCAGTCTATCTTCAAAGCCTTAAAGCCTTAATTTATACTGAATGAAGCCATTAGTGGGAAATGATTTATGGTGAATGAGATGCAACTAATATCTCACCAGAATATGAAGAAAAAATTTGTGACCTTTCTAGTTAAAAAACAACAGTAGCATCCATAATGTCCATCTCTTATTTTATCATACAAATTAAAATATCAAAACCCTAATTACTCTTACTATTGTGAAGCAGAAACATCAAAACGTCCCACTTGAAAAACCCAAAGCTTTCAATCTGTCTTCAAAGCCTTAATTTATATTAGAGGGAATAACTAATATCTTTTTATTTGCATTTTTATTATACACTAAAAGAACTACTAATATCCTTTTATCCTTTTTAGCATTTTGAGCATGCAATGCTATAAGAGTGTTATAAGTCCTTGCAAACAATGAATGATGAACAATTAGGTAGAAGCCCTGCTTCCTACATTTTGCTAATGAAGTAATTTTATTCATCTAGAAGTCCCGAACTTGCAAGTGTCTAAATGACAGAGGAATAACATCTCAAAATTAAATATAACAACAATGACAATCTTTAAAGATCACGCTCATTTCAAATTCTTGAATAAGAACCATAAAAAGAATTAAATCTTCTGCAAAGAACATTTTCATCTTCCATAAGGTATATAAAGTTCATCTTCCATAAGGTATGTAATGTCTTTGTATTAAAAGAGTATTAACGATTGAAAAAGTTCTATTGCAGTGCCGAGCAAAAACACTGCAGTACTAGGCCTAGGGTTGGCTTCAGCCCACCGCATATACACAAATACGCACGATAACATAGTTGACACAACATAGTAAACACAGACAACCACACATAGAGCACACTAGACAAAGACAACTACACATACAAAAGCACCTTCTATTCACACCCTAATAGGTATCACAAAATACCAACATAACTTTCACTTCGACGAATCACCACCACAAATACACATGATAATATAGTCGACACAACACAGTAAACACAGACAACCACACATACAGCACAGTAAACATAGACAACTACACATACAAAAGCACCTTCTATTCATACCCTAATAGGCATCACAAAAGACCAACATAACTTTCACTTCGACGAATCATCACCACAAAGAAGGAGCACCAGATGCAGATTAGATTCCTTCTCAATGTTATAATCAGCCAGAGTACGTCCATCTTCCAACTACTTATGAACAAAAATCAGCCTCTGTTGGTGAGGAGGGATGCCCTCCTTATCCTGAATCTTAGCCTTCACATTATCAATGCTGTCTAGTTTTTTTTATTTAATAAATTTTACACACTTAAAAAAACAATCCTCATAAGATATAATAAATCCTTTGATAATCGTATCAATACCTCATATATATTTCTTAATTTCATTGTGAAATACATTTCTCTTCAAAATAGATTTATGCTAACCAGAAATCTTATTATATATTTTTTTATTTATTTTATTATTGTAATACATTTACTTCATATCTATTTAATATTAATTTGTTTATTTATATAATTTTAAATAATATATATTTATTTAATTAATATTAATCATTCATATATATTCAACCCTATATCTATATATGTTATATCATGTAATATTCATGATGCATTCCATTTAACCTATAAAATAAATAATTTATATGTTGTTAATTCATTTCTTAATCTAAGACATTGTTATATTTATAATGCATTCTATTTAATTTATTTAATTAATATTAATCATTCATATATATTCAACACTCTATTTATATATGTTATATCATGTAATATTTATGATGCATTCCATTTAACCAATAAAATAAATAATTTATATGTTGTTAATTCATGTCTTAAGATAAGACATTGTTATCTTTATAATGCATTCTATTTAATTAATCGTGATTTATATTGGAGGATAATTTTAAATTTTTATTAAATTGGTGATTAATATTTTATTGGACTGAAATGTTTTACGTTACTATTATATTTAATTAATATTTTTTTATTAAAAATGGATTGTTTGCAAGTAAATGAAGCACTTAAAGATGGGCTATCATGTGTGTTGCCAAGAGGATATTTGATAAGTGTCCATTTTTTACTAGTACATATCATTGAGTAAGTGTCCATTTTTTACTAGTACATATCATTGAGTGATTGAAGGGCAGATTTTCAGTCCCCTGCAAGGTTTCCAGGTTCGAGCACGTGGTGTGGATGCTGCATAATTCTAATACAAAGGCAATATTCATACGGATCCCAGCTTGGGGAAATTGGTCCACTTCTATCTTTGTCATTAATCCAAGTGAAAGCACCCTGAATTTATTTCTTTCATGGATTATCTATATTGTACAATCTGTTACATGCTATTGATAGGAATTTTATTGTTATTGTTCATTACTAGGGTTTTATGAGCGACTGTAATTTTATCACTAAAATAACATCTATTTATTAAAGTAATTTATCAATACATGTTGTTCAAATGAAATATTGGATACAATATTTTCGGTGGAAGATAATATGGGAATATCATTTTATTTATCATTTTAATTTACTTTGATGCATCCAAAATCTGTCTATATGTAATTGTAAAAAACTAATGCGCATGGATTTTTTTTACGAACTAGCGCCCTTAGATTTTTTCTATTATAAACCCTATGATACTCGTGACTTGTAGTTCAGAAACCAATGATAATGGTATACTCAGTGCCATTGGTATCGCATTTACTCAAGGATGAATAATTCTCTCACATGACACAACTGATGATAACCAAGGTGTAAGACCTATATATATAAATATTCTTTTGTCACTATTTTTTTATATTGTTTGAAATGTGTTACTCTCTCAATGTGGAAGTCAAGTTGACTTATAATTCATTAAAATAAATAGGATGTAGGAAAGAAGAAAGGCTCAATTATAAAAATCAAGCATGGTTTTATTAAGGTGCAGTTATCTTATATAAATATACAAATTTTTGAATATATATAATTAATTGATATTTATTGATGTTAGTTGAAGTTAGTTTGCTTAATTTTATTTAATTCAAAATATGTAAATAAATTTTAATATAATTATCAACTAAATTTAGGTTTTTGATTGATAATTTTGACATTAAATTATAAAATATATTACAATATTACAGAAAATTATATTGAAAATATTTTATATTAAGAAGCTATGATTCAATCTATGTTAAAATATGAAGTCTATCTACTTACCTTAACACAAATTTAGTTTAAATCAATTTTGATAAGTGAGATATTAAATTAAAAAACTACATGTTTTTACTTTTATAAAACTCATTTAAATGTTTATAATCATATAATCATATGTTTTTTAGACATTTTATTTACATAAAACTATAAATAATGTATATATGGAACATATAGTAAAATTTTCAGAAAATATTTATAATATTGAGTATTTTAGATATCTCAAAATATATGAAAATAAGTATTTAAGATGTAAATTAAATTCAAAAATACATATAAATAATATAGATTATTAATGAAACAATAAATTAATAAATAAGAAAAAAAAAACACCTCAACAAATAAATATTTATTTTGTGATGTATATCAACTATTTTAGTTATAACGAACTTTTAAATTTTATTTATTTATTTACATATAACCATTATTATAGTTATAACTAATTTTAAATTTAAGAAAAATATTTTTTAAAGTTTTTAAAAAATAAACTTCTATTTTATTAACAATTATATATTAGCTCATCTTCAAAGAAAAATAAAACAACTTTAACCAAAAAAAAATACAATTACTAAACCATTTTCATTCCATTAGTCTTTATCTATGAAAGTGCAGTATGATTCAGTGCGTACATTTCATCCATTACCACACAATTCCGGAATAATGCTATAGTTCGTTATAGTTCTTAGCACAGTTGAACTTTCCGGCATAATGCTATAGTTCCTCTTTTATTCTCAGCACAATTGAACTTTTTTGAAGACAAATATATAATAGGAATAACAGAGTCACCATGAAACCAAAGATCAAGAGACAACACACAGCGAAATTTGCATTTGAAGACATCATAAAAATATTGCAACCATGACCAAAAATCAAGGCATTAGAAACAATAAATGAAACCAAACATAGTAAAAAATATCCAAGTTCATAGCTTTACAGGAAATCAACAAAACTTTTTTATGCTAAATTACAAACCCGAACGACTCTCAAAAATTGAAAAATAAATGTAGTTGTACAAAAACCATAAAATACCTAAATTATCAAAACTTTATAGAATTTATAGGATTACAATACTCTAGAATAAGACAGTGTAGATATTGGTTTTTCCAATAACAGTCATGGGTACGTCATGAGAAAAACAACATGAGAAAAACAACACGGTTACCCTAATAATGCTTAGCCATAATGTTTCAAATTTGTCAAAATTTAACGAGAAGCAACAAATATTCTTCCCAAACACACAACAATCCAATATTATAAAGAAATTAAGAAGGCTGAGTTGCCATACCTGTAAATAAAAGCTGTCGAAAATATTCACAATGAGATAGAAAAACCAAGCGCGCCTATGAAGATCACGGGAAGGGTGGGTTGTATTTATAGGAACCAAAGTTGTATTTATAGGATCCGTGAATGCAAATCGTAGGAACCAAGTTCATCTTTGTAGCCCCAAGACGTAGAACCACACACAGATGGAGCCGCACAAGTGGATTGGCATGCTGCAACCTTCTGCATTGCGTGAATCGTATCTTGGCATCTTGGCTGATGAGGCTGTAGTGCCAGGGTTTTGACATCCACTTCGTCCAGCTCCCTCGACATCCACTTCGTCCAACTCCCTCGAGTTGAAATCGAAGGAGAGGCACATAACATGAAGGTAGAAACTCTGGTATCAGATATTTTGGAGAAATCAAAGGATTCTTAGACATTTCTTTCAATTTCATGGCCACACTTCACTTGTTTAACGGTTTTCTTATTTTAACTAATTAATAACCATATTTAATCGTAAGGTCCATAGTGTTTCAATAGTCCAACATCCAAATCAACGTTACACAATAGTACTTGTGGAATTTGAGGAAAATTGTTTTCAAATAAGAACGCTTTACAGCGTAAATATTTCTAAATTCATATTAGGTTCACAATTTTGGAATTTGGAGGGTAATATTAGCTGATCCTGGTGACTTTTGATGTCAAGGCCACCTAGTATTTATGGAGGTCTATGTAAAATGGCTTCACTTCTATTATTTTTTTTAACTTAAAAAAAATCATATAATAGAGATTATCTCATATTTTAAATAACATTATGTCCACTTTTAATCCATTGGTCACTTACATGTCTATTTCCACTTTTTTGCTGCACATGTTAGGTGTTTTTATTAGGGAAGTACCTTTTAAGCTAGTGGTAGATCCCAATTAAGAGAGTGAGGGTTCAAAATTTGTACACCCATTTTGGGCAATCAAATAAAAATTCCTTAAAAATTCACAATATTATCATACAATGTTGTGACACAATTTTTCATATAGTAAGCTTTATAAAACCATTCCCACCACAATTGGAGCTACCTTGTTTTAGTAATAAGATAATTATAACAAATATATATCATACATAATCCTTAATATCTATGGTCCATAATCTATTAAAGTTAGGTCTTATTATTTTAATTTTCGTTTCTATCCATAATCGATATAACCTTAGACTTATTATTTCAATCGGCTTTGTATTAAATTTAATGACCATATTAGTTTGTTTTTATAATATTTAAACTAAAATTTTCATATATATTATTTAAAACAAATATATTTTAATTAAACCTAAATGATATCTAATATGTTTAAGTACAATGTAATGCTATTTTATATTTCAATACCTTTATTGTGTATCCCTATCAACATATGCAACAACTCTTACCATTATCTTTTAATAGAAATATTATAATTTTAATATAAATATTATAATTTTATAATAATTCTTTTATATTCTAAAAATAGCCCTAAGCAAGCTCACATTATTGAGATGGAAAATTTTATGCTTTGTTCCGTGACTTTATAATAACTACATGCCTTATCCCATCACCATAATTAATGTTGATGACCATGTAAGTGGATAGAATGTAGTTATGAAAACAATATTAGAAAGTGGATTGTTATATTCCTTTTAACAATGAACAAAAAATCCAAACAGGCCAACGTGGAGTTCTTAGGAGAGAATTTGGGGAGTCTCGACCCCAGCGCTTCCTGGACTAGGAGAAGGACTTTAAAATTACGAGAATGAATAGAATTAAGATGATGCCCTTCAGTGTTGGGAGGAGGATCTAGCCATTGGCACTCACCACATAAATCTAATCATCTTATGGATGCGTGCAATATGGAGTAGTATGCTTTCACTGTTGTCACAAAGAATCGACCAGAAGTCCCCATGTTCCATTACTCCTGTGGAATGTAGCACGGGGATTTTCGGAGCGAAAATATCGACTGTATATACCTTTCCTAAGTGAGGCCGACATCGAGCTGCTTCCACCGGTGAAAATCTAATTACGAGGTTCTCTCTGGCTCTCTGATTCGATTCGTTTTCTAGTAGGTGCCATTTTTCGATTTCTCGGAGGTGTGAAATATTAATTTATATTGCATATTTTTATGATCAAATTCTAAGAAATATGGTAGCACACAAACATGATCTCTATTCGGATTAATCATATTATTAAAAGATTCGATTGATAGGGTTTGCACCTTCTTTTAATCAGGATAAGGTTTGCGCCTTCTTTTAATTGCTTTATTTTAAGCCGATGTCTGTCCAATTCAATACGCAGGGTCTCCCACGACAAGATAAGATTACAACAAATTGGATCATTGGAAGGAAATAAGGCCCTAAAAAAACCTAGTTCCCGCGAGACAAGAAAGGTAAGTTTCTGCCTCTTCATTTTGTATTTCTTGAAGTAAACCCTTTTCTTCATTTTCAAGTGGTTTTATAATTTTTGGATTAATACGGTGTTAGTAATAGCACCTATTTTTTCTATTAGAACTCTATTTTCATTGTCTAAACCAAACCCAGTTTATTCATCTTAGTTTTATTATTCCATTTTCTTTATGGTTTCCTGGGCTCGCCATAGTTTCTTTTTAATTCATTTCAGCCAGTTGGAATCTCTTTGTCTCAAATTTCTTGGTTATAATTTTGATATTTCTTTGTTAGATCTATCAAATCAAATCTCTTATGGATGTGTGTAATATGGAGGAGCAGTATGCTTTCACTGTTGTCATGAAGAATCCACCAGAAAGAATTTGGACGAATGGAGAGTGGCGCTCGAAGTCCCCATGTTCCATTACTCCTGTGGAATGCAGGGGGTGATGCTTGCATTGGGAATTTGCGGAGGCAAAGTATCGACAGTATATGCCTTTCATACGCGACATCGACATCGAGCTGCACTGCTTCCACCGATGCAAATCAATTTATGAGGTTCTCTCTGGCTCTCTGATTTGATTATTTTTCTCTGTTTCAATTCGTTTTCTAGTAGGGTGCCATTTTTGGATTTCTTCCAAGTGCAAAATATTCATTTATATTACATTATTTTATGATCAATTTCTAAGAATTCTGGTAGCACACAAATATGATCTCTATTCTTTTTTTTTCCATTGATGTATAGTTTTATGAGATTAATGGTAGGATTAACCATATTATTTAAAGATTTGATTGATAGGGTTTGGGCCTTCTTTTAATTGCTTACTCTATGAGATTAGATGATTTAAATGCGATTATTGGATTTCTTAAGATGATTTTCAATTATGTTTTTATGATTTAGAAATATGTTTTTCATTTATGTCTTATAATTTATGTTAGATTTTATTTTCACATTATTACTTTGGTTAAATTCAATGTATTTTAAATTGTATTTTCATATATTTAAATTATTTTAAAGATTTTTTCTTATATTTAAACTTTATTAATAGCTTTTAATTAATTTATTTTTTGAATGATTTCTTCATTAATATTCTAATATAGAATAAAGTACCATAAGCTTGAGTAGCCTAGCCTAAGCTACTGAAGGATAGACCAAGTTAAGCTAGAGTAGGCTAGGTTAGGCTAGAATAGGCAAGAGTTGCTTAGGATAGGCTAGACTAGACTAGGATAGCCTATGTTAGAGTAGGTTAGGCTAGTGTATGCTAGGGTAGGCTAGAGTAGGCTAGGTTAGACTAGGGTAGGTTAAGCTAGGCTAGGGGAGGCTATGTTAAGATAGGATAGGCTAGGCGAGGGTAGGTTAGGCTACTATAACGTAGGATAGACAAGGTTAGGCTAGGTTAGGTCAAGATAGGGTAGGTTAGGGTATCTTAGGATATGCTAGGATAGGCTAGGCTAGGATAGGTTATACTATGTTAAGCTAGGCTAGGTAAGAGTACACTATGTTAGGCTAGGGTATGTTAGGCTAGGCTAGGTTAGCCTAGGTTAGGTTAGGTTAGGTTAGGCTAGGGTAGGCTATGTTAGCTTAGGTTAGGTTGGGTTAGGCTAGGCTATGTTAGGTTAGGTTAGGTTAGGTTAGGATAGGATAGGCAAGGATAAGATAGGCTAGAATAGGGTTGGGTAGGTTAGGGTAGGGTAGGATAGATTAGACTAGTCTAGGCTGGGCCACGATAAGATAGGCTAGGTTAGGCTAGGTTAGGATAAGATAGGTTAGGCTAGATTAGGTTAGGTTAGGCTAGGCTAGGCTAGGCTAGGCTAGGCTAGGTTAGGTTAGGCTAGGCTAGGCTAGGCTAGGCTAGGTTAGGCTAGGTCAGGTTAGGATATGATAGGATAAGATAAGATAGATTAGGCTAGGCTAGGTTAAGCTAGGATAAGATAGGCTAGGTTAGGTTAGGATGAGATTGATTAGGCTAGGATAGTTTAGGCTAAGATAAGTTAGACTAGGTTAGGCTAGGCTTGGCTAGGCTAGTCTAGCCTAGGCTAGGTAGGTTAGTTTAGGTTAGTTTAGGATAGGTTAGGCTACATTAGGCTAGGCTAGGCTAGCTTAGGCTAGACTAGGCTAGGCTAAGCTAGGTTAGGCTAGGCTAAGTAGGTTAGGATAGGTTAGGTTAGGTTAGGATAGTATAGGTTAGGTTAGGTTAGGTTACGATAGGTTAGGTTAGTGTTAGGGTGGGCTAGGCTACGCTAGGGTATGGTAGGTTAGGCAAGGCTATAGTAGGCTAGTGTAGGATAGGTTAGGCTAGGGTAGGGTAGGGTAGGATAGATTAGGGTAGCTTAGGCTAGGATAGGGTAAGATAGGGTAGGGTAGGGTAGGTAAGGGTAGATTAGGCTAGGATAGGCTAGGGTAGGCTACATTAGGGTATGTTAGGCTATGCTAGGCTAGGCTATGGTGGGCCAGGTTAGTGTAGGCTAGGCTAGCATAGGGTATGGTAGGGTAGGCTAGGTTAGGCTAGGCTAGGCTAGGCTAGGCTAGGCTAGTGTAAGGTAGAGTAGGGTAGGGTAGGTTAGGGGAGCTTAGGTTAGGTTAGGCTAGATTAGGTTAGGCTAGGCTAGGTTAGGCTAGGGTAGGGTAGTCTAGGGTAGGCTACCCTAGGCTAGGCTAGAGTAGGCTAAGCTAGGGTAGGGTAGGGTAGGGGAAGGCAGGTTAGGCTAGGCTAGGCTAGGTTATCCTAGGCTAGGCTAGGATAGGATGGTCTAGGATGGGCTACGCTAGGGTGGGCTACGCTAGGCTTGGTTAGGTTGGGCTAGGCTAGGCTAGGTAAGGTTAGGCTAGGCTAGGATAGGTTAGGTTAGGTTGGGCAATGTTGGGTGTGGCTAGGCTAGGTTAGGCTAGGTTAGATTAGGTTAAGCTAGGTTAGGTTAGGTTATGTTAGGTTATGCTAGGCTATGTTGGGCTAGGGTAGTGTATGGGTAGGGTTGGGTAGGGTACGGTACGGTACGGTAGGTTACAGTAGGTTATGTTAGGTTAGGCTAGGTTAGGCTAGGGAATGCTGGGCTAGGCTAGGCTAGGTGAGGTTAGGCTAAGCTAGGCTAGCCTAGGCTAGGCGAGGTTAGGCTAAGCTAGGCTAGGCTAGCCTAGGCTAGGCAAAGCTAGGTTAGCCAAGGTTACGCTAGGCTAGGCAAGGCTAGGCTAGGCTAGTCTAGGCAAGGCTAGGTTAGTCGAGGCTAGGCTAGGCTAGGCGAGGTAAGGCTAGGCTAGGCTAGGCTAGGTTAGTCTGGGTTAGGTTAGGATAGGTTAGGTTAGGTTAGGCTAGGTTAGGCTAGGCTAGGTTAAGCTAGGTTAGGCTGGGTTAGGCTACATTAGTTTAGGTAAGGCTAGGTTAGGTTAGGTTAGGTTAGGTTAGGCTAGGCTATGTTAGGATAGGTTGCAGGCGAGACTAGGCTAGGCTAGTGTAAGATAGTGTAGGCTATGTTAGGATAGGTTAGGCTAGGCGATGCTAGGCTAGGCTAGTGTAAGATAGTGTAGGCTATGTTAGGATAGGTTAGGTTAGGATATTTTAGGCTAGGTTAGGCTAGTTTATGCTAGGTTATGCTAAGCTAGGTTAAGCTAGGATAGATAGGCATGGCTAGGTTAGGGTAGGCTTGGTTAGGTTAGGCTTGGTTAGGTTAGGTTAGGCTAGGTTAGGGTAGGCTATGCATGGTTGGTCATGGTTAGCCTTGGTTAGGCTATATTATGATAGTATTGGATAGGTTAGGCTAGGCTAGGCTAGGCTAGGAGATGATAGGTTAGGTCAGGCTAGGCTAGGCTAGGGTAGGAGAAGTTAGGTTAGGTTAGGCTAGGCTAGGTTTGGCTAAGTTAGGCAAGGCTAGCTTAAGTTAGGCTAGTGTAGGTTAGGTTAGGCTAGGATAAGGAAGGTTAGGTTAGGCAAGGTTAGGCTAGGTTAGGCTAGGCTAGGTTAGGTTAGGTTAGGTTAGGTTTTCATTAGGTTAGGTTAGGTTAGGCTATCTTAGGCAAAGCTAGGTTAAGCAAGCTTAGGATATGTTTGGCAAGGCTAGGTTAGGCTTGGCCAGGCTAGGTTAGGCCAAGCTAGGCTAGAGTAGGCTAGGTTAGGTTATGTTAGACATGGCTAGGTTAATCTAGGCTAGGCTACGATAGGTTAGGCTAGGTTAGGTATTGCTAGGTTAGGGTAGGTTAGGCATGGCTAGGCATGGCTAGGTTAGGCTAGGATAGGCTAGGTTATGCTCGGCTTGGTTAGGGTAAGGTAGGGTAGGCTAGGCATGGCTTGGTTAGGCTAGGCAAGGGTAGGCTATCGGTTAGGCTAGGTTGGGGTAGGTTAAGTTAGGATATGCTAGATTAGGATAGGTTATGTTATGGTAGGTTAGGCTAGGTTAGGTTAAAACGAGTTATGTTAATTTCTATGAGTTATGTTAAAATGGCTGACTTATATGAGGAATTTGCATGGAATTAAATAGAGTAAATTATTATGGCTATAATTGCATATTCCCGTGTTTATAATGATTATATTCCTGTGTTATATTTTCTAAGTTATATTTTGAGTTTGAGAGAATTCTAACTTAGGCTTTGGAAAGAGAATCTAAATAACTATATTCTTAGAGTATCTAATATAAAAATGAGTAAGGTTAACCCTCAATATTAAACACATACATAGAAAGTACAAATTAAAACTAAAATAAATAAGGTAAAACTTCCACTTAAGAGCGAGTTGGAAAAACATTAAGTGGAACTATTGAGAGTTCTTATAAATGAATATGGGCAATGATTTTAGATAAGGAAACATGGAATATATTTAATATTCTTGTATACCATTTATATTAAGGTTTTTTGTGAGTATGGTTAAATATCTTGATTAGGAGTGGAAAAAGTATACTAAAATTGTTATACTAACAAAATCCTTATCTTAGTAAATTATACTAGAGTAGATACTTTAACTTAGTTTTAATAGAATAAATAGTAGGTTAAAGTATGTAAACATAATCATAATTAGCATATATATGCATGAATTTGTATACAAACACTTAAATATTAAATTTGATGAAGAATCCCTTTCAGAGGTAAAGGGACTAGTACAAAGGAGTAGAGACCATGAAGCAACCAGGGAAAGCTTTGTATTTAAACAGTATAAGAAATGTCATATTAAGATGTGTATTTGAAATTTCAGAAAATTATTTTCTTACTGCAATTACTTTAAATTACATAGGTAAATTATGTGGATTATAATGGAAAAAAAAAAAACCTAACAAATACTCACAATGAGGGAATATAACTTTAGGATAGGAAAAATACTCTTATAAAAGTTAAGGCCTAGCCAATACAAATTTAAGATGACACATGCCTTTACCTTCTATTAAATATTGAACAATAGATTTATATTTTGTAGAAAATAAATTGAAAGAAAAGAACCCATGTTGGGTGTAGCCTTCCTATTTTTTTTAAAGATAAATTTTTGGTCAATTACATATAATGAATACAAGTATATATAAAAAATATAATAAGAATAACATTGAAAAATATATAAAACAGTGGTAGAGCATAATTACATACTAGCCATAGCCATAGAAAGATAACAATAAACTATGCGTTTACTATCCACACATTACAGAGGAAAACAAATATACAATTAGGTTCTTAGAAAATAAAAATGTGGAAATGGTATATCAACCCAACAATTAAAAGAGACATATATACAATCACAAGGTCTATAAAGACTTGAAAAATTATAAGATCTCGACCTTATATACCTAATACATAGGTTAACCAACGCATTGCCTAAAATCATTTGAAGGAAGAATAATATTTTGTTCAAAATAAGATGACCCATAATATAAAGGCATTTTTCCTTTCCCGGGAAATCATAGACCAATACGTCTCAAACATATAGATGAAAAGTACTTAATTAAGCATATACGAATGAACTGTAAGGAAGAGAAAGGAACTAACTTAGTCTTGATTGTCAAAAAGAGTCACGAGATAGCAAAAGTATAGTACAAATGCACTCGATTGAATCGATACCTATATGAGAGTAAAAAACACGGAATTTAAACAAGTGTAAAAGAACGTAATTGTAATTATCAGAACAAATGATGATTTACTTTAATAGAGAATGAACCCAAAGTATATATTCTCAAGATTGAATTTGGTGCATCCATTTCAATTACCTTGTAAAGTTCAAAAACAAATAAATGTTAGCATAATATCTTAAAGAAAGAGGGTAAGTGAAGAAAGAGGGTAATTATTTTTGAGGAGTGGAGAACTCTATATCAAATTAATGAATGGTGCAACAAACTTATAAGTAATAATACTTTAAATAACCATTTTAAAAGAGAGAATAAAAATAATGGAAGAATTAGGGTTTAATAATTAAAAACCATGAAGAGAGAGTAACTATTTTCTGCCAAGAATATAAGAATTAGGTGATCTACATTGATAATTAAGAAAATATTTCAAGCCTCAAAAGGCATGGTCATTACTAGAATTAAAAAAAAAAATCAATAAATAACATTTAGGGTTTCAAGGATAAAAACCCTAGGTAGAAATGTGAAATCAACCTTGTAGTGACAATTGGTTGAATGCAAAGTTAAAGCCAAAATAGAAATTACCAAGGATACCATGGAGGAGTAAACAAGCAACTAGTAAGTCAAAGTGAGGTTGAATTCATAGAGAATTAAGGGAAACAAGTATTGATAGAGGAAATTCACCTTGAATAGCTGTATAAGAAGAAAATAATTCGGTAGTGGATCACATTAAGGAATACTTGAGATTGCTCTAATTAAAAACCCCTTCATTTCTACATTTTCTAATGGATAAAAATACACAAGTCAGAAAACGAAATATGAGAATGAGGTGAGTTGAAGTAACAAGAACATGAACAGTGGAATTCAAGTGAAGAATGTCAGCTCTGTGACAAATAGATCCACAAGAATTCCCTTCTCATGTAAATATGTCAAATAATGAAGAAAGTGAGAATAATAGCTCTAGAATAGGTATAAAATAATAAATATAATATTCAAAATATTTATCAAATAATAAAATAATAAGCATTGTACTCAAAATTTTACAAATGACCCTATGAAATAATTAGGTATCTTCCTCTTTAAAACAAATTGAAGGGTTGCAAAATACTTAATTCAATTCTATTTTAGGTATCTTCATCTTTGAAATTGGGTCAAATGGGAGAAGAAAATACCTAGAATTCCATTAGTATGTCTAGATAATTCCATTTTATTTATAAATTATTTTCTAGGAGTCTCTTAATAACCATAACATCAAAGCATAAGTATTGGTATTGGATGATTAGCTTTATAGTTTTTTATTTATGTTTTTTCAATTATGGTTTGAGGATTTTGATTTTATAAATTATATAATATTTATTTCTTTCCAAATAAAAATATTTAGAGTATTTATAGATTAATAAAATAATATTTAGAATATTTATAGATTAATAAAATAATAAACATTATGGTGGAAATTTTACAAAGGAATCTATGAAATAATTAGGTAATTTCTTCTGTCAAATAAATTGAGCACCTAATTGTATTGGAAATTGGGTCAAATATGAAATAATTAGGTATCTTTTCCATAAAACAAATTGAATTGGAAATTGGATTTAATTAGAAAAGAAAATACTCAAATTGAAAAATTCCACTAGGATGTCCAAATAATTCCATTTTATTGATAAATTATTCTATTCTTAAGTAGAAATAATTCTTTTTTTTTTAAATAAATTTTTTTAGGAGCCTTCTAATAACCATAAACTCAAATCACAAGTATTGGTTGATTAGCTTTATAATTTTGTGATTTTTTTTTTTTCAATTAAAAATATTAGTTGACTTAACATGTGGTCCTCAAAATCAGTTCTGGATGACCTTTTCTAGTAAAAAAAAAATATATATATTTTCTAATTATTTAGATGAGATTATTTGATTTCTTAAAATAATTTTCAATTATGTTTTTATGATTTACAATTATGTTTTTCATTTAAAAATAATTTTTCATTTATATCTTACAACTTGTGTTAGATTTTGTTTTTACATTATTATTTTCTTTAAATTCAATGTATTTTAAATTGTATTTTCATACATTCAAATTATTTTAGATAATTTTTGTTATATTTACAATTTTATTAATAGCTTTTAATTTATTTTTTTATATCAAAAAATTAGATAATTAAATGAAATTTTTTTTAGGAAAATAAAATTATAGAAATTTGAGTACTAGAATAAGTTAACTACTATATTCAAAGAACACACATAAACATAACGTCTGTAGAAATACTTTGTTAGTAAATTGATATTGATATCTTAACAAATGGACCAGTGAACCTAGTTTCAACCATCTGTATTAGTATGAGCTAAGTTAATTCACTACGAGTTAATGAACTGAATTTATCATGGACTTGTAATATAAATACCATACACATATATACTATAAAAATCCATATAACTATCACAATATGCATCCATATACAAATAAATTACCTTCTAGTAAGCAAGAACACACAGTTATAGGATCTCTTATGAACCCATGAAAACAAGATAGCTCATAAAGAATATCAAAAAAAGTCCATAGTAAAAAATTTAAATTGAAGGAAGAAAAAATATCAAAAGAAAGGGAATAAACTACCCAATGAATAAAAATAAGCCATAATTACACAACCATTAAACAAAAAATAAAAGAACAAAACACAATTGGGTTATTCATATTTTCCACCACATCGGAAACTTGAAAAAATCAAGTGTTGGAAGGTGAAACTTGAGGAGAAGTACTAAAATAATCGACTTGAAAAACTCTATGTCAAGTGAGTTGAAGATGGGTCCAAAACCTCCATAGTCTGAGACAGGGTTTGAGGGTAGCGTGTGTACCTGCAAAGTAGATCTCACAATCAACCAACGAGAATGATGTTGGAGAAAAAAAAATAATATGCATTAGCAAATAATTAGCCAGGGAATTCCCATTTATATTACCCAAGTATATGTCAATGGAGCTTGCCTTCTTCACCATGTTGCTGAAAATGGAATATATGTTAGCTCTGAGGTAGGAAAACCATATCCAAAAGAATATGTAATGAAAAACAACCATACGTGCATACATGGAGTAGGAAGAGCCATTAAATTACCTAAGAAAGTAAAGTAAAACAAAGGATTGATGCCTTTGTGCAGTGATATGGTCTTATGGCTATAGAGACACCCTGCAAGGCTGAGTAAAATTGTTATCAGGAAAGAATTGAACTTTGCGTTATTTTCCTTTGGAATATATAAAACCCTGATGCTTGTAAGAGTAAATATTGTTCTAATGGAAATTTAAAGCAGAATAGGCATAAAAATTCAATTAGTAACTCACTAGTACATACGAAGAGGGAAGAAGTGAATTCGTCAGCTTATGTAGCCATGGTTCTTGGAGATGAACCAATGAACCTAAAAAGACACATCGACCTGTTAACCTATACATTAGAAACTAAGTGTTGATGACAATAATTTCACATCTTTAGGAGGATATGGAAAACCAAGGAACCGAATTTCAAAGTGATAATAACCACTCTTAGAAAATTTAAATTTACAAAACGACCAAGTGTAGAACCCTTACTGTGGAAAATGAAAAAAACATGAAATAGTCTATTGAACCATAATACCTGGGCTCCATAAATAGTGCACTATTGTTGGGCTATAAAAATATCGTTGGGATATTTGTGGCTATTACTAGTTTCCAATCAAAGGAGAGAAAAATGTCGATTAGTTCACAGGAAATGTCTATACAAGCTTAAGGTTTGGGTGGAAAGATAAGAACCATTACATGGGGACAACGAATCTACACCCTTCACGTAGTCATACCATACCTTGTGCTCATCATGTGTTATCATTCGCTCATTAGATGGGATAGCGTTGGCCGCATGGACGTATTAGGGGTAATGTACTTGTCATGTGGCGAGTTACCATACATAATTTATGTGATATGACCTAATGGTATAGGAATTAATAAATGACCATATTACTTGGGGAAATAAATAAGAAATGGGGGTTGGATAGTTAGGTTTGAATGTTATAAGATTCATCTAGGGAGATAATTCTTCCATATAGTAATTCTGAAAATGATCCAATTATAATCATAGGGGAAATTAAACATGCATGAAACATTAGGTAATAAGTGCATAGATATACTTCAGATGCGGATGATGGCTCGGAGTGATGGGACTTCCGCCCCTTGGTGGATCCCGAGGGAGTTCGCTTGCTGTGGCCATATGGCCCCCTACAGTGCCATTACTCACACATTAACTTCGCCAACCTGTTCTGCTTTAACACCGTTCACCGCGCTTGTCATTTACCTCGCCTTGCTGGTTAATTTGGCTATGGATTTCATTCTGGATAATTCGGCTGCTCATTGTGTTTTTTGTAGTCATCCTTCTCCCGTCTGTGGTAGTTGCTCCCCTAATTGCACTGTTCCAAGTGAACGCACTCAAACAGGTCGACGTTGCTCCATCATGGGATGCTTGGAAACTCTTCCAGGTTTCCACTTCACCCAGACCAGCTACTGTCATCTCAATTTATGTTTTCCTTCTCACGCAGCTAATTTTCAGAGATCTTCGTTGCATCCCGAATGCTCCTTATGCCCCAAGCACTCCTGGCTTCATGTGGCTTCGATGCCTCGGCTCAGGTAGAGAATGCGTTGCAGGCACAGAACGAGCAGAGGGCGCTCTTCCCGCCCTCGCCCTTCCATTAGCTTGCCCTCGACATCTTCTAAGGAGGACGTAGATTGGAGTTCACATTTGTATGTTGGGCATCGGAGAGGCATCTCCTACCCTCCTGGAAGCACTCACTTTGTTCCACCTTCACAGCCTCCTCTGCCTGTCTCTTAGCCTGCCTCCCGTGCTTCTAATTTTCCCACCAACCCAGCCCTCTGCCAGTCTTCACAAATGGCAGAATTTCACTTCAATTACTCCTCAAACATGCTTGTTCTCACTGCTTTCATCACTGTTACTGTTTGCGAAGAATCCCCTATCCCAGCTCCAGGTTCAATGCCCCACCCTACCCCTATTCCACCTAACCCTTAGCCCTTACATGCAAATATTGACATTCCAGCCCCTGCAAGAGTGGCGCGTTAGAGAAGGTCAACGATGATGGAGAAGCTGAGTTTGGTTCTAGGATCGTGGAAGAACTGGAGTCCCCTACTCCTGAACGGTGACTTTGATCCCCCTCAGCGTGCTTTGGTATAAATTTTCGACCTCATGGAAGAATTTTTTGGCTTTTTGAGTTTATATTCAGCTGTAAAAGATATAGGCTATTCCAATTTACTGTCTCTTGTTGTATCACAGTACTTTTACTATTTTACCGGTTTCCCTTCTAAGGGCGGTGGAATTTATTTTAAAAGAACTAGTTTCCCACTCTGGGAAGTTTAGTTGCTAAGGTTAAGCTTGGACATCAAGCCCAGTTCTCAGGCTCACACAACCGAAACTAGCACAGTTTTGTACTATTATGTTTTATAAATAGATTTAGTTTTACCGAGAAAAAAAAAATAAGTGCATAGATATAATTCATCAAGATCAACTATTTACCAAATACAATAAGAAAATATAGGAATTATATGACATGCAATAACATATACAAATGATTACTAAGGAAGTTAAAAAAACAAAATAATGTGTGATATATGAAGAGCAGATGTGACATTTTAATTTATAGGGTAAAATTGATGTTAATTTATAACTACTATCTATATGTTATATATTTTAATGGGATACGATTTTATTTTATCTAAAAGAAATGTTAGTAATTTTATTAATTAGAAACAAAATTACAATAAAAAAAAAAAACTGAAATTAAAAAATATTTACATCTAGCTTCTAGCATGTAAGATGCAATTTCTACACATCTACTCAACATTGGGTTGTAGAGGGCCTCTCTGTGTAATGATTATAAAAGCTATGATTAAATATAGTTTTCATTTTCAACTTTAATTATTTAATGGATGATTACTAGTATCCATGTCTATGTGTGAAAAACTCTAATATTTTTAAATTGATTCTCCTAAGCTTATTATTTGGCTTATATAAGTCAAATTTTGATAAATATTTAATAGGTGTTTAACTAATGTGCAGGAATTGACCACTACAACTTTATGTTCCACTCTTTCACATCATAAAGTTCATATGAACCATGTATATCCCATTTTTTTATATAAAAATGCATTATTCTCACACATTATATATTCTTTCAGTCAAACATAAGCTTAAACACACACAAAGGTATTCCATAATAGTTTTACCACAATCTAGTTCTCTGTTTCACTTTAAATTCCATAGTATCCACATAAAAAATATATTCATTGTTATTCATGATTGATTTTGATTTATTTTATTATGTTTACAAGCTTGTTATGTTCTTGCGTAAAACTAAACTCACTAATGGATAGCAAGTAGTTGTCAACTAAGTCACCTAATTCATGTTAGTATTCAAGTTTGAGAATATATGTGTGTGTGTGTGAGAGATAAAATTATGTATTCTCCCTAAACATATGATAAAATTATCACTTGTAATCTAGATCATCTAATTTTAATAATAATTTGGTAGGATTTTAATAATAATTATTTAAATATTTTAATAATAATAAAAGAATTAATTAATTTGATTTATATAATGTAAACCATACTTAACTTAGACTAAAAATATTTAAAAATTAATATTTATGTTTATACAAAAATTAATTCATATTGAAATTATTAAACTAAATTGTATATATACGTTGTACCCATTTTAGTGTTATGGAACCAATCAAGGACTCATGGTGATGTCAATAACATTGTCAAGGTCATTACAATGAGTGAGTATGGAGTTGTTCAAAAGCTAAACCTGGTGACTTTTGATGTCAAGGCCACCTAGTATTTATGGAGGTCTATGTAAAACGGCTTCACTTCTATTATATTTTTTTAACTTAAAAAAAATCATATAATAGAGATTCTCTTATATTTGGAATAAAATTATGTCCACTTTTAATCCATTGGTCACTAACATGTCTATTTCCACTTTTGTGCTGCATATGTTAGGTGTTTTTATTCGGGTAGTACCTTTTAAGCTAGTGGCAGATCCCAATTAAGAGAGTGGAGGTTCAAAATTTATACACCCATTTTGGGCAATCAAATAAAAATTCCTTAAAAATTCACAATATTATCATACAATGTTGTGACACAATTTTTCATATAGTAAGCTTTATAAAACCATTCTTAACACAATTGGAGGTACCTTGTTTTAGTAATAAGATAGTTATAACAAATACATATCATACATAATTCTTAATATCTATGGTCCATAATCTATTAAACTTAGGTCTAATTATTTTAATTTTCTTTTCTATCCATAATCAATATAACCTTAGACTTACTATTTTAATCCACTTTGTATTAAATTTAATGACCATATTAGTTTTTTTTTATAATATTTAAACTAAAAAGTTCATATATTATTTAAAACAAATATATTTTAATTAGAACTAAATGATAAAATTTTAATATTATTAAATCTATTATGCTTAAGTATAATGTAATGCTATTTTACATTTCAATAACTTTATTCTTGTGTCCATATCAACATATGCAACAACTCTTACCATTATCTTTTAATTGAAATATTATAATTTTAATATAAATATTATAATTTTTTAATAATTCTTTTATATTCTAAAAAGAGCCCTAAGCAAGCTCACATTATTGAGATGGAAAATTTTATGGTTTGTTCTGTGACTTCATAATAACTACCTGCCTTATCCCATCACCATAATGGATGTTTATGACCATGTAAGTGGGTAGAATGTAGTTATGAAAACAATATTATAAAGTGGATTGTTATATTCCTTTTAACAATGAACAAAAAATCCAAACAGGTAGAAATGATGTGCTGCTATCCCTTCAAACGGCTAGAAACCAAACGGCTAGGGAGGACGTGGCACAGCCACTCACAAATTAGCCGTTGATTAAAAAAGCTGCGAGGCAGAGTTATATAATGAGGATTTTGATTATGATGTTCACAAGTTAAATTACTTTTGATTCTCCTCTTCAAAGCTGGACACAGAAATACCATTTTTTTTAAACGACTTGGTGAAGGAGACCGTGCGAATGCATCCTCCCCTACTTGGTGAAGGAGAGCCTACAAATGTTTCATGTCACACTGTGACTACATCCCCGTGAAGACCAACATGGAGTTCTATAGTGTGGGGATGGGGAGTTTCGACCCCAGCGCTTCCTGGACTAATGAGAAGGACGTTGACATTACGAGAGTGAATAGAATTAAGATAATTCCCTTCGGTGCTGGGAGTAGGATCTGGCCATTGGCACTCACCACATCAATCTAATCATCTTATGGATGCATGCAATATGGAGTAGTATGCTTTGACTGTTGTCACAAATAATCCACCAGAAGTCCCCATGTTCCATTACTACTGTGGAATGCAGCGCGGGGATTTGCGGAGGCAAACTATCGATTGTATATACATTTCCTAAGTGAGGCTGACATCGAGCTGCTTCCACTGGTGTAAATCTATTTACGAGGTTCTCTCTGGCTCTTTGATTCGCTTCGTTTTCTAGTAGGTGCCATTTTTGGATTTCTGGGAGGTGTGAAATATTCATTTATATTGCATATTTTTATGATCAATTTCTAAGAAATATGGTAGCACACAAACATGATCTCTATTCTTGTTTCCATTAATGTATGTATAGTTTTATGAGATTAATTTTCGAATTAATCATATTATTAAAAGATTTGATTGATAGGGTTTGCACCTTCTTTTAATCAGGATAAGGTTTGCACCTGCTTTTAATTTCTTTCTTTTAAGCTGATGTCTGTCCAATTCAATATGCAGGGTCTCCCACGACAAGATAAGATTACAACAAATTGGATCATTGGATGTAAATAAGGCCCTAAAGAAACCTAGTTCCGGCTAGACAAGAAAGGTAAGTTTCTGCCTCTTCATTTTGTATTTCTTGAAGTAAACCCTTTTTAATGAATTATATGTAGTCTTTTCTTCATTTTCAAGTGGTTTTATAATTTTTGGATTAATACGGTGTTAGTAATAGCACCTATTTTTTTATTACAACTCTATTTTCGGTGTCTAAACCCAATCTATTCATCTCAGTTTTATTAGTAAAACCCAGTTTATTCATCTCAGTTCTATTATTCCATTTTCTTTATGGTTTCTTGGGCTCGCCATAGTTTCTTTTTAATTCATTTCAGCCAGTTGTAATCTCTTTGTCTCAAATTTCTTGGTTATAATTTAGATATTTCTTTGTTAGATCTATCAAATATCAAATCAAATCTCTTATGGATGTGTGGGATATGGATGTGTGCAATATGGAGCAGTATGCTTTCACTTTTATCACGAAGAATCCACCAGAAAGAATCTGGACGAATGAAGTGCGGTGCTCGAAGTCCCCATGTTCCATTACTCCTGTGGAATGCAGGCAGTGATGCTTGCATTGGGAATTTGCGGAGGCAAAGTATCGACTATATATGCCTTTCGTACGCGACATCGAAATCGAGCTGTGCTGCTTCCACCGATGCAAATCTATTTATCAGGTTCTCTATGGCTCTTTGATTTGATTCTTTTTCTCTGTTTCGATTCGTTTTCTAGTAGGATGCAATTTTTTGATTTCTTCCAAGTGCGAAATATTCATTTATATTGCATATTTTTATGATAAATTTCTAAGAATTCTGGTAGCACACAAACATGATCTCTATTCTTTTTTTTCCATTGATGTATAGTTTTCTATTTTTTTTTTTCCATTGATGTATAGATTTATGAGATTAATTGTAGGATTAACCATGTTATTAAAAGATTTGATTGATAGGGTTTGGGCTTTTTTTAATCAGGATAGAGTTTGGGCCTTCTTTTAATTTCTTGCTCTATGAGATTAGATGATTTAGATGGGATTACTGGATTTCTTAAAATGATTTTCAATTATGTTTTTATGATTTACAAATATGTTTTTCATTTGTCTTATAATTTATGTTAGATTTTATTTTCACATTATTACTTTGGTTAAATTCAATGTATTTTAAATTGTATTTTCATACATTTAAACTACTTTAAAGAAGTTTTCTTATATTTAAACTTTTATTAATAGCTTTTAATTAATTTATTTTTTGAATGATTTCTTCATTAATATTCTGATATAGAGTAAAGTACCATAAGCTTGAGTAGCCTAGCCTAAGCTACTAAAGGATAGACAAAGGTAAGTTAGAATAGGCTAGGTTAGGCTAGAATAGGCAAGAGTAGCTTAGGGTAGGCTAGACTAGACTAGGATAGGTTAGGTTAGAGTAGGTTAGGCTAGTGTATGCTAGGGTAGGCTAGAGTAGGCTAGGTTAGACTAGGGTAGGTTAAGCTAGGCTAGGGGAGGCTAAGTTAAGCTAGGCTAGGTTAGGGGAGGCTAGGTTAGGCTACTATAGTGTAGGATAGACTAGGTTAGGCTAGGTTAGGTCAAGATAGGGTAGGTTAGGGTATCTTAGGCTAGGCTAGGATAGGCTAGGCTAGGATAGGTCAGACTATGTTAAGCTAGGCTAGGTAAGAGTACACTATGTTAGGCTACGGTATGTTAGGCTAGGCTAGGTTAGCCTAGGTTAGGTTAGGTTAGGTTAGGTTAGGCTAGGCTAGGCTATGTTAGCTTAAGTTAGGCTCAGTTAGGCTAGGCTATGTTAGGTTAGGTTAGGTTAGGTTAGGTTAGGATAGGATAGGCTAGGATAGGATAGGCTAGAGTAGGGTAGGCTAGGCTACGCTAGGTTAGGTTAGGTTAGGGTAGGATAGAGTAGGCTAGTCTAGGTTGTGCCACGATAAGATAGGCTAGGTTAGGCTAGGTTAGGTTAGGCTATGCTAGGCTAGGCTAGGTTAGGTTAGGTTAGGCTAGGCTAGGCTAGGTTAGGTTAGGCTAGGTTAGGTTAGGATATGATAAGATAAGATAGGATAGACTAGGCTAGGATAGGTTAGGCTAGGATAAGATAGGCTAGGTTAGGTTAGGATAGATTGATTAGGCTAGGATAGTTTAGGCTAAGATAAGCTAGGCTATGTTAGGCTAGGCTTGGCTAGGCTAGTCTATGCTAGGGTAGGCTAGGCTAGATAGGTTAGGATAGGTTAGTTTAGTTTAGGTTAGGATAAATTAGGCTAGGCTAGGCTAGATTAGGCTAGGCTAAGTTAGGTTAGGTTAGGCTACGTAGGTTAGGATAATATAGGTTAGGTTAGGGTTAGGCTGGGCTAGGCTATGCTAGGATAGGGTAGGTTAGGCAAGGGTAGGGTAGGGTAGTGTAGGCTAGGTTAGGATAGGGTAGGCTAGGCTATGCTAGAATAGGGTAGGATAGATTAGGGCAGGTTAGGCTAGGATAGGGTAGGATAGGGTAGGGTAGGTAAGGGTAGGTTAGACTAGGATGAGCTAGGGTAGGCTAGGTTAGGGTAGGTTAGGCTACGCTAGGTTAGGCTATGGTGGGTCAAGGTAGTGTAGGCTAGGCTAGCGCAGGGTAGGCTAGGCTAGGATTGGTTAGGCTAGGGTAGGCTAGGGTAGGCTAGGCTAGTTTAAGGTAGAGAAGGGTAGGGTAGGTTAGGGGAGCTTAGGTTAGGTTAGGCTAGGTTAGGCTAGGCTAGGGTAGTCTAGGGTAGGCTACCCTAGGCTAGGCTAGAGTAGGCTAAGCTAGGGTAGGGTAGGGTAGGGGAAGGTAAGTTAGACTAGGATAGGCTAGGCTATCTTAAGCTAGGCTAGGATAGGATGGTCTAGGGTGGGCTAGGCTAGGGTGGACAAGGCTAGGCTCGTTTAGGTTAGGCTAGGTTGGGCTACGCTAGGCTATGTAAGGTTAGGTTAGGCTAGGATAGGTTAGGTTAGGTTGGGCAAGGTTGGGTGAGGCTAGGCTAGGTAAGGTTAGGTTAGGCTAGGTTAGGTTAAGTTTTGTTAGGTTAAGGTAGGTTAGGTTAGGTTATGTTAGGTTAGGGTAGGCTAGGCTACGTCAGGCTAGGGTAGGGTAGGGTAGGGTAGGGTAGGGTAGCGTAGGTTACGGTGGGTTATGTTAGGTTAGGCTAGGTTAGGCTAGGAAATGTTAGGCTAGGCTAGGCTAGGCGAGGTTAGGCTAAGCCAGACTAGGCTAGGCTAGGCTAGGTTAGGCTAGGCTAGGCTAGGATAGGCTTGGTTAGCCAAGGTTATGCTAGGCTAGGCAAGGCTAGGCTGGGCTAGGCAAAGCAAGGCTAGGTTAGCTGAGGCTAGGCTAGGCTAGGCTAGGCTAAGCGACGCTAGGCTAGGCTAGGCTAGGCTAGGCTAGTCTAGGTTAGGTTAGGATAGGTTAGGCTAGGTTAGGCTAGGCTAGGTTAAGCTAGGTTAGGCAGGGGTTAGGCTATGTTAGTTTAGGTAGGCCTAGGTTAGGTTAGTTTAGGTTAGGCTAGGCTATGTTACGATAGGATAGGTTAGGCTAGGTTAGGCTAGGCTAGGCTAGGCTAGGCTAGGGTATGTTGGGGTTGGCTATGTTAGGCTATGCTACGGTTGGGTATGTTAGGCTACGCAAGGTTAGGATAAGGTAGGTTACATTAGTATAGCGTAGGCTATTTTAGGCCCGGTAAGCTAGGCTAGGCTAGGTGTAATATCCCAAAATGGGATCTATGAGCAAGGGATGCCTGAAAAATGCATTTTTCAGGAATGAATCCTAGAGGATTCGAAACCAAGACATGGATCCCTTAGATCAATGTATGTATGACCGAAATCCAAGAGGAGGCTCCAAACAGATCTCCCAGACCTAGTTGTCTTGAAAAAGTTCCCAATGAAGGGACTGCATCTATGTATGAACAAGGGATAGAGTAACAGCATTATTTTTATGAGCCTGAATACATGAAGATGTAGGTAGCCAAAAAAATTATAATATAGTAGCAAGAGAGTACAATTCCTTGACGAAAGAGTCACTCAGGATTGGCAATACAAGCCTCAATAGATGATATACATGAAATGTGAAATATACTGCTACACTCAGAATGCCCTAGGCTATGACTGCATAGTTTGTAGGAGATACTGCAACATACTGAATAATAATACAAATATATAAAAATATATGGCTCAAGAAATGTGCAGGAGAAAGCTCTCAACCCCATAAAACAATAATACAACAATCCTTCGAAGGACTGTCTGAAATATATACAAAATGGAAAAATTGCAGAAATGTCGGAGTTGCAGTAGCAGCGGAAACTCGAGAACTGGAACTAGATGGAGATAGTTGAAGATGATGCACAATATGAGTATATCTCCTCTAATGCATCTTCCAAGTGAAAATTTGATCCTATCACTGAAGATCTTACCCTCCAATCAACATTGCAAACTCCCTCTGCAAATGTACTTTGAAAATAAAACAGTTACTAAAGGATACTTCGTTGTAGGTGGAATAAAATGTGTTGGCCAAATGCGAAGATCTACAATATGCTATGAATCCTCCCTTACTGATCTCCAAAAGGAAATAAGTCTCTCTCCTCTGAAGAGAAAGCCAAGAAATGGTGTTTTGGAACCTCCACTGTAACACCCTGCAACACAATGTTATAATTAAGCAGAAATAACGTTGTAGTTGAAGGAGGTGGCTTGGCCTTGAGCATGAATGTGGAGAAATAAAGTGAAATCCCTCAAGAGGCCTCTCAAGAATGATAATGAATCCTAAAGAGGAATTCCTTATGCTAAACAACACTACAACTCTACTAAACAACAGGAGACTACGAATAGTTTAAGCAAACTAAGAAATCACTAATCATAAGCATGAGTTACAATGGATGCCTTGCCCTCCTTTTAAACAAATGCAAGCTCCCTCTCCATGGGTCCCACTCATTAGGGTTTCCTCCATCGAGGAAAATTCCCTCCTCTTTCACTGCGCTGCCCCACAAGATGATCTCCACCTCCTATCACTGCGCTATTTGACTTGGTCAAACTTGACCTTGTCTTTATGCAAATGTCCTCTTTCATACATGAGGGTGTGAAATCCAACTCCACTACTGATCTTCTTTCATACGAAGAGGGATTTTATTCCTATTTATGAATTATATGGGCCTCCTTACCCATTTATTCATTTCCTAAGTGAAAACAACAAAAATTAATATTCCATTTAGCTGCATGCTAAAAGTGGAATATTATAGTCCTCCACTCCCAAATGTTGCTTGTCCTCAAAAAACTGCATAAGATAAAATCCTCCAAGGATCAAGATGTTTTCTCATCAATATATCTCCAAGTTTTCCCTCCAACATATGCAAACTAGCTTTTGGTGAGCATCCCAAATAGTTATCATGTAAGAAATAAACATCTATGGAGGAAAAAATTGGCTATCTATGAGCCTTTTTGAGGCATTATATTTGACATGAATTGGTATTTACCATCCACATATGAATCTCCCATCCCAAAGAAATCATCCATACAAAGTGAGTTACCTCCCAACATGGAAACTCATGGAAATCTCCTTCAAACTTGAGCTCCATAAATGAAGGTGGGCTGAAAATTTTCATATGGTAAGCATCATAGCCTACCCCACGCTATCCTCCTCTCCACTTGTGATAAGTGTAGAGTGTGTTATTATCTCAGGCTACGATGGTTTTTCCCTTAAGTGGCAAAATGAAGAACAATCCTCCAAGGATCTCCCTTCCAACATTGGAGAACAAGGTGGCCCAAAACATTTCATCCATGATGAACACGACATGGTCATCATAGAGTATCCAAATGGGAAGTATGCTGAAGGTTTTACATGATGATGCATGATACAAACAATGTCTCAAGAGGACACAACATAGTCTCATCCACTGTAACTTCAAAAAATAGCATGGAAAGTAATATGAAAAAATCATCACATCTACTAATGAATAGTAAATGGTTGAATGTGTCAACAATACATGATAAAACACTTGCTCATGGTTATAAAACTCATGGCCCAGCCCAAAAGAGAACAAATGTGTGGCTATGTTGGACATATCTCCTCCCATGCTCCCATTTGAACATGTAATGCAAAAAATGTGGGAATTATCGCTCCTCAAGGACACATCCAACTCATGTGTCAATTCCCCAATCATGCTCTCAGCAAGAATAGAAGCAATATCAGCAAATGAAGTCATGAAAAGTACAAGAATGAAGGAGATACTGATGGCTTCATGTGGTCTTTGAAGATACCAATAGCCTCCTAAGGATGTACAACACAGTCTTACAAACTACTGCTTCAGAAATTTACATGGAAAAATGTTTCTTGATACATGGTCAATCATGCATGTCATCATATAGTAAATGGTTGGGTGAAAAAAATAAACATACATGTAATGATAAAACATTTGCCCAAGGCCACATAAAATATGGCTATGTCTATCATATAGTTTCGCCCAATTTTGATCATGGATCAATATGAAAAACTTGCCCTCTTGTGGAGAAATGCACTGCATAGTAATGTTAAGAGCATGAAATTATTGTGTTAGCCAATCAATAATTGGAAAAAAAAAATTCTTACCATATGATGGAAGTAAGATGACACATGGGTCCATAAATGAGTCCTCCATAGTGGTTTGGTATGCATCCATGAAGAGGAATGAACTATGTGTTGCATGAAGATCCTCCTTCTCATGCTTGGAAGCCCAAGTCAAGAAGAACATATCATCGTAATAGATGTCTCCATCCACTACCCTATCATCCTTACCCCCTCCTTTTCCACCAAGTGCATCCGATGTGAAGTGATCCTAGGGACAATCCGTCCATATACCCTTAGAGAGAGTGCATGACATAGGGATCATGGAGGAAAAAGCGACTGAGTTGGGAAGGGGATTTTTTGATGTTAGGATCAAATATTCCATGTTGAAGAGCAGCTTTAGGAAGCCCAAGCATAGAATTCAGGATTGCAATATCAACTTCAACAAAAAGACAAACAAATGGCCACCATGGAAGATTTGTGCATGGAGGCCATTAAACATAGATACCCATCAGACCCCTATGCAGTCTACCTCAAAGAAAAATGGATCCTATTTAAAATCATGATACTAGCCTCTCATGGTTCCTTAACTTTTCATAACTAATGAGAATTCATTGAAATTTTCAACCAGTCAAGTATGGAAGACAAGGAAAATATGGTAGAATTCTACATGCACAATATTTTGTTGGAAAACTTGAACATTTGGGACCATAATCCTAGAATGGGAGACATGCGGTTAATGGAATTAGCCTCTTAGATGGTTAACGAGGAAGCTAGAGCACAAGAAGTAAGGAGGGTCATGAGGAGAGAAAATAGGGAGCCTATACATATTAGGGAAAAACTATTTAGTCGTAGGGGCATCATCAAAAACCATCTAAATATAGAAAAGGATGATGCACTTGTAGAAAATTACCTCAACACACAAGTACAAGCCATGGCCCATTTTGATGATGCTTCTAGGTTTTTGGGAGATGAATGCATAATGGCTAGTCAAAGGAGAAGGAATATCCTCCCTCACTACCTCATAAACATGGAATACCACACATAAAAAATATTGAGAATTTCTCTAGAAAGGGCACCACTATACAAGAGGGCCATGCAGGCCAGGAATATTCAGTGGCTTAGTTTGAAACTTAGTCCACCCTTATTTTTGGAACTTAGTGACGGGAAAAACCAAGATGAGTAGAAAATATTATGGTAGGAAGAAGAATAGAATGATGGATTTTACCCTCCTGAAGGGACTCCCACACTTCTTCCTTGTGAAGTTAGAGGGTTCATTAATGCTTTGAAAGAGATGCAGAATGAAGACTAAGTTGCTTAGAGGATAAGAAAAAATTTGGTAGGGTTGTGATGATGTAAGCCATCATTAGGTATAATTGGAGGGGCTAACTCCCACCTATTTATCCTTATTAGGTCTCTCTTTCTCACATTTACATTATATTATGGTCTTTTCTTGCTAGTGTAGATGGTGATTAAGGCTTGTCATACTTCCAATACCTAATATGGGTTAAATGGAGGCTAATCATGAATATATTTCACTTTTGATGAATATTTTACGATTAAAGCTTGGAGTAGACAATAAGGACAGATTCTATGGGTATTTTCCACCTACTTAACTCCCAAAGGCACCCAAGGGATCCTTGAGATTACCTCCAACCTCTCGAAATCAAAGGCAACCAAGGAAGTGGGAGATGAAGTGTACCAAAGCTCCACTTCTCTTGCAATGAAAAAGGAAACATCACCTAATTTTTGGGGAGTTGTTGATAGATACCCTCTAGGTTAAATATGGCTGAGAAAGAGCTCATTAGAATTCGAACTTTGAAGGAAGCTAATAGACTCTTAGCACTTGTAATATTTTTTTGAGATTTTTATGATTATGTAATGAGACTATTTTCTACAATAAGATGAGTATTCATATTATCCTTCACTAATTTAGTTTCAGAGGGCTAGGCTTGTGGGTTAGGGCCCAATCAATTGACCTTAGTCTCTCTTGTGTATTCATTCTGATTTTTATGTCATTGTAGCTAGTTTTCTTAATGAGTTTTAGCTAGTTTTCTTACATTTCAATTCACTTTTTAAATTTTTCTTCCATTTCTTTGTTGTCATTGAGCTTGCATAAATGTTGGTAGAATAGCTTATAAACTCATAAATTTTTGTGTCAAGCCTCCCTCTCTCATCTCTTTCACTCGAGCTTTAGGAGGGAAAATATTGACCACAAGCAAAATTTTCTCTTTAATCTATGATTTCTTGGAAATAATAGCTAGGTTGTTGTAGTGTCATGAACATGTCTAGATTAGAGAGTTAGATTTATGTTTGAATGTTTAAGTAGGCCTTCATTCAAAATTCAACTCATCTTTTTGATTTCCTTCATCATAGATTTTCCAATGTTTGTTGCATGAACATGTAGTTTTCTTTCAATTTCAAGTAGCTCAAAAAATGAGGACTTCACCAGCACCCTTATCTTCATTTCTCACCCATCAACAACCTTCTTTTCATCAAATGACCTTCAGCCTTGTTTTTAAGATTTTTACCTTCACACCATGAGCAACCTTAGAAGTGAAAGACATGATTCTTAAGATGTTATGAGCTTGTAAAATGGGTTGGATACATTCCATTCATCCAAGTAGACCTTCATTCCACCTCCCCTATGCTTTTCTCCATCATTTTTGATATGAAATTTCCTCAAACTAATTCCTGTACCAATTCAAGACTTTCTTGTAGGACTTTAGGAAACCTATAGAAGAATCAATAATAACACCATTGGATCTATCCTTAAGCCCAGAAACCAACATCAAAGTCATATATACCTATCAAAACCATCAAGACACCTTCATCCCCGCGTCCATGAGTTAAAAACCTTCCTAAACCACCTTAACACCTTCTCATCCTTGCTCCAAAACAATGCATTTACATGCATAATTAGGTCATGATTAGATTCATAAGTAAAATAATTATAGATAAATAATGAAGTATATATATTTTGTTTATCCATTTGGCCTAGCAATGTGTGAGTAGATTTTCCTTCCTTCTGAAATTTATATTCAACCATTTACTTCATGAAGATACCTACTTTGCTTATATTTCTTGTGAGAGTTTAAATCATAAATCTATTTTCTTGCAGAATAGCTAGATGTATTTTCTTTCTTTAGAATAGTCATTTGAAAGTGTGAAAGAATTCACTCAGAAACCCTAGAAATAACACCCTTTAATAGGAATTAGAAGAGGATGACATGAGTAGAATACATATGTTGTGTATATAGCACTTTCACCTCCAATTTTTTAAGAACCTCGGGCTGGTAAAGTAAAGTATATTAGCCCATGGAAGTCGCAACATTCCTGGTACAATACGAGGGCTCACCAAAAACAAAGGAAAAGTACATTTAGGATGGAAACCTATCCAAAATTAGCACCACAATCTTGTGGACCATTTGAAACTTAGGACTAGGTTGGACTAGGTTGGACCCGTAGCTTATCAATTAGATTTACCCACTCGCATTAAAATTCATAATGTTTTCATGATTCTTTACTTAAGAAATATATACATGATAGCTCTCACATTATTTATTGGAAAATTATATAGCTAGAATTCAAAGGAGACTCCCCCGAAGAACATCTTTGTATTCTAGAGAGGAAAGAGATCTAGCTCTGAAATCGAGTAGTTTTTTCATATTAAAGTGCAATGGAAGCACTTTACTGCCAAAGAGGCTACATGGGAGCGAGAAGATGAGATTCTTGAAAACTATCCAAAAATTTTCCAGAGAGAAGAAACTAGAAATTAAACATCGAGGAAAATATAGTTAAAAGGGTGGAAGATGTGATATCCCTATGTTTTTTGAAATCATTAATATTGTTATATTTTTCCAGAATTAAACTATGTTGGATTCAATGGTGATTCCATAACCTATGTAAATGAACAATATACATGTGGTTATGAAATCAATAATTGGAGTTATAAATTAATGGGAACGGAAAATTACTTGAAATGAGACACTTAACTAAAGAGATAATTTCTAATCTCAATCATAGATAAGAGTGAGATAAATATTCCATGATAAATATATTTTTCTAAAATAACAAATTTAATGTATGGGAGACAAAGATCCATTAAATATACTAGCTAGAGAAAACTTCCAGTACATTGAATGATAAAGAACTCCCGAAGATAAAAAAAGGCTTTAATAACAAAAATACTTCCATAAAAGCAGAACAATGCTAATGGAAGAAAAGTTAAATAAGGAAGAAAAGGTATAAACACCTAGGGAGAAAATGAAAGGGTTGCTGAGCTCTGAGGGATATTACTTGATATTAATCTTGGCTCGGGGGGAACTGGTGGTCAATTCATGGTTGGGTGGAAAGTGTACTCATTTAGTGATTCTTTTGATTCTCTTGTTAGAAATTCTATGAGATTTATTTTTTTGATGAATAGGTACGTGCATATTGTGTATTGAAGGAATGGATTGAACTTAAAATGGTAATTAGGTTGGAAAGTAAACATATGCCTACTCTCTATTGAAGAACAAAGATACAATTTAGTGTAGAAAATATGTATTGTACTAGAAATTATTTATGTACAAATGGTGTAGACAATATATTTTCATGGCTAAAGAGTTTGTATCTGGGTAATTTCTTTGTAGTGATAGGAATTATATTTTTTGTGATTAATATATAGGTTTAAAGGATTTTAAATTTGATTTTTGTTAAATTTTATTAATACTTGTCACTAATATGAAGGTATGATCTCTTGTTAATAAATTTTTTATTCTTACTATTTTAATATTATTGGTGGTATAGTTGAGCTTTAACTATATTATTCAGTTTATCGTATATAAGAAAATAATAATTACTTGTTAGAGTAAATAGATTTTGAGAGTTAAAATAGTGCACTTATAACACTGAGGTCATATCCTAATTTCTAAAATGTCCAAAGTCAAACCTAGGCATAGGGGATAACACAGGAGCATGATGGTTACCAAAGAAATGATTAAGTATTTCTGGTGCAACTTGATGTGTCATTGTAAATATAGTTAGGAAAATTAGGTTGTGTTTGAAGATAAAAGATATTATATGAAATCAGGGTAATAATGAGTATGAATGCCTTCACTCTGATACCAAAAACTATGGATATATTCTTAAGCGAGACAGATATTATGGTAATATATCAAAAAATTAGATAACTAAATGAAATCTTTTTTAGGAAAATAAAATTATAAAAAATTGAGTACTAGAGTAAGTTAACTACTGTATTCAAAGAACACCCATAAACATAACCTCTGTAGAAATGCTTTGTTAGTTAATTGATATTTATATCTTAACAAATTGGCCAATGAACCTAGTTTCAACCATAGGTATTAGTATGAGCTAAGTTAATTCACTACGGGTTAATCAACTGAATTGATCATGGACTTGTAATATAAATACAATACACATATATACTATACAAAGCCATATAACTATCACAATATGCATCCATATACAAATAAAATTCCCTTCTAGTAAGCAAGAACACACAGTTATAGGATCTCTTATGAACCAATGTAAACAAGATAGCTCATAAAGAATATCAAAAAAATCCCATAGAAAAAAATTTAAATAAAAGGAAGAGAAAATATCAAACGAAATGGAATAGACTACCCAACGAATAAAAATCAGCCATAATTACACAACCATTAAACAAAAAATAAAAAAACAAAACAGAATTGAGTTATTCATATTTTCCACCAGATCAGACACTTGAAAAAATCAAGTGTTGGAAGGTGAAACTTGAGGAGAACTATTAAAATAATCGACTTGAAAAACTCTATGTCAGGTCAGTTGAAGATGGGTGCAAAACCTCCATAGTCGGAGATAGGGTTTGAGGGTATCTTGTGTACCTGCAAAGTAGATGTCACAATCAACAAACGAGAATGATGTTGGAGAAAAACAAATGATATGCATTATTAAATAATTAGCGAGGGAATTCCTATTTTTATTACCCGAGTATGAGTCAATGGAGCTTGTGTTCTTCACCATTTTGTTGAATATGGAATATAAGTTAGCTCTGAGGTAGGAAAACCATATCCAAAAGAATATGTAATGAAAAACAACCATACATGCATACATGCAGTAGGAAGATCCATTAAATTACGTAAGAAAGTAAAATAAAACAAAGGATTGATGCCTTTGTGCAATGATTGGGTCTTATGGCTACATAGACACCTTGTAAGGCCGAGTAAAATTGTTATTAGGAAAGAATCGAACTTTGAAGAATTTTCCTTTGGCATATATAAAACCCTGGTGCTTATAAGAGTAAATATTGTTCTAATGGAAATTTAAAGTAGAATAGGCATAAAAATTCAATTAGTAACTCACTAGTACATACAAAAAGGGAAGAAGCGAATTTGTCACCTTATGTAGCCATGGTTCTTGGAGATGAACCAATGAACCCAACAAGACACATCGACCTGTTAACCTATGCAATAGAAATTGAGTATTGATGACCATAATTTCACACCTTTAGGAGGATATGGAAAACCAAGAAACCAAATTTCATAGTGATAATAACCACTCTTAGAAAATTTAAATTTACAAAATGGTCAAGTGTAGAACCCTTACTGTGGAAAATGAAAAAAAATGAAATAGTGCAGTGAACCATAATACCCCGACACCATAAATAGTGCACTATCATTGTGTTGTAAAAATAGTGTTGGTATATTTTAGGCTATTACCAGTTTCCAATTACAGAAGAGAAAAAATAGAGTGACGAGAGCGATACGAAAACTAGGAAAAAATGCCGATTAGTTCATAGGGAATCTCTATACAAGCTTAAGGTTTGGGTGGAAAGATAAGAACCATTAGATTGGGACAACGAATCTACGCCCTTCACATAGTCATACGATACCTTGTCCTCATCATGTGTTATCATTCGCTCATTAGATGGGATAGCGTTGGCCACATGGATGCATTAGGGGTAATGTACTTGTCATGTGGTGAGTTACCATACATAATTTATGTGATATGACCTAATGGTATAGGAATTTATAAATCACCATATTACTTGGGGAAATAAATAAGAAATGGGGGTCAGATAGTTAGGTTTAAATGTTATAAGATTCATCTAGGGAGATGATACTTCCATATAGTAATTATCCAAATGATCCAATTATCAGCATAGGGGAAATTAAAGATGCATGAAACATTAGGTAATAAGTGCATAGATATAATTCGTCAGGATCAACTATTTAGCAAATACAATAAGAAAATATAGGAATTATATGCCATGCAATAACATATGCAAATGATTAGTAAGGAAGTTAAAAAAACAAAATAATGTGTGATATATGAAGAGAAAATGTGACATTTTAATTTATATTGTAAAATCGATGTTAATTTATAACTACCATCTATATGTTATATATTTTAATGTGATATGATTTTATTTTATCTAAAAGAAATGTTAGTAATTTTATTAATTAGAAACAAAATTACAATATAAAAAAAGTGAAATTAAAAAATATTTACATCTAGCTTCTAACATGTAAGATGCAATGTCTACACATCTACTCAATATTGGGTTGTAGAGGGCACCTCTGTGTAATGATTATAAAAGCTATGATTAAATATACTTTTCATTTTTAACCTTAATTATTTAATGGATGATTGCTAGTATCGATGTCCATTGTGATAAACTCTAATATTTTTAAATTGATTCTCCTAATCTTATTATTGGGCTTATATATGTCAAAGTTTGATAAATATTTAATAGGTGTTTAACTAATGTGTAGGAATTGACCACTAAAACTTTATGTTGCACTCTCTCACATCATAAAGTTCATATGAACCTTGCATATCCCATTTTTTTATATAAAAATACATTAATCTCACACACTATATATTCTTTCATTCAAACATAAGCTTAAACACACAGAAAGGTCTTCCATACTAGTTTGACCACAATATAGTTCTTTGTTTCACTTTAAATTCCATAGTATCCACATAAAAAAGGTATTCATTGTTATTCATGACTGATTTTGATTTCTTTTATTATGTTTACAAGCTTGTTATGTTCTTGCATAAAACTAAACTCACTCATCGATAGCAAGTAGTTGTCAACTAAGTCACCTAATTCATGTTAGTATTCAAGTTTGAGAATATATATGTTTGTGTGTGTGTGTTTGTGTGTATAATAAAATTATGTATTCTCCCTAAACATCTGATAAAAATATCACTTGTAATCTAGATCATCTAATTTTAAAAATAATCTGGTAGGATTTTAAAAACTTCAAAACATAATAAAGATAATAGGTTCTTATAAAATTATGATTTTTTTTTTTAAATATTATTCTTATTTAAAAAAAAAAAATCATTATTTAAATATTTTAATAATAATAAAAGAATTAATTAATTTGATTTATATAATGTAAACCATACATAATTTAAACTAAAAATATTTCAAAATTAAAATTTAATATTTAGTATTTATATTTATACAAAAATTAATTCATATTGAAATTATTAAATTAAATTTTATCTATACGTTGCACCGATTTTAGTGTTATGGAACCAATCAAGGACTGATGGTGATGTCAGTAAAATAACATTGTGGAGGTCATTACAATCAGTGAGTATGGATTTGTTCAAAATCTAACAGAGAGGTCTCAAACATCACTAATCTTGACCGCTTTTTTTTTCAAAAAATAAAAATAAAAATTGTGGGTCAAATTCTGTTGAACTTCAACCGCTCTTCATAGTTTTTCTAGCATTAATATATGGATTTCATTAGAGATTGAGGTTTATTTAAAATTTAATTTACTAGCAATTGCACCATATGTTGCAAAGGAAACGTTGTAAAGTAGTAACATAGAAAATAGTAGTATAGAGGAAAAAATATGTGATATGTTATGTGATTTAATTGAATATTGAACTTATAAATATGAATTAATTTATTTAAATTAAATTATAGGTTTGGAGAATTGTTTGGATAAAAAAATTGGTTTTTTATAACCTAGGCAGGCTCTTCCTTTCATAGTGATGTCTTATTATGCACTATGGGCCACATGGCAGACTATTCTCTCGTGAAACAACAATAATAGCATCCATAATGGCCATCTCTTCTTTTATAATACAAAATAAAAAATCAAAACCCTGAATACTTTTGCTGTTGTGAAGCAGAAACATCAAAACTTCCCACTTCAAAAACCCAAAGCTTGCAGTCTATCTTCAAAGCTTTAAAGCCTTAATTTATACTGAATGAAGCCATTAGTGGGAAATGATTTATGGTGAATGAGATGCAACTAATATCTGACCAGAATATGAAGAAAAAAATTGTGAGCTTTCTAGTTAAAAAACAACAGTAGCATCCATAATGTCCATCTCTTATTTTATCATACAAATTAAAATATCAAAAACCTAATCACTCTTACTATTGTGAAGCAGAAACATCAAAATGTCCCACTTCAAAAACCCAAAGCTTTCAATCTGTCTTCAAAGCCTATATTTATATTAGAGGAATAACTAATATCTTTTTATTTGCATTTTTATTATACACTAAAAGAACTACTAATATCCTTTTATCCTTTTTAGCATTTTGAGCATGCAATGCTATAAGAGTGTTATAAGTCCTTGCAAACAATGAATGGTGAAGAATTAGGTAGAAACCCTTCTTCCTGCATTTTGCTAATGAAGTAATTTGATTCATCTAGAAGTCCCGAACTTGCAAGTGTCTAAATGACAGAGGAATAACATCTCAAAATTAAATATAACAACAATGACAATCTTTAAAGAGCACGCTCATTTCAAATTCTTGAATAAGAACCATAAAAAGAATTAAATCTTCTGCAAATAAAATTTTCATCTTCCATAAGGTATATAAAGTTCATCTTCCATAAGGTATATAAAGTCTTTGTATTAAAAGAGTATTAACGATTGAAAAAGTTCTATTGAAGTGCCGAGCAAAAACACTGCAGTACTAGGCCTAGTGTTGGCTTCAGCCCACCACATATACACAAATACGCACGATAATATAGTTGAAACAACATAGTAAACACAGACAACCACACATAGAGCACATTAGACACAGACAACTACACATACAAAAGCACCTTCTATTCATACCCTAATAGGTATCACAAAAGACCAACATAACTTTCACTTCGACGAATCACCACCACAAATACACACGATAATATAGTCGACACAACACAGTAAACACAGACAACCACACATACAGCATAGTAAACATAGACAACTACACATACAAAAGCACCTTCTATTCATACCCTAATAGGCATCACAAAAGACCAACATAACTTTCACTTCGACGAATCATCACCACAAAGACGGAGCACCAGATGCAGATTAGATTCCTTATCAATGTTATAATCAGCCAGAGTACGTCCATCTTCCAGCTACTTATGAACAAAAATCAGCCTCTGCTGGTCAGGAGGGATGCCCTCCTTATCCTGAATCTTAGCCTTCACATTATCAATGGTGTCTAGTTTTTTTATTTAATAAATTTTACACACTTAAAAAAACAATCCTCATAAGATATAATAAATCCTTTGATAATCGTATCAATACCTCATATATATTTCTTAATTGCCTCATATATATTTCTTAATTTCATTGTGAAATACACTTCTCTTCAAAATAGATTTATGCTAACCAAAGATCTTATTATATATTTATTTATTTATTTTATTATTGTAATACATTTACTTCATATCTATTTAATATTAATTTGTTTATTTATATAATTTTAAATAATATATATTTATTTAATTAATATTAATCATTCATATATATTCAACCCTATATCTATATATGTTATATCATGTAATATTCATGATGCATTCCATTTAACCTATAAAATAAGTAATTTATATGTTGTTAATTCATTTCTTAACCTAAGACATTGTTATATTTATAATGCATTCTATTTAATTTATTTAATTAATATTAATCATTCATATATATTCAACCCTCTATTTATATATGTTATATCATGTAATATTCATGATGCATTCCATTTAACCAATAAAATAAATAATTTATATGTTGTTAATTCATGTCTTAAGTTAAGACATTGTTATCTTTATAATGCATTCTATTTAATTAATCGTGATTTATATCGGAGGATAATTTTCAATTTTCATTAAATTGGTGATTAATATTTTATTGGACTGAAATGTTTTACGTTATTATTATATTTAATTAATAATTTTTTATTAAAAAGGGATTGTTTGCAAGTAAATGAAGCACTTAACAATGGGCTATCATGTGTGTTGCCAAGAGGATATTTGATAAGTGTCCATTTTCTACTAGTACATATCATTGAGTGATTGAAGGGCAGATTTTCAGTCCCTTGCAAGGTTTCCAGGTTCGAGCACGTGGTGTGGATGCTGCATAATTCTAATACAAAGGCAATATTCAGACGGATCCCAGCTTGGGGAAATTGGTCCACTTCTATCTTTGTCATTAATCCAAGTGAAAGCACCCTGAATTTATTTCTTTCATGGATTATCTATATTGCACAATCTCTTACATGTTATTGATAGGAATTTTATTTTTATTGTTCATTACTAGGGTTTTATGAGCGACGGTAATTTTATCACTAAAATAACATCTATTTATTAAAGTAATTTATCAATACATGTTGTTCAAATGAAAAATTGGATACTATATTTTCGATGGAAGATAATATGGGAATAGTATTTTATTTATCATTTTAATTTACTTTAATGCATCCAAAATCTGCCTATATGTAATTGTAAACAACTAATGTGGATGGATTTTTTTTAAGAACTAGCGCCCTTAGATTTTTTCTACTATAAACCCTCTGATACTCGCGACTTGTATTTGAGCAACCAATGATCATGGTATACTCAGTGCCATTGGTATCGGATTTACTCAAGGATGAATAATTCTCTCACATGACACAACTGATGATAACCAAGGTGTAAGACCTATATATATAAATATTATTTTGTCACTACTTTTTTATAATTTTTGAAATGTGTTACTCTCTCAATGTGGAAGTCAAGTTGACGTATAATTCATTAAAATAAATAGGATGTAGGAAAAAAGACAGGCTCAATTATAAAAATCAAGCATGGTTTTGTTAAGGTGCAGTTATCTTATATAAATATATAAATTTTTGAATATATATAATTAATTGATATTTATTGATGTTATTTGAAGTTAGTCTGCTTAATTTTATTTAATTCAAAATATGTAAAGAAATTTTAATATAATTATCAACTAAATTTAGGTTTTTGATAGATAATTTTAACATTAAATTATAAAATATATTACAATATTACAGAAAATTATATTGAAAATATTTTATATTAAGAAGCTATGATTCAATCTATGTTAAAATATGAAGTCTATCTAATTACCTAAACACAAATTTAGTTTAAATCAATTATGATAAGTGACATATTAAATTAAAAAACTACATGTTTTTACTTTTAAAAAACTCATTTAAATGTTTATAATCATATAATCATATGTTTTTTAGACATATTATTTACAGAAAACTGTAAATAATGTATCTATGGAACATATAGTAAAATTTTCAGAAAATATTTATAATATTGAGTATTTTAGATATCTGAAAATATATGAAAATAAGTATTTAAGATGTAAATTAAATTCAAAAATACATATAAATAATATAGATTATTAATGAAACAATAAATTAATAAATAAGAGAAAAAAACACCTCAACAAATAAATATTTATTTTGTGATATATAGCAACTATTTTAGTTATAACGAACTTTTAACTTTTATTTATTTATTTACATATAACCATTATTTTAGTTATAACTAATTTTTAAATTTAAGAAAAATATTTTTTAAAGTTTTTAAAAAATAAACTTCCATTTTATTAACAATTATATATTAGCTCATCTTCAAAGAAAAATAAAACAACTTTAACCAAAAAAAATACAATTACTAAACCATTTTCATTCCATTAGTATTTATCTATGAAAGTGCAGTATGATTCAGTGCGTACATTTCATCCATTACCACACAATTCCGGCATAATGCTATAGTTCGTTATAGTTCTCAGCACAGTTGAACTTTCCGGCATAATGCTATAGTTCCTCTTTTATTCTCAGCACAATTGAACTTTCTTGAAGAAAAATATATAATAGGAATAACAGAGTCACCATGAAACCAAAGATCAAGAGACAACACACATCGAAATTTTCATTTGAAGACATCTTAAAAATATTGCAACCATGACCAAAAATCAAGGCATCAGAAACAATAAATGAAACCTAACATAGTAAAAAATCTCCAAGTTCATAGCTTTAGAGGAAATCAAGAAAAAAAATTTATGCTAAATTACAAACCAGAACGACTCTGAAAAATTGAAAAATAAATGTAGTTCTAAAAAAACCATAAAATACCTAAATTATCAAAACTTTATAGAATTTATAGGATTACAATACTCTGGAATAAGATAGTGTAGATATTGGTTTTTCCAATAACAGTCATGGGTACGTCATGAGAAAAACAACATGAGAAAAACAACACAGTTACCCTAATAATGCTCAGCCATAATGTTTCAAATTTGTCGAAATTTAACGAGAAGCAACAAATATTCTTCCCAAACACACATCAATCCAATCTTATAAAGAAATTAAGAAGGCTGAGTTTCCATACCTGTAAATAAAAGCTGTCGAAAATATTCACAATGAGATAGAAAAACCAAGCACACCTATGAAGATCACGGGAAGGGTGGGTTGTATTTATAGGAACCAAATTTGTATTTATTGGATCCGTGAATGAAAATAATAGGAACCAAGTTCATCTTTGTAGCCCCAAAACGTAGAACCACACAAAGATGGAGCCGCACAAGTGGATTGGCATACTGCAACCTTCTGCATTGCCTGAATCATATCTTGGCATCCTCGCTGATCAGGCTGTAGTGCCAGGGTTTTGACATCTGCTTCGTCCAGCTACCTCAACATCTGCTTCGTCCAGCTCCCTCGGGTCTAAATCGAATGAGAGGCACAGAACATGAAGGTAGAAACTCTGGTATCAAATATTTTGGAGAAATCAAAGGATTCTTAGACATTTCTTTCAATTTCATGGCCACACTTCACTTTTTTAACGGTTTTCTTATTTTAACTAATTAATAACCATATTTAATTGTAAGGTCCATAGTGTTTCAATAGTCCAACATCCAAATCAACGTTACACAATAGTACATGTGGAATTTGAGGAAAATTGTTTTCAAATAAGAACGCTTTACAGCGTAAATATTTCTAAATTCATATTAGGTTCACAATTTTGGAATTTGGAGGGTAATATTAGCTGATCCTGGTGACTTTTGATTTCAAGGCCACCTAGTATTTATGGAGGTCTATGTAAAATGGCTTCACTTCTATTATTTTTTTTAACTTTAAAAAAATCATATAATAGAGATTATCTCATATTTTAAATAACATTATGTCCACTTTTAATCAATTGGTCACTTACATGTCTATTTCCACTTTTGTGCTGCATATGTTAGGTGTTTTTATTAGGGTAGTACCTTTTAAGCTAGTGGCAGATCCCAATTAAGAGAGTGGAGGTTCAAAATTTGTACACCCATTTTGGGCAATCAAATAAAAATTCCTTAAAAATTCACAATATTATCATACAATGTTGTGACACAATTTTTGATATAGTAAGCCTTATAAAATCATTCCTACCACAATTGGAGGTACCTTGTTTTAGTAATAAGATAATTATAACAAATATATATCATACATAATTCTTAATATCTATGGTCCATAATCTATTAAAGTTAGGTCTTATTATTTTAATTTTCGTTTCTATCCATAATCGATATAACCTTAGACTTATTATTTTAATAGGCTTTGTATTAAATTTAATGACCATATTAGTTTGTTTTTATAATATTTAAACTAAAAATTTCATATTTATTATTTAAAACAAATATATTTTAATTAAAACTAAATGATAAAATTGTAATATTATGAAATCTAATATGTTTAAGTACAATGTAATGCTATTTTACATTTCAATACCTTTATTGTGTGTCCCTATCAACATATGCAACAACTCTTACCATCATCTTTTAATAGAAATATTATAATTTTAATATAAATATTATAATTTTATAATAATTCTTTTATATTCTAAAAATAGCCCTAAGCAAGTTCACATTATTGAGATGGAAAATTTTATGCTTTGTTCCGTGACTTCATAATAACTACATGCCTTATCCCATCACCATAATTGATGTTGATGACCATGTAAGTGGATAGAATGTAGTTATGAAAACAATATTAGAAAGTGGATTGTTATATTCCTTTTAACAATGAACAAAAAATCCAAACAGGTAGAAATGATGTGATGCTATCCCTTCAAACGGCTAGAAATCAAATGGCTACGGAGGACATGGCATGACCACTCACAAATTAGTCGTTGATTAAAAAAGCTGTGAGGCAGAGTTATATGATAAGGATTTTGATTATGATGTTCACAAGTTAAATTACTTTTGATTCTCCTATGCAAAGCTGGACACAGAAATAATGTTTTTTTTAAACGACTTGGTGAAGGAGACCATGCGAATGGATCCTCCCCTACTTGGTGAAGGAAAGCCTGCAAATGTTTCATGTCACACTGTGACTACATCCCGACGAAGGCCAACGTGGAGTTCTACAGTGTGGGGATGGGGATTTCTTAGGAGAGAAGTTGGGGAGTTTCGACCCTAGCGCTTCCTGGACTGGGAGAAGGACGTTGACATTACGAGAATGAATAGAATTAAGATGATGCCCGTCGGTTCTGGGAGGAGGATCTAGCCATTGGCACTCACCACATCAATCTAATCATCTTATGGATGCGTGCAATATGGAGGAGTAGTATGCTTTCACTGTTGTCTCAAAGAATCCACCAGAAGTCCCCATGTTCCATTACTCCTGTGGAATGTAGCGCGGGGATTTGCGGAGGCAAAGTATCGACTGTATATACCTTTCCTAAGTGAGGCCGACATCGAGCTGCTTCCATCGGTGCAAATCTATTTACGAGGTTCTCTCTGGCTCTCTGATTCGATTCGTTTTCTAGTAGGTGCCATTTTTCGATTTCTCGGAGGTGTGAAATGTTCATTTATATTGCATATTTTTATGATCAATTTCTAAGAAATATGGTAGCACACAAACATGATCTCTATTCTTGTTTCCATTAATGTATAGTTTGATGAGATAAATTTTTGGATTAATCATATTATTAAAATATTTGATTGATAGTGTTTGCACCTTCTTTTAATCAGGATAAGGTTTGCGCCTTCTTTTAATTGCTTTATTTTAAGCTGATGTCTGTCCAATTCAATACGCAGGGTCTCCCACGACAAGATAAGATTACAACAAACTGGATCATTGGAAGGAAACAAGGCCCTAAAAAAACCTAGTTCCCGCCAGACAAGAAAGGTAAGTTTCTGCCTCTTCATTTTGTATTTCTTGAAGTAAACCCTTTTCTTCATTTTCAAGTGGTTTTATAATTTTTGGATTAATACGGTGTTAGTAATAGCACCTATTTTTTCTATTAGAACTCTATTTTTGGTGTCTAAACCAAACCCAGTTTATTCATCATAGTTTTATTATTCCATTTTATTTATGGTTTCCTGGGCTTGTCATAGTTTCTTTTTAATTCATTTCATCCAGTTGTAATCTCTTTGTCTCAAATTTCTTGGTTATAATTTAGATATTTCTTTGTTAGATCTATCGAATCAAATCTCTTATGGATGTGTGGGATATGGATGTGTGTAGTATGGAGGAGTAGTATGCTTTCAATGTTGTCACAAAGAATCCACCAGAAAGAATCAGGACGAATGGAGAGCGGCGCTCGAAGTCCCCATGTTCCATTACTCCTGTGGAATGCAGGCGGTGATGCTTGCATTGGGAATTTGAGGAGGCAAAGTATCGACGGTATATGCCTTTCATACGCGACATCGACATTGAGCTGCGCTACTTCCACCGATGCAAATCTATTTATGAGGTTCTCTCTGGCTCTCTGATTTGATTATTTTTCTCTGTTTCGATTAGTTTTCTAGTAGGGTGCCATTTTTGGATTTCTTCCAAGTGCGAAATATTCATTTATATTGCATTATTTTATGATCAATTTCTAAGAATTCTGGTAGCACACAAACATGATCTCTATTCTTTTTTTTTCCATTGATGTATAGTTTTATGAGATTAATTGTAGGATTAACCATATTATTAAAAGATTTGATTGATAGGGTTTGGGCCTTCTTTTAATTGCTTATTCTCTGAGATTAGATGATTTAGATGAGATTATTGGATTTCTTAAAATGATTTTCAATTATGTTTTTATGATTTACAAATATGTTTTTCATTTATGTCTTATAATTTATGTTAGCTTTTATTTTCACATTATTACTTTGGTTAAATTCAATGTATTTTAAATTGTATTTTCATACATTTAAATTATTTTAAAGATTTTTTCTTATATTTAAACTTTTATTAATAGCTTTTCATTAATTTATTTTTTGAATGATTTCTTCATTAATATTCTAATATAGAGTAAAGTACCATAAGCTTGAGTAGCCTAGCCTATGCTACTAAAGGATAGACTAAGTTAAGCTAGAGTAGGCTAGGTTAGGCTAGAATAGGCAAGAGTAGCTTAGGATAGGCTAGACTAGACTCGGATATCCTAGGTTAGAGTAGGTTAGGCTAGTGTATGCTAGGGTAGGCTAGAGTAGGCTAGGTTAGACTAGGGTAGGTTAAGCTAGGCTAGGGGAGGCTATGTTAAGATAGGATAGGCTAGGCGAGGCTAGGTTAGGCTACTATAACGTAGGATAGACTAGGTTAGGCTAGGTTAGGTCAAGATAGGGTAGGTTAGGGTATCTTAGGATAGGCTAGGATAGGCTAGGCTAGGATAGGTTATACTATGTTAAGATAGGCTAGGTAAGATTACACTATGTTAGGCTAGGGTATGTTAGGCTAGGCTAGGTTAGCCTAGGTTAGGTTAGGTTAGGTTAGGCTAGGGTAGGCTATGTTAGCTTAGGTTAGGCTGGGTTAGGCTAGGCTATGTTAGGTTAGGTTAGGCTAGGTTAGGATAGGATAGGCAAGGATAAGATAGGCTAGAATAGGGTAGGGTAGGTTAGGGTAGGGTAGGATAGATTAGGCTAGTCTAGGCTGGGCCACGATAAGATAGGCTAGGTTAGGCTAGGTTAGGATAAGATAGGCTAGGCTAGGCTAGGCTAGGTTAGGCTAGGCTAGGCTAGGCTAGGTTAGGTTAGGCTAGGTTAGGTTAGGCTAGGTTAGGTTAGGATATGATAGGATAAGATAGGATAGATTAGGCTAGGCTAGGTTAAGCTAGGATAAGATAGGCTAGGTTAGGTTAGGATGAGATTGATTAGGCTAGGATAGTTTAGGCTAAGATAAGTTAGGCTAGGTTAGGCTAGTCTTGGCTAGGCTAGTCTAGGCTAGGCTAGGTAGGTTAGTTTAGGTTAGTTTAGGTTAGGTTAGGCTACATTAGGCTAGGCAAGGCTAGCTTAGGCTAGACTAGGCTAGGCTAAGCTAGGTTAGGCTAGGCTAAGTAGGTTAGGATATGTTAGGTTAGGTTAGGATAGTATAGGTTAGGTTAGGCTAGGTTACAATAGGTTAGGTTATGGTTAGGCTGGGCTAGGCTACGCTAGGGTATGGTAGGTTAGGCAAGGCTACGGTAGGCTAGTGTACGATATGTTAGGCTAGGGTAGGGTAGGGTAGGCTAGCGTAGGGTAGGATAGATTAGGGTAGGTTAGGCTAGGATAGGGTAAGATAGGGTAGGGTAGGGTAGGTAAGGGAAGATTAGGCTAGGATAGGCTAGGGTAGGCTACATTAGGGTAGGTTAGGCTATGCTAGGCTAGGCTATGGTGGGCTAGGTTAGTGTAGGCTAGGCTAGCATAGGGTATGGTAGGGTAGGCTAGGCTAGGCTAGGCTAGGCTAGTGTAAGGTAGAGTAGGGTAGGGTAGGTTAGGGGAGCTTAGGTTAGGTTAGGCTAGGTTAGGTTAGGCTAGGCTAGGTTAGGCTAGGGTAGGGTAGTCTAGGGTAGGCTACCCTAGGCTAGGCTAGAGTAGGCTAAGCTAGGGTAGGGTAGGGTAAGGGAAGGTAGGTTAGGCTAGGCTAGGCTAGGCTAGGAAAGGATGGTCTAGGATGGGCTACGCTAGGGTGGGCTACGCTAGGCTCGGTTAGGTTGGGCTAGGCTAGGCTAGGTAAGGTTAGAATAGGCTAGGATAGGTTAGGTTAGGTTGGGCAATGTTGGGTGAAACTAGGCTAGGTTAGGCTAGGTTAGATTAGGTTAATCTAGGTTAGGCTAGGCTATGTTAGGCTAGGGTAGTGTATGGGTAGGGTTGGGTAGGGTAGGGTAGGGTAGGGTAGGTTACAGTAGGTTATGTTAGGTTAGGCTAGGTTAGGCTAGGCAATGGCTGGCTAGGCTAGGCTAGGCGAGGTTAGGCTAAGCTAGGCTAGGTTAGGCTAAGCTAGGCTAGGCTAGGCTAGGCGAGGTTAGGCTAAGCTAGGCTAGGCTAGGCTAGGCAAAGCTAGGTTAGCCAAGGTTACGCTAGGCTAGGCAAGGCTAGGCTAGGCTAGTCTAGGCAAGGCTAGGTTAGTCGAGGCTAGGCTAGGCTAGGCGAGGTTAGGCTAGGCTAAGCTAGGCTAGGTTAGTCTAGGTTAGGTTAGGATAGGTTAGGTTAGGTTAGGCTAGGTTAGGCTAGGCTAGGTTAAGCTAGGTTAGGCTGGGTTAGGCTACATTAGTTTAGGTAAGGCTAGGTTAGGTTAGGTTAGGTTAGGTTAGGCTAGGCTATGTTAGGATAGGTTGAGGGCGAGGCTAGGCTAGGCTAGTGTAAGATAGTGTAGGCTATGTTAGGATAGGTTAGGCTAGGTAAGGCTAGGCTAGGCTAGTGTAAGATAGTGTAGGCTATGTTAGGATAGGTTAGGTTAGGATATTTTAGGCTAGGTTAGGCTAGTTTATGCTAGGTTATACTAAGCTACGTTAAGCTAGGATAGATAGGCATGGCTAGGTTAGGGTAGGCTCGGCTAGGTTAGGCTTGGTTAGGTTAGGTTAGGCTAGGTTAGGGTAGGCTATGCATGGTTGGTCATGGTTAGGCTAGGTTAGGCTATATTATGATAGTCTTGGATAGGTTGGGCTAGGCTAGGCTAGGCTAGGAGATGCTAGGTTAGGTCAGGCTAGGCTAGGCTAGGGTAGGAGAAGTTAGGTTAGGTTAGGCTAGGCTAGGTTTGGCTAAGTTAGGCAAGGCTAGGTTAAGTTAGGCTAGTGTAGGTTAGGTTAGGCTAGGATAAGGAAGGTTAGGTTAGGCAAGGTTAGGCTAGGTTAGGCTAGGCTAGGTTAGGTTAGGTTAGGTTAGGTTTTCATTAGGTTAGGTTAGGTTAGGCTATCTTAGGCAAAGCTAGGTTAAGAAAGCTTAGGATATGTTTGGAAAGGCTAGGTTAGGCTTGGCCAGGCTAGGTTAGGCCAAGCTAGGCTAGAGTAGGCTAGGTTAGGTTATGTTAGACATGGCTAGGTTAATCTGAGCTAGGCTACGATAGGTTAGGCTAGGTTAGGTTTTTCTAGGTTAGGGTAGGTTAGCCATGGCTAGGCATGGCTAGGTTAGGCTAGGATAGGCTAGGTTATGCTCGGCTTGGTTAGGGTAAGGTAGGGTAGGCTAGGCATGGCTTGGTTAGTCTAGGCAAGGGTAGGCTATCGGTTAGGCTAGGCTGGGGTAGGTTAAGTTAGGATATGCTAGATTAGGATAGGTTATGTTACGGTAGGTTAGGCTAGGTTAGGTTAAAACGAGTTATGTTAAAATGGCTGACTTATATGAGGAATTTGCATGGAATTAAATAGAGTAAATTATTATGGCTATAATTGCATATTTCTGTGTTATATTTTCTAATTTATATTTTGAGTTTGAGAGAATTCTAACTTAGGCTTTGGAAAGAGAATCTAAATAACTATATTCTTAGAGTATCTAATATAAAAAGGAGTAAGTTTAACCCTCAATATTAAACACATACATAGAAAGTACAAATTAAAACTAAAATAAATAAGGTAAAACTTCCACTTAAGAGGGAGTTGGAAAAAAATTAAGTGGAACTATTGAGAGTTCTTATAAATGAATATGGGCAATGATTTTAGATAAGGAAACATGGAATATATTTAATATTCTTGCATACCATTTATATTAAGATTTTTTTTTAGTATGGTTAAATATCTTGATTAGGAGTGGAAAAAGTATACTAAATTTGTTATACTAACAAAATCCTTAACTTAGTAAATTATACTAGAGTAGATACTTTAACTTAGTTTTAATAGAATAAATAGTAGGTTAAAGTATGTATACATAATCATAATTAGCATATATATGCATGAATTTGTATACAAACACTTAAATATTAAATTTCATGAACAATCCCTATCAGAGGTAAAGGGACTAGTACAAAGGAGTAGAGACCATGAAGCAACCAGGGAAAGCTTTGTATTTAAACAGTATAAGAAATGTCATATTAAGATGTGTATTTGAAATTTTAGAAAATTATTTTCTTACTGCAATTACTTTAAATTACATAGGTAAATTATGTGGATTATAATGGGAAAAAAAAAACCTAACAAATACTCACAATGAGGGAATATAACTTTAGGATAGGAAAAATACTCTTAGAAAAGTTAAGGCCTAGCCAATACAAATTTAAGATGACACATGCCTTTACCTTCTATTAAATATTGAACAATAGATTTATATTTTGTAGAAAATAAATTGAAAGAAAAGAACCCATGTTGAGTGTAGCCTTCCTATTTTTTTTAAAGATAAATTGTTGGTCAATTACATATAATGAATACAAGTATATGTGAAAAATATAATAAGAATAACATTGAAAAATATATAAAAAAGTAGAGCATAATTACATACTAGCCATAGCCATAGAAAGATAACAATAAACTATGTGTTTACTATTCACACATTACAGAGGAAAACAAGTATACAATTAGGTTCTTAGAAAATAAAAATGTGGAAATGGTATATCAACCCAACAATTAAAAGAAACATATATACAATCACAAGGTCTATAAGGACTTGAAAAATTATAAGATCTCAACCATATATACCTAATACATAGGTTAACCAACGTATTGCCTAAAATCGTTTGAAGGAAGAATAATATTTTGTTCAAAATAAGATGACCCATAATATAAAGGCATTTTTCCTTTCTCGGGAAATCATAGACCAATACGTCTCAAACATATAGATGAAAAGTACTTAATTAAGCATATACGAATGAACTGTAAGGAAGAGAAAGGAACTAACTTAGTCTTGATTGTCGAAAAGAGTCACGAGATAGCAAAAGTATAGTACAAATGCACTCGATTGAATCGATACCTATATGAGAGTAAAAAACAAGGAATTTAAACAAGTGTAAAAGAACGTGATTGTATTTATCAGAACAAATGATGATTTACTTTAATAGAGAATGAACCCAAAGTATATATTCTCAAGATTGAATGTGGTGCATCCATTTCTATTACCTTGTAAATTTCAACAACAAATAAATGTTAGCATAATATCTTAAAGAAAGAGAGTAAGTGAAGAAAGACGGTAATTATTTTTCGTGAGTGAAGAACTCACACAAATTAATGAATGGTGCAACAAAATTATAAGTAATAATACTTTAAATAACCATTTTAAAAGAGAGAATAAAAAATTAATGGGAAGAATTAGGGTTTAATAATTAAAAACCATAGAAGAGAGAGTAACTAGTTTCGCCAAGAATATAAGAATTAGGTGATCTACATTGATAATTAAGAAAATATTTCAAGCCTCAAAAGGCATGGTCATTACTAGAATAAAAAAAAAACAATAAATAACATTTAGGGTTTCAAGGATAAAAACCCTAGGTAGAAATGCGAAATCAACCTTGTAGTGACAATTGGTTGAATGCAAAGTTAAAGCCAAAATAGAAATTACCAAGGATACCATGGAGGAGTAAACAAGCAACTAGTAATTCAAAGTGGGGTGGAATTCATAGAGAATTAAGGGAAACAAGTATTGTGTAACACCCCCAATTTGTGTGTTGAATTTTTAAAGTTAGACATTTGAACTTGAATCCTAAGGGGGTGGGACCCAAGGGATAAGTGTGGTGTGAATACAATTGCATCTTTTATTTGAGGAAATAACAAATGATTGTGCATTTTGACCAAGATGAGAATTAGAGATCACTTTCAAATCCATGAGATGGATAAGGCAACAAATCCCCAAAATCTTTCAAAAATCCTTGAAAGAAATTAATTTAGATTTGAGGAGTAATCTAAATTTCCCCAATGAAGAGGAGTAGTTGGGAAGAGGTGGAAAAAGCTGGAAAAGCTCAGGAAAAGCTTAAAGCAGCTTTAAAGAGTCCCAAAATGGGAAGCCTAGGCTAAACAGGAAAGAAAGCATCCTGCTATTCTGGACGCAGAATTAGAAACATGCTTTGGGGAATTTTGAGCTTAAATAAGCTGCTTCTAACCAGATCAGAGGTTGATCTGTGCTAGGAGATGATCTCTGCTCGGGGGTGAGTTCTGGGAGATAAAGAGGACTCTAAGGTTGGGAGGTTGGTCATTTGCAGATTATGGTATGTTCTGAAAATTTTGTTATTCTAATTTCTGATGGTATGAATAGGCTACATATATAAAAATAAATTAAATGGTGTGTTTGATGTTAGTACTACATTTGACAAAATCTATTTTCAGGCATTCACCTTTCAGATTTTGTTAGTTGTAGACCAGTTAGCCATGGAGTAGAAACCTCCAGAAACTCTAAACCAAAGATGGTTTAAATCTGAAGGTACTTAGTCTCCATAGAAAAACTGAATATTAACTTACTCCCTATATAATTACAATGGTGAAATTTTATGCTTACATGTAAGGGGAAAACTATATTAGCAGGCCTGAAGTTATAAGACTTCATATAAGAAAAAATCAAAGATGTTAGAGTATGTAGGTATGTTGGCATTTCTAGCTTGAAAAGAAACTCTATTTTACATAAGGGCTATATCATTTCTATCCTTTAGAATGCATATTATCTCTAGAAATCTATCTCTAATCTTTGAATTAAGCATCAATAGTTAAAGACTGAATCTAAAATTTTGGTATACTACTCAATGATTATGTAATACCTATATATAAATATATATATACTCCTGTGATATATCTGCTCCTACGTATGCCATAGAATATTGTAGCGGAATCGAAAATTACTTGGAATCAATAGCAGAACATAAAGGCTTTAGAATATGAACTCAACAATTGGCTATAGGACCAAATACTTCTAATCTATAGAAATATCATAGCATTTATATGGTTAAATATTGAAACTCTATATTTACTTGCAACATTGAACCAATTACCATAACAAAAGCTTCGAACTATGGGGAGGAGTCGCTAATAAAACATTATGAAGTATATGTAGTCCTCTCTCCAAAGATCAACAAAGCATAAGAGCCGCGCACTAAAAATATCACAATACACATATATGATTTCATTTCCAAATAAATGTAAAGGCCGTGAGTGCAATCATGACCTATTGAAGTCCACGATTTTAAAAGAGTATTATTGGTGAATAAGATATATGTGTACATACTATATGACTTTACAAAATATAACGCACAGTCAAATTAGGTTAATCCACAACGATGACTCCACTGTTATACATTGGGCTTATACCAAATTTCACGCTCGAATAGTACTTCTCTAATTATACACGGCAGTTAGGGCTTTGGTGAAATATGATATGCGATTCACGGTTTTAACAACAAGAGTATCTCTCAACCATATAATATAAACCGGCGTATAAATACCTGCCCGTCGTATTGATTTTATGCACATTACGATGTAATACGAGGAGAAGTCGTGTACATAACCAGAAAAGAAAACTTGCATACATAGTAAATAAAAATCTGAAACGCCGCAGAGAAAATCAGGACTGCGTAAACGACAGGACGGTATAGAGGCACGGGATGACAGAGAATCCGAGCGTGCCACCATGCTAGTCACGGTGAATGAGACAGCAAATAGTTAGCAAACACAGAATATAATGAGGCGTATGCGGGTTCAGAAAAGAAATTACCGATGGAGTAATTCAGCTCTTCCCCTGGTAAAATTTCGAAGGCAAGAGTGCCATCGACAGTGAAGTAGTCGACCCAGTTTAAGCCAAACGACCAGAATGCTACCTTGACTTAGCTAGATGAACAAAGCCTGTACATGTTGCCATAAAATCAGTGATGACAGCGAATAACCCTAGATCCAGAAAACAGAGACCAATAAAATAAATGGGTAACATATGACTGAGACGGTGAGCAAGCCCAAAGTAGTGTTTCCCCCCCCTCGACCATTTTTCAACAGAGAGATAATCGAACTAAATGCATCATGAATAGTTAATACAATATAACATGATAGCACGATAACCAGGCGGAGGCCATCACCCTGGAGTAATACGAACCCTGAGATTCGGCACTAGAGGCGAAGGATAGCAAGTAGGGTCGGGTTTGGTGGGTCGATCGGAGGAAACCGTTTCCTGGGTGTTAAACATTTCGATGAAACCCCGGCCCAGAAACCCCGAGACCTGCCCTCTCTGCACATGAATTTCAACAACGATTAGATACTATAAAATATTAAAAATATAAAAAAGAAAAAAAAAAAAACAAATGAAGTGCAGAAGATAAAGAACTACCGAATGCTACGCATGAACTATCACGCCTGAATACGGAATTAGTATTCCTGTATCAGACATCATTGACAGAGGATTTCCCTCATTGAACGGGTGGGTAGAAAACACTAGCATCCAAACCGGAATGCGACTCACTGAAACCAGAGCGAGATAAATAGACAATAAGTCGCAAATGGAGAAGTGTGTGTAGACCGCCAAGGTCAGTGAAAGGGTATGAAAAACCCTAATTGCACTGCCCTAGATGGCAGGAAATCCCAAAGTTGATTTGGGAAATCACTCAGCTCATTGACAGCTCGGTACCTGGTGAAGTGGAAGCGTTGCAAACTCTGTATTGGACTGCAGTAGTCTGGCCGCAAGGTACTGAGCCGAGTATGAGTACAACGACAATGCAGCACATAGTATACGAGCGAGGACATAAATCTGTAAATGTCTGCGTCGGGTACGCCAACTCCTGCTGGAGACGCTGTCCCTGCACCACAAACAATCGAATAAACGTATTGAATTTCACACGATAAATCGAAATCATGCTAAATCGACAAAGTGAATAGCAATTACATCGCTGGAATAATCACTGCAGGCGGTGACGTGCATCCGAGTATAACCTATGAGTTAACATGGCGAAAAAAAAATATATTTTCAACTGGAATCACGTAACGGGACCTCCGGAATAGGAGTAGGGTATTCAACTGCTGTCATGACTACGCGTGAGGAGAAATCTAACTACTGTCATGGCCACCCATCAACCACGATTACGTGGCACGACCAACAGGCAAAACACTGTTATGCACGCCAAGGGTCTCGACGCCGTGAAAACCTGGTCATACGCAGCCATGCTAAACGTGCCATGGTGACAGTCAAATAGGGTTCGTAAAATAGAAATCCATTATGTATGATAGAGGTGGGGTACGAATTAGGTCATATTGTTAAGTGTAACAATGATACGATTAAAAGTTAAACACAAAAAGAAGTTTATTGTAATCATATACAGATGGCCGCCTTCGATACCACATTTATGGCATGGTTTAGATATATATATATATGATATACATATATATATCAACTTTATTAACAAAAGGTTTATATATATGTGATATGTATACAATGACATGTATATATATATATGTGGTTAACAAAGGTTGGGATATATATAACGATATATATATATATATATGTGGTTAACAAAGGTTTAGGTAATTATGAATGGTATATATATACAATGCCATATATATAGGTGCGAATGAAAGATATGAACAAGAGGGGCATCACCTCTACATACAAGGGGACCCATAGTTAGATGGGTGTAATTTATATGGGAAATTTTATTAAGTCTAAAACCAAAAACACATCGCATGATAATATCAGGAGGCATGAAAGTTAAGTACATACGTATAACGGGAATGTCACTATTTTAACAAATAGAGCTACTAGAAGGTGAGAGGAAAACCCTTATATATCTGGTAATGGAGGAAAAAAAAAAAAAAAAAAATTTGTAGTGGAGGTGTTACAAATGGTATCGGAGCCCTAGTTACAACCAATTGGGCTGTCATGTTGTGCTCACTATTATAACATATGTGGTTGTTGTTGAAAAATTTTATTTTAAATTTTTTTTTTGCTAATTGGTGTGTTGTAAGTGTGTACAGTGAAATGGCTGAAGGTGAAGGGATTTATGTGGATCTGCGGGATGAGTTTGCTACTCCAGATCCCAATGGCCCGGTAATGGCTATGTTGCACAGGCTGCAACGAGAATTGGCTGAACTGAGAAGCCAGAATGACATGTTTTCATCAGCCAGCAAGGAGCAGGAAAAGCTCATCAGAGAACTAACTTCTCGAATGTAGGCCCAGAAGGCGAAGGTTCCGGAAAGAGAAATATGGATGAGTCTGAAGATGAGGATGCAGCTAGGCATCAACATAAGCAGAAAAGAGAATTACAGGGAGAATTTAGAAAGATCAAACCTCCCTCCTATGATGGGGAGAAGGAAGAGGATGTCAGTGAGCCTATTTAACATGATCAAGTATTTCCAAGTTTATGAATATGAGAGCAATTTGAAGGTTAGATTAGTCAAGAGTAGCCATCAGCTACAAGGAAAAGCTACACTGTGGTGGGAAGAGACAAAAATGGTGCATGCCATTGATGAAAAGACAGTTACTTGGGAAGATTTTCAGACTAAGTTCAAAAGTCGTTATTTGAATGAATGATATTATGACGATAAAGCGAAATAATTCCATGAACTTAGGCTAGGGCAACTCACTATTGATGAGTTTGTCACTAATTTTACTAATTTGCTGAGGTATGTTCCTTACATTAGGGAAGAAAAGGCCAAGGTGCAGAGGTTTTTGAATTGCCTACCTGCGGTGTATAAGGAGAAAATTTAGTTTGACAACCCGAAGAACATGGATGAAGCTGTTAGAAAAGCAAGATTATGCTATCAAAAGTTTAAAAGTAAAGCTGAACAAGGGAAGAACTGGGTGAACAAGGGTGAGTTCAAAGGAAAGAGACCAAAACCAGCATATTTAAGGAATTTTGGTAGAGATCATCAAAGGAAAAAGTTCAGCAAACCAAAAGAAAGTCAAACTGCTCAGTCCCAACTGGCTTCAAAACCAGTAGAAGGGAACAGTAAAAAGGAAGGGATAGTAAAAATGAGGGAACCTCTGAAATGTTGGGGCTGTGGAGAACCCCATATGATGAGGGACTGCCCCCATCGAAATATCCACATGATCCGCAGAGAGCGAGAGGCAACAATGGGGCCACGACATAGCTGTAAAATATACTGCAACTATCAGGGTATCACCAAGTAACCCATAGCGTAACATCAAGCAACCATGGTGGAAATGGAGGGTAAGATTTTTGACCTACCTGTTACTGTTTTGATTGATCCAGGTGCTTCTTTGAGTTACGTTAGTCCTGGAATTGTAGAAAAATGTAAAATTAAACCTGAAAATTTTCAGCAGTCATGGTTGGTACAGCTGACCACTGGAACTAAGAGAAAAGTCACACATAAATTGCCCAAAACAGCAATACAATTAAATGGCTTTACAACAGAAGTAAATTTGAATATATTTCCATTAGGATCCTATGATTTTCTGATAGGAATGGATTGGCTGGAAAAGAAGAAAGCTCCGATGAACTGATGGGATAAAACCCTGCATTGTGTGGATGAGGAAGGGAAACCTTTTACACTACAAGGGAAACCAAAATCCATTTCAATAAGACAAATATCAGCTTTGCAGTTAAAAGAAATCAAATTTTAGAAAAGGATACCAAGTCTATGCAACATAATGTAGTAAGAAGAACAGCAAACTCGAGGAAGAGCAGCTAGATGATATACTCGCTCATCGTGAGAATTTACAGTTTTCCTGCTGAGATCTCTCATCTTCCCCCCAAAAGAGAGATTGATTTTTCAATCGATCTGGTACCAGGAGCAACACCTGTTTCCCGAGCATCTTATCGAATGAGCCCTCCTAAACTTATGGAACTGAAAATGCAATTACAGGAATTTTTAGATAAAGGGTATATCAGACCAAGTGTGTCTCCTTGGGGAGCCCCGGTTTTATTTGTGAAAAAGAAGGATGGAACTTTTAGGATGTGTATTGACTATCGTCAACTGAACAAATTGACCATTAAGAATAGATATCCACTTCCTTGAATTGATGATCTTTTCGATCAAGTGAGAGGAGCTTCAGTCTTTTCCAAGATAGATCTAAGGATTGGTTATCACCAGCTTAGAATTAAAGAAGAAGACATCAGCAAAACAGCATTTCGAACCAGGTATGGGCATTACGAATTTGTAGTCCTACCTTTTGGTTTGACAAATGCCCCTGCCACCTTTATGTGTCTCTGAGGAATGTTATAAGTTAAATAAGTATTTGGGATTAAAATTCCGTTTCTCGTGCTCATATGATATCTAGTTTATTCTAAAAATAAGATACATATGAACACTGAGAATATGCTGTAACACTGAAGAAAATCGCCTATATGCAAGTCACAAGAAAGTGAATTTCTATAAAGATAAAATTTAAATATTTGGCCATATTATTTCCCCGAGAAAGACTTGCGCTGACCCCCGGAAAGATAAAAGCAATTAAGGAATGGCCAGTTCCAACTGATGTTTCAGCAGTAAGGTCATTCATGGGGATGGCAGGCTACTATCGTAGATTTGTGGAAAGATTTCCTGCCATCGCACATCCCATTACTTCATTGCAAAGAAAGGGTGTCAAGTTTGTGTGGACTGAGAAATGTCAAAACAGTTTCGAACAGTTAAAACAAAAACTTATTTCAGCCCCTATATTAAAAATTGCTGATCCTGATAAAGAGTTTGTTGTATGTACAGATGCTTGCAGAGAAGGGCTAGGAGGAGTCCTGTTACAGGAAAATTCAGTCATTGCCTATGAATCTAGGAAACTGAAAGTACATGAACAGAATTATAGTGCATATGATTTGGAATTTGCAGTTGTTATTCATGCTCTAAAAATGTGGAGGCACTATTTGCTGGGAAAGAAGTTCACATTGATGACTGATCATATTAGCCTTAAATATTTCTTTTCCCAAATTGATCTGAATGCAAGACAAGCCAGATGGCTGTCTTTTCTGAGTGAATTTGATATGGACATAAAACATATCAAGGGAAAAGAAAATAAAGTTGCTGATGCATTAAGTAGAAATGCTTGTCAACATGTAAACAGCGTTGGGAGTAGTGCCCAAATGGAGATAGAAGAATTGGTGGGCAAAGCAGTAACACAAGATCCCAACTATGAAGCACTCTTAGTGAAATTACAGACAAAGGATAAAACAGATTCCACTAAAAACCCACAAGGGCTGCTCTATTTCAAAAACAGGTTGTATATTCCAAATATAGAGTCCTTGAAAAGAGAAATTTTAGATGAATATCATAAACAGTCTCAAAGCAGTGATAATCAGATAACAAAGATACAATGTACTTCAAGAAGAAGTCACTGCGAGTATGAGCAGATGTGGCAGAGTTGCTAAGTAGGAAAGGGAATGTCGAATCGAAGCTGTGCTGAGTATCAACATCCAGCCAGATCTCCTAAAACCTCACACTGCGGAATGGAAATGGGATATAGTTTCCATGGATTTTATAACAGGATTACCCAAAAACAAATATCAACATGATTCTGTAATGGTAGTAGTAGACACTCTAACAAAAGCTGCCCACTTTATACCAGTGAAATCTACCTTTGGAACAGCTTAAGTAGCAAATGTTTTCCTGAAGGAGATAGTAAGGCTTCATGGAGTTCCCAAGGTAATTGTTTCAGACCGAGATGCTAAGTTTACAGTAGCATTTTGGAAAGGATTGTTTGGAGGGATGGGTACTAAGCTGAATTTTAGTACTGCCTATCACCCTCAAACTGACGGGCAAACAGAAAGGACTAATCAAATTTTGGAGGATATGTTTAATGTATGTGATGGATAGACTCACTGGGCAAGAATATTTGCATCTACCGAATTTTCCGTGTACAATGCTTTCACTAATCTTCTATTAAGATATCCGTTTGAGGCACTCAAAAGAAAGTGTCAGACTTCTAGGCTGAGTCAACCATGAGGATAAACCGGGTAACAGATCTCGTATGCACTACAAGAGATGGAAAGAATTGTTAAACAAATACAGAGAAATATCAAGACAGCACAAGATCGACAGAAGAGCTATGCTGATAAGAAAAGAGTGCACCGAGAATTCAAAGTGGGGGATCATGTGTATTTGGGCATCAAACCCAAAAAGAGCACACTTTATGCAGGAAGTTGTGCAAAACTGAATCCTAGATATTGTGGGCCTTTTGAAGTTTTAGAAAGGGTGGGACCAGTGGCTTACAAGCTGGCCTTACCACCCCATGTTAGAGTGCATAATGTGTTTCGTATTTCATTATTAAAAGGATATGTGCATGATGCTTCTCACATAGTTGATTGGAATGTTGTATAGGTGGAACCAGAAGGGGAGTTTCTGCCAGAACCGCTTCAAATATTGGAGCGGGAAGAAATTTAATTGAGAAACAGAACAATGGCCAGAGTAAAAGTGCACTTTACTGCTGAAGAAGCTACCTGGGAAAGGGAAGCTGAAATGATGGAGAAATATCCATTTTTGTTTAAGTGAACTCTAGTAGTTAAATAATAACACCGAGGACAGTGTTTATTTTCAGAGGGGGAATATAAACACCCCAATTTGTGTGTTAAATTTTTAAAGTTAGACATTTGAACTTTAATCCTAAGGGGGTGGACCCCAAGGGATGAGTATTGTGTGAATGTATTTGCATATTTTATTTGAGGAAATAAATAAAATGATTGTGCATTTTGACCAAAAAGAGAATTTGAGATCACTTGCCAAAATCCATGAGGATGGATAAGGCAACAAATCCCCAAAAATCTTTCAAAAATCCTTGAAAGAGATTTATTTAGATTTGAGGAGGACTCTAAATTACCCCAATGAAGAGGAGTAGTTGGCAAGAGGTGAGAAAAAGCTGAGGAAAAGCTTGAAACAGCTTTAAAGAATCCCAAGATGGGAAGCCTAGGCTAAACAGGAAAGAAAGCATCCTGCTATTATGAACGCAGAATTAGAAACATGCTTTGGGGAATTTTGAGCTTAAATAAGCTGCTCCTAAGCAGACCAGAGGTTGGTCTGTGCTAGGAGGTGATCTCTGCTCGGGGGTGAGTTCTGGGAGATAAAGAGGACTCTAAGGTTGGGAGGTTGGTCAATTGCATATTTTGGTATGTTCTGAAATTTTTGTTATTCTAAGTTCTGATGGTATGAATTGGCTACATATATAAAAATAAATTAAATGGTGTGTTTGATGATAGTACTACATTTGACAAAATCTATTTCAGGTATTCACCTTTCAGATTTTGTTTAGTTGTAGACCAGTAGCCATGGAGTAGAAACCTCCAGAAACTCTAAACCAAAGATGGTTTAAATCTGTAGGTACTTAGTTTCCATAGAAAAAAAAACTGAATATTAACTTCTCCCTATATAATTACAATGGTGAAATTTTATGCTTACATGTAAGGGGAAAACTATATTAGCAGGCCTGAAGTTATAAGACTTTATATATAAAAAAAAAAAAATCAAATATGTTAGGGTATGTAGGTATGTTGACATTTCTAGCTTGAAAAGAAACCCTATTTTACATAAGGGCTATATCATTTCTATCCTTTAAAGTGCATATTATCTATAGAAATCTATCTCAAATCTTTGAATTAAGCATCAATAGTAAAAGAATGAATCTACAATTTAGGTATACTACTCAATGATTATGGAATACCTACATATATATATATATATATATATATATATATATATATATATATATATATATATATATATATATATATATATATATATACACCTGTGATATTTCTGCTCCTACGTATGCTAGAGAATATTGTAGCGGAATCAAAAATTACTTGGAATCAATGGCAGAACATAAAGGCTTTAGAATATGAACTCAAAAATTTGCTATTGGACCAAATACTTCTAATCTATAGAAATCTCATAGCATTTATATGGTTAAATATTGAAACTCTATATTTACTTGCAACATTGAACCAATTACCATAACAAAAGCTTCGAACTATGGGGAGGAGTCGCTAATAAAACATTATGAAGTATATGTAGTCTTCTCTCCAAAGATCAACAAAGCATAAGAGCCGCGCACTAAAAATATCACAATACACATATATGATTTCATTTCCAAATAAATGTAAAGGCCGTGAGTGCAATCGTGACCTATTGAAGTCCACGATTTTAAAAGAGTATTATTGGTGAATAAGATATATGTGTACATACTATATGACTTTACAAAATATAACGCACAGTCAAATTAGGATAATCCACAACGATGACTCCACTGTTATACAGTGGGCTTACACCAAATTTCACGCTCGAATAGTACTTCTCTAAATATTCACGGCAGTTAGGGCTTTGGTGAAATATGATATGCGATTCACGGTTTTAACAACAACAGTATCTCTCAACCATATAATATAAACCAGCGTATAAATACCTACCCGTCGTATTGATTTTATGCACATTACGATGTAATACGAGGAGAAGTCGTGTACATCACCAGAAAAGAAAACTTGCATACATAGTAAATAAAAATCTGAAACGCCGCAGAGAAAATCAGGACTGCGTAAACGACAGGACGGTATAGAGGCACGGGATGACAGAGAATCCGAGCGTGCCACCATGCTAGTCACGGTGAATGAGACTGCAAACAGTTAGCAAACACAGAATATAATGAGGCGTATGCGGGTTCAGAAAAGAAATTACCGATGGAGTAATTCAGCTCTTCCCCTGGTAAAATTTCGAAGGCAAGAGTGCCATCGACAGCGAAGTAGTCGACCCAGTTTAAGCCAAATGACCAGAACGCTACCTTGACTTAGCTAGATGAACAAAGCCTGTACATGTTTCCATAAAATCAGTGATGACAGCGAATAACCCTAGATCCAGAAAACAGAGACCAATAAAATAAATGGGTAACATATGACTGAGATGGTGAGCAAGCCGAAAGTAGTGTTTCCCCCCCCTCGACCATTTTTCAACAGAGAGATAACCGAACTAAATGTATCATGAATAGTTAATACAATATAACACGATAGCACGATAATCGAGCGGAGGCCATCACCCTGGAGTAATACGATCCCTGAGATTCGGCACTGGGGGTGAAGGATAGCAAGTAGGGTCGGGTTTGGTGGGTCGATCGGAGGAAACCTTTTCCTGGGTGTTAAACATTTCGATGAAACCCCGGCCCAGAAACCCCGAGACCTGCCCTCTCTGCACATGAATTTCAACAACGATTAGATACTGCAGAAGATTGAAAATATAAAAAAAAAAAAAAAAAAAAAAACAAATGAAGTGCAAAAGATAAAGAACTACTGAATGCTACGCATGAACTATCACGCCTGAATACGGAATTAGTATTCCTGTATCATACCCCATTGATAGAGGATTTCCCTCATTGAATGGGTGGGTAGAAAACACTAGCATCCAAACCGGAATGCGACTCACTGAAACCAAAGCGAGATAAATAGACAATAAGTCGCGAATGGAGAAGTGTGTGTAGACCGCCAAGGTCAGTGAAAGGGCATGAAAAACCCTAATTGCACTGCCCTAGATGGCAGGAAATCCCAAAGTTGATTTGGGAAATCACTCGGCTCATTGACAGCTCGGTACCTAGTGAAGTGGAAGAGTTGCAAACTCTGTATTCGACTGCAGTAGTCTGGCCGCAAGGTACTGAGCCGAGTATGAGTACAATGACAACGCAGCACATAGTATACGAGCGGGGACATAAATCTGTAAATGTCTACGTCGGGTACGCCAACGCTTGCTGGAGACGCCGTCCCTGCACCACAAACAATCGAATAAACGTATTGAATTTCACACGATAAATCTAAATCATGCTAAATCGACAAAGTGAATAGCAATTACCTCGCTGGAATAATCACTGCAGGCGGTGACGTGCATCCGAGTATAACCTATGAGTTAACACAGCGAAAAAAAAATATATTTTCAACTGGAATCACGTAACGGGACCTCCGGAATAGGAGTAAGGTATTCAACTGCTGTCATGATTACGCGTGAGGAGAAATTTAACTACTGTCATGGCCACCCATCAACCACGATTACATGGCACGACCAACAGGCGAAACTCTGTTATGCACGCCAAGGGTCTCGACGCCGTGAAAACCTGGTCATACGCAGCCATGCTAAACGTGCCATGGTGACAGTCAAATAGGGTTCGTAAAATAGAAATCCATTATGTATGATAGAGGTGGGGTACGAATTAGGTCATATTGTTAAGTGGAACAATGATACGATTAAAAGTTAAACACAAAAAGAAGTTTATTGTAATCATATACAGATGGCCGCCTTTGATACCACATTTATGGCATGGTTTAGATATATATATATGATATATATATGTATATCAACTTTATTAACAAAAGGTTTATATATATGTGATATGTATACAATGACATGTATATATATATATGTGGTTAACAAAGGTTGGGATATATATATGTGGTATATATATAACGAGATATATATATATGTGGTTAACAAAGGTTTAGGTAAATATGAATGGTATATATATACAATGCCATATATATAGGTGCGAATGAAAGATATGAACAAGAGGGGTATCACCTCTACATACAAGGGGAGCCATAGTTATATGGGTGTAATTTATATGGTAGATTTTATTAAGTCTAAAACCGAAAACACATCGCATAATAATATCAGGAGGCATGGAAGTTAAGTACATACGTATAATTGGTTGAAGGAAATTTGTGGGGAGTGTCACTATTTTAACAAATAGAGCTACTAGAAGGTGAGAGGAAAACCCTTATATATCTGGTAATGGAGAAAAAAAAAAATTGTGTAGTGGAGGTGTTACATATTGATAGAGGAAATTCACCTTGAATCGCTGTATAAGAAGAAAATAATTCGGTAGTGGATCACATTAAGGAATACTTGAGATTGCTCTAATTAAAAACCCCTTCATTTCTACATTTTCTAATGGATAAAAATACACAAGTCAGAAAACCAAATATGAGAATGAGGTGAGTTGAAGTAACAAGAAAAAGAACAATGGAATTCAAGTGAAGAATGTCAGCTCTATGACAAATAGATCCACAAGCATTCCCTTCTCATGTAAATATGTCAAATAATGGAGAAAGTGAGAATAATAGCTCGGAATAGGTATAAAATAATAAATATAATATTCAAAATATTTATCAAATAATAAAATAATAAGCATTGTACTCAAAATTTTACAAATGACCCTATGAAATAATTAGGTATCTTCGTCTTTAAAACAAATTGAAGGGTTGCAAAATACTTAATTCAATTCTATTTTAGGCATCTTCCTCTTTGAAATTGGGTCAAATGGGAGAAGAAAATACCTAGAATTCCCGTTAGTACGTCCAAATAATTCCATTTTATTTATAAATTATTTTTTAGGAGTCTCTTAATAACCATAACATCAAAGCATAAGTATTGGTATTGGATGATTAACTTTATAGTTTTTTTTTTTATGTTTTTTCAATTATGGTTTGAGGATTTTGATTTTATAAATTATATAATATTTATTTCTTTCCAAATAAAAATATTTAGAGTATTTATAGATTAATAAAATAATAAACATTATGGTGGAAATTTTACAAAGGAATCTATGAAATAATTAGGTAATTTCTTCTGTCAAATAAATTGAGCACCTAATTGTATTGGAAATTGGGTCAAATATGAAATAATTAGGTATCTTTTCTATAAAAAAAATTGAATTGGAAATTGGATTTAATTAGAAAATAAAATACTCAAATTGAAAAATTCCACTAGGATGTCCAAATAATTCCATTTTATTGATAAATTATTCTATTCTTAAGTAGAAATAATTCTTTTTTTTTTTAAATAATTTTTTTTAGGAGCCTTCTAATAACCATAAAGTCAAATCACAAGTATTGGTTGATTAGCTTTATAATTTTGTGAGTTTTTTTTTTCAATTAAAAATATTAGTTGACTTAACATGTGGTCCTCAAAATCAGTTCTGGATGACATTTTCTAGTAAAAAAATATATATTTTCTAATGATTTAGATGAGATTATTTGATTTCTTAAAATAATTTTCAATTATGTTTTTATGATTTACAATTATGTTTTTCATTTAAAAATAATTTTTCATTTATATCTTATAACTTGTGTTACATTTTGTTTTTACATTATTATTTTCTTTAAATTCAATGTATTTTAAATTGTATTTTCATACATTCAAATTATTTTAGATAATTTTTGTTATATTTACAATTTTATTAATAGCTTTTAATTTATTTTGTTATATCAAAAAATTAGATAATTAAATAAAATAATTTTTAGGAAAATAAAATTATAGAAATTTGAGTACTAGAATAAGTTAACTACTATATTCAAAGAACACCCATAAACATAACCTCTGTAGAAATACTTTGTTAGTAAATTGATATTGATATCTTAACAAATTGACTAGTGAACGTAGTTTCAATCATCTGTATTAGTATGAGCTAAGTTAATTCACTACAAGTTAATCAACTGAATTTATCATGGACTTGTAATATAAATACCATACACATATATATTATAAAAAGTCATATAACTATCACAATATGCATCCATATACAAATAAATTTCCCTTCTAGTAAGCAAGAACACACAGTTATATGATCTCTTATGAACCCATGAAAACAAGATAGCTCATAAAGAATATCAAAAAAAGTCCATAGTGAAAAATTTAAATAGAAGGAAGAAAAAATATCAAAAGAAAGGGAATAAACTACCCAATGAATAAAAATAAGCCATAATTACACAACCATTAAACAAAAAATAAAATAACAAAACACAATTGGGTTATTCATATTTTCCACCACATCGGAAACTTGAAAAAATCAAGTGTTGGAAGGTGAAACTTGAGGAGAAGTACTAAAATAATCGACTTGAAAAACTCTATGTCAAGTCAGTTGAAGATGGGTCCAAAACCTCCATAGTCTGAGACAGGGTTTGAGGGTAGCGTGTGTACCTACAAAGTAGATCTCACAATCAACCAACAAGAATGATGTTGGAGAAAAAAAAATAATATGCATTAGAAAATAATTAGCCAGGGAATTCCCATTTATATTACCCAAGTATATGTCAATGGAGCTTGCGTTCTTCACCATGTTGTTGAAAATGAAATATAAGTTAGCTCTGAGGTAGGAAAACCATATCCAAAAGAATATGTAACGAAAAAAAACCATACACGCATACATGCAGTAGGAAGAGCCATTAAATTACCTAAGAAAGTAAAGTAAAACAAAGGATTGATGACTTTGTGCAGTGATTGGGTCTTATGGCTATAGAGACACCCTGCAAGGCCGAGTAAAATTGTTATCAGGAAAGAATTGAACTTTGCGTAATTTTCCTTTGGCATATATAAAACCCTGGTGCTTGTAAGAGTAAATATTGTTATAATGGAAATTTAAAGCAGAATAGGCATAAAAATTCAATTAGTAACTCACTAGTACATACGAAGAGGGAAGGAGTGAATTCGTCACCTTATGTAGCCATGGTTCTTGGAGATGAACCAATGAACCCAAAAAGACACATCGACCTCTTAACCTATACATTAGAAACTGAGTGTTGATGACAATAATTTCACATCTTTAGGAGGATATGGAAAACCAAGGAACCGAATTTCAAAGTGATAATAACCACTCTTAGAAAATTTAAATTTACAAAACGACCAAGTGTAGAACCCTTACCGTGGAAAATGAAAAAAACATGAAATAGTCTATTGAACCATAATACCTGGGCTCCATAAATAGTGCACTATTGTTGGGCTGTAAAAATAGCGTTGGTAGATTTGTGGCTATTACTAGTTTCCAATCACAGGAGAGAAAAATGTCTATTAGTTCACAGGAAATGTCTATACAAGCTTAAGGTTTGGGTGGAAAGATAAGAACCATTACATGGGGACAACGAATCTACACCCTTCACGTAGTCATACCATACCTTGTGCTCATCATGTGTTATCATTCGCTCATTAGATGGGATAGCGTTGGGATACCTTGTGATATGAACTAATGGTATAGGAATTAATAAATGACCATATTACTTGGGGAAATAAATAAGAAATGGGGGTTGGATAGTTAGGTTTAAATGTTATAACATTCATCTAGGGAGATGATTCTTCCATATAGTAATTCTGAAAATGATCCAATTATAATAATAGGGGAAATTAAACATGCATGAAACATTAGGTAATAAGTGCATAGATATACCTCGGATGCAGATGATGGCTCGGAGTGATGGGACTTCCGCCCCTTGGTGGATCCCGAGGGAGTTCGCTTGCTGCGGCCATATGGCCCCCTACAGTGCCATTACTCACACATTAACTTTGCCAACCTGTTATGCTTTAACACCGTTCACCGCGCCTGTCATTTACCTCACCTTGCTGGTTCATTTGGCTATGGATTTCATTCTGGATAATTTGTCTGCTCATTGTGCTTTTTGTAGTCATCCTTCTCCCGTCTGTGGTAGTTGCTCCCCTACTTGCACTGTTCCAAGTGAACGCACCCAAACAGGTCGACGTTGCTCCATCCTGGGATGCTTGGAAACTCTTCCACGTTTCCTCTTCACTCAGACCAGCTACTGTCATCTCAATTTTTGTTTTCCTACTCACGCAGCTGATTTTCAGAGATCTTTGTTGCATCCCGACTGCTCCTTCTACCCCAAGCACTCCTGGCTTCATGCGGCTTCGATGCCTCGGCTCAGGCAGAGAATGTGTTGCAGGCACAGAAAGATCAGAGGGCGCTCTTCCCGACCTCGCCCTTCCATTAGCTCGCCCTCGGCATCTTCTGAGGAGGACGTAGATTGGAGTTTGCATTTGGATTTTGGGCATCAGAGAGGCATCTCCTACCCTCCTGGAAGCACTCACCTTGTTCCACCATCACAGCCTCCTCCGCATGTCTCTCAGGTTGCCTCCCCTGCTTCTAATTTTCCCACCAACCCAGCCCTCTGCCAGTCTTCACAAAGGGCGGAATTTCGCTTCAATTGCTCCTCAAACATGCATGTTCTCACTTCTTTCATCACTGTTACTGTTTGCGAAGAATACCCTATCCCAGCTCCAGCTTCAATGCCCCGCCCTGCCCCTATTCTGCCTAACCCTTAGCCCTCACATGCAAATATTGACATTCCAGCCCCTGTTGAGCCAGTCAGCATTGGTCATTCCATTCTTGGAATGGAAAATTTGCAGGTGGACTTCTTCAGCAAGAGTGGCGCACCAGAGAAGGACAACGATGATGGAGAAGCTGAGTTTGGTTCCAGGATCGTGGAAGAACTGGAGTCCCCTACTCCTGAACGATGACTTTGATCCCCCTTAGCGTGCTTTGGTATAAATTTTCGACCTCATGGAAGAATTTTTTGGTTTTCTGAGTTTATATTCAGCTGTAAAAGATATAGGCTATTCCAGTTTACTGTCTCTTGTTGTATCACAGTACTTTTACTATTTTACCAGTTTCCCTTCTAAGGGCGATGGAATTTATTTTAAAAGAACTAGTTTCCCACTCTGGGAAGTTCAGTTGCTAAGGTTAAGCTTGGACATCAAGCCCAGTTCTCAGGCTCACACAACCGAAACTAGCGTAGTTTTGTACTATTATGTTTTATAAATAGATTTAGTTTTACCGAGAAAAAAAAAAAGTGCATAGATATAATTCATCAAGATTAACTATTTACCAAATACAATAAGAAAATATAGGAATTATATGCCATGCAATAACATATACAAATTATTAGTAAGGAAGTTAAAAAAACAAAATAATGTGTGATATATGAAGAGCAAATGTGACATTTTAATTTATTGGGTAAAATCGATGTTAATTTATAACTACTATCTATATGCTATATATTTTAATGGGATACGATTTTATTTTATCTAAAAGAAATTTTAGTAATTTTATTAATTAGAAACAAAATTACAATAAAAAAAAAAAACTGAAATTAAAAAATATTTACATCTAGCTTCTAGCATGTAAGATGCAATGTCTACACATCTACTCAATATTGGGTTGTAGAGGGCCTCTTTGTGTAATGATTATAAAAGCTATGATTAAATATAGTTTTCATTTTCAACTTTAATTATTTAATGGATGATTACTAGTATCCATGTCTATGTGTGAAAAACTCTAATATTTTTAAATTGATTCTCCTAATCTTATTATTGGGCTTATATATGTCAAATTTTGATAAATATTTAATAGGTGTTTAACTAATGTGTAGGAATTGACCACTACAACTTTATGTTCCACTCTTTCACATCATAAAGTTCATATGAACCTTGTATATCTCATTTTTTTATTATATAAAAATGCATTATTCTCACACACTATATATTCTTTCAGTCAAACATAAGCTTAAACACACACAAAAGTCTTCCATAATAGTTTGACCACAATCTAGTTCTTTGTTTCACTTTAAATTCCATAGTATCCACATAAAAAAAGTATTCATTGTTATTCATGACTGATTTTGATTTCTTTTATTATGTTTACAAGCTTGTTATGTTCTTGCATAAAACTAAACTCACTCATGGATAGCAAGTAGTTGTCAACTAAGTCACCTAATTCATGTTAGTATTCAAGTTTGAGAATATATGTGTGTGTGTGTGCGATAAAATTATGTATTTTTCCTAAACATATGATAAAAATATCACTTGTAATCTAGATCATCTAATTTTAATAATAATTTGTTAGGATTTAAAAAAATTCAAAACATAATAAAAATAATAAGTTGTTATAAAATTATGATTTTTTTAAATATTATTCTTATTTATAAAAAAAAAAAAAATTATTATTTAAATATTTTAATAATAATAAAAGAATTAATTAATTTGATTTATATAATGTAAACCATACTTAATTTAGACTAAAAATATTTAAAAATTAATATTTATTTTTATACAAAAATTAATTCATATTGAAATTATTAAATTAAATTGTATCTATACCTTGTACTGATTTTAGTGTTATGGAACCAATCAAGGACTCATGGTGATGTCACTAAAATAACATTGTCAAGGTCATTACAATGAGTGAGTATGGAGTTGTTCAAAAGCTAACAAAGAGGTCTCAAATATCACTAAGCTTCACCCTCTTTTAAATTAAAAAAAAAAAAAAAATTGTGGGTCAAATTCTGTTGAACTTCAACCGCTCTTCATAGTTTTTCTAACATTCATATATGGATTTCATTATAGATTGACGTTTATGGAAAATTAAATTAAATATATCTGAATTCATATTAGGTTCACAATTTTGGAATTTGGAGGATAATATTAGCTAAACCTGGTGACTTTTGATGTCAAGGCCACCTAGTATTTATGGAGGTCTATGTAAAACGGCTTCACTTCTATTATATTTTTTTTAACTTAAAAAAAATCATATAACAGAGATTATCTTATATTTGGAATAACATTATGTCCACTTTTAATCCATTGGTCACTAACATGTCTATTTCCACTTTTGTGCTGCATATGTTAGGTGTTTTTATTCGGGTAGTACCTTTTAAGCTAATGGCAGATCCCAATTAAGAGAGTGGAGGTTCAAAATTTGTACACCCATTTTGGGCAATCAAATAAAAATTCCTTAAAAATTCACAATATTATCATACAATGTTGTGACACAATTTTTCATATAGTAAGCTTTATAAAACCATTCCTAACACAATTGGAAGTACTTTGTTTTAGTAATAAGATAGTTATAACAAATACATATCATACATAATCCTTAATATCTATGGTCCATAATCTATTAAACTTAGGTCTTATTATTTTAATTTTCGTTTCTATCCATAATCAATATAACCCTAGACTTACTATTTTAATCCACTTTGTATTAAATTTAATGACCATATTAGTTTGTTTTTATAATATTTAAACTAAAAAGTTCATATATTATTTAAAACAAATATATTTTAATTAGAACTAAATGATAAAATTGTAATATTATTAAATCTATTATGCTTAGGTACAATGTAATGCTATTTTACATTTCAATAACTTTATTCTTGTGTCCCTATCAACATATGCAACAACTCTTACCATTATCTTTTAATTGAAATATTATAATTTTAATATAAATATTATAATTTTTTAATAATTCTTTTATATTCTAAAAATATCCCTAAGCAAGCTCACATAATTGAGATGGAAAATTTTATGGTTTGTTCCATGACTTCATAATAACTACCTGCCTTATCCCATCACCATAATGGATGTTGATGACCATGTAAGTGGATAGAATGTAGTTATGAAAACAATATTAGAAAGTGGATTGTTATATTACTTTTAACAATGAACAAAAAATCCAAACAGGTAGAAATGATGTGCTGCTATCCCTTCAAACGGCTAGAAACCAAACGGCTAGGGAGGACGTGACATAGCCACTCACAAATTAGCCGTTGATTAAAAAAGCTGCGAGGCAGAGTTATATAATGAGGATTTTGATTATGATGTTCACAAGTTAAATTACTTTTGATTCTCCTCTTCAAAGCTGGACACAGAAATAACGTTTTTTTTAAACGACTTGGTGAAGGAGACCATGCGAATGCATCCTCCCCTACTTGGTGAAGGAGAGCCTGCAAATGTTTCGTGTCACACTGTGACTACATCCCCGCGAAGGCCAACGTGGAGTTCTACAGTGTGGGGATGGGGAGTTTCGACCCCAGCGCGTCCTGGACTAATGAGAAGGACGTTGACATTACGAGAGTGAATAGAATTAAGATGATGCCCTTCGGTGCTGGGAGGAGGATCTGGCCATTGGCACTCACCACATCAATCTAATCATCTTATGGATGCATGCAATATGGAGTAGTATGTTTTGACTGTTGTCACAAATAATCCACCAGAAGTCCCCATGTTCCATTACTCCTGTGGAATGCAGCGCAGGGATTTGCGGAGGCAAAGTATCGATTGTATATACCTTTCCTAAGTGAGGCCGACATCGAGCTGCTTCCACTGGTGTAAATCTATTTATGAGGTTCTCTCTGGCTCTTTGATTCGATTCGTTTTCTAGTAGGTGCCATTTTTGGATTTCTTGGAGGTGTGAAATATTCATTTATATTGCATATTTTTATGACCAATTTCTAAGAAATATGGTAGCACACAAACATGATCTCTATTCTTGTTTCCATTAATGTATAGTTTTATGAGATTAATTTTCGAATTAATCATATTATTAAAATATTTGATTGATAGGGTTTGCACCTTCTTTTAATCAGGATAAGGTTTGCACCTGCTTTTAATTGCTTTCTTTTAAGCTGATGTCTGTCCAATTCAATATGCAGGGTCTCCCACGACAAGATAAGATTACAACAAATTGGATCATTGGATGTAAATAAGGCCCTAAAAAACCTAGTTCCGGCTAGACAAGAAAGGTAAGTTTCTGCCTCTTCATTTTGTATTTCTTGAAGTAAACCCTTTTCAATGAATTATATGTAGTCTTTTCTTCATTTTCAAGTGGTTTTATAATTTTTGGATTAATACGGTGTTAGTAATAGCACCTTTTTTTTTTATTACAACTCTATTTTCGGTGTCTAAACCCAATCTATTCATCTCAGTTTTATTAGTAAAACCCAGTTTATTCATCTCAGTTCTATTATTCCATTTTCTTTATGGTTTCCTGGGCTCGCCATAGTTTCTTTTTAATTCATTTCAGCCAGTTGTAATCTCTTTGTCTCAAATTTCTTGGTTATAGTTTAGATATTTCTTTGTTAGATCTATCAAATATCAAATCAAATCTCTTATGGATGTGTGGGATATGGATGTGTGCAATATGGAGCAGTATGCTTTCACTGTTGTCACGAAGAATCCACCAGAAAGAATCTGGACGAATGAAGCGCGGTGCTCGAAGTCCCCATGTTCCATTACTCCTGTGGAATGCAGGCGGTGATGCTTGCATTGGGAATTTGCGGAGGCAAAGTATCGACTGTATATGCCTTTCGTACGCGACATCGAAATCGAGCTGCGCTGCTTCCACCGATACAAATCTGTTTATCAGGTTCTCTATGGCTCTTTGATTTGATTCTTTTTCTCTGTTTCGATTCGTTTTCTAGTAGGATGCAATTTTTGGATTTCTTCCAAGTGCGAAATATTCATTTATATTGCATATTTTTATGATAAATTTCTAAGAATTATGGTGGCACACAAACATGATCTCTATTCTTTTTTTTCCAATGATGTATAGTTTTCTATTTTTTTTTTCCATTGATGTATAGATTTATGAGATTAATGGTAGGATTAACCATGTTATTAAAAGATTTGATTGATAGGGTTTGGGCCTTCTTTTAATTTCTTACTCTATGAGATTAGATGATTTAGATGAGATTACTGGATTTCTTAAAATGATTTTCAATTATGTTTTTATGATTTGCAAATATTTTTTTCATTTGTCTTATAATTTATGTTAGATTTTATTTTCACATTATTACTTTGGTTAAATTCAATGTATTTTAAATTGTATTTTCATACATTTAAATTACTCTAAAGAAGTTTTCTTATATTTAAATTTTTATTCATAGCTTTTAATTAATTTATTTTTTGAATGATTTCTTCATTAATATTCTGATATAGAGTAAAGTACCATAAGCTTGAGTAGCCTAGCCTAAGCTACTAAAGGATAGACTAAGGTAAGTTAGAATAGGCTAGGTTAGGCTAGAATAGGCAAGAGTAGCTTAGGGTAGGCTAGACTAGACTAGGATAGGTTAGGTTAGAGTAGGTTAGGCTAGTGTATGCTAGGGTAGGATAGAGTAGGCTAGGTTAGACTAGGGTAGGTTAAGCTAGGCTAGGGGAGGCTAAGTTAAGCTAGGCTAGGCTAGGGGAGGCTAGGTTAGGCTACTATAGTGTAGGATAGATTAGGTTAGGCTAGGTTAGGTCAAGATAGGGTAGGTTAGGGTATCTTAGGCTAGGCTAGGATAGGCTAGGCTAGGATAGGTCAGACTATGTTAAGCTAGGCTAGGTAAGAGTACACTATGTTAGGCTAGGGTATGTTAGGCTAGGCTAGGTTAGCCTAGGTTAGGTTAGGTTAGGTTAGGTTAGGTTAGGCTAGTCTAGGCTATGTTAGCTTAAGTTAGGCTCAGTTAGGCTAGGCTATGTTAGGTTAGGTTAGGTTAGGTTAGGATAGGATAGGCTAGGATAGGATAGGCTAGAATAGGGTAGGCTAGGTTACCCTAGGTTGGGTTAGGTTAGGGTAGGATAGATTAGGCTAGTCTAGGTTGGGCCACGATAAGATAGGCTAGGTTAGGATAAGATAGGTTAGGCTAGGTTAGGTTAGGCTATGCTAGGCTAGGCTAGGTTAGGTTAGGTTAGGCTAGGCTAGGCTAGGTTAGGTTAGGCTAGGTTAGGTTAGGATATGATAGGATAAGATAGGATAGACTAGGCTAGGATAGGTTAGGCTAGGATAAGATAGGCTACGTTAGGTTAGGATGAGATTGATTAGGCTAGGATATTTTAGGCTAAGATAAGCTAGGCTAGGTTAGGCTAGGCTTGGCTAGGCTAGTCTAGGCTAGGGTAGGCTAGGCTAGATAGGTTAGGATAGGTTAGTTTAGCTTAGGATGCATTAGGCTAGGCTAGGCTAGCTTAGGCTAGATTAGGCTAGGCTAAGTTAGGTTAGGTTAGGCTACGTAGGTTAGGATAGTATAGGTTAGGTTAGGGTTAGGATGGGCTAGGCTATGATAGGATAGGGTAGGTTAGGCAAGGCTAGGGTAGGCTAGTGTAGGCTAGGTTAGGATAGGGTAGGGTGGGGTAGGCTAGAATAGGGTAGGATAGATTAGGGTAGGTTAGGCTAGGATAGGGTAGGATAGGGTAGGGTAGGTAAGGGTAGGTTAGACTAGGATAAGCTAGGGTACGCTAGGTTAGGGTAGGTTAGGCTACGCTAGGTTAGGCTATGGTGGGTAAGGGTAGTGTAGGCTAGGCTATCATAGGGTAGGCTAGGCTAGGATAGGTTAGGCTAGGGTAGGGTAGGCTAGGCTAGGCTAGTTTAAGGTAGAGAAGGGTAGGGTAGGTTAGGGGAGCTTAGGTTAGGTTAGGCTAGGTTAGGCTAGGCTAGGTTAGGCTAGGGTAGGGTAGTCTAGGGTAGGCTACCCTAGGCTAGGCTAGAGTAGGCTAAGCTAGTGTAGGGTAGGGTAGGGGAAGGTAGGTTAGACTAGGATAGGCTAGGCTATCTTAAGCTAGGCTAGGATAGGATGGTCTAGGGTGGGCTAGGCTAGGGTGGACAAGGTTAGGCTCGTTTAGGTTAGGCTAGGTTGGGCTACGCTAGGCTATGTAAGGTTAGGTTAGGCTAGGATAGGTTAGGTTAGGTTGGGCAAGGTTGGGTGAGGCTAGGCTAGGTAAGGTTAGGTTAGGCTAGGTTAGGTTAAGTTAGGTTAGGTTAAGGTAGGTTAGGTTAGGTTATGTTAGGTTAGGGTAGGCTAGGCTGCGTCAGGGTAGGGTAGGGTAGGGTAGGGTAGGGTAGGGTAGGGTAGGGTAGGGTAGGTTACGGTGGGTTATGTTAGGTTAGGCTAGGTTAGGCTAGGCAATGTTAGGCTAGGCTAGGCTAGGCGAGGTTAGGCTAAGCCAGACTAGGCTAGGCTAGGCTAGGTTAGGCTAGGTTAGGCTAGGTTAGCCAAGGTTATGCTAGGCTAGGCAAGGCTAGGCTGGGCTAGGCTAAGCAAGGCTAGGTTAGCCGAGGCTAGGCTAGGCTAGGCTAGGCTAAGCGACCCTAGGCTAGTCTAGGCTAGGCTAGGTTAGTCTAGGTTAGGTTAGGATAGGTTAGGCTAGGTTAGGCTAGGGTAGGTTAAGCTAGGTTAGGCAGGGTTAGGCTAGGTTAGTTTAGGTAGGCCTAGGTTAGGTTAGTTTAGGTTAGGCTAGGCTATGTTAGGGATAGGACAGTTAGGGCTAGGCTAGGCTAGGCTAGGGTATGTTGGGGTTGCCTATGTTAGGCTATGCTACTATTGGCAGTGTTAGGCTACGCAAGGTTAGGATAAGGCAGTTACATTAGTATAGGGTACGCTATTTTAGGCCTGAAGATAGGCTAGGCTAGGGTGTAATATCCCAAAATGGGAACTATGAGTACATGCCCGAAAATGCATTTTTTCACAGAATGACTCCTAGAGGATTCAAAACCAAGACATGGATCCCTTAGATCAATGTATCTATGACCAAAATCCAAGAGGAGGCTCCAACAAATCACTCTAGGTAAGGAAATTGCATCTCTCCCACACCTAGTTGTCTTGAAAAAGTGCCCAATGAAGGGACCGCATCTATGTATGAATAAGGGATAGAGTAACAACGTTATTTTTATGAGCCCGAATACACAGATGTAGGTAGCCAAAAAAATTATAATATAGTAGCAAGAGAGTACAATTCCTTAACGAAAGAGTCACTCAGGATTTGCAATACAAGCCTCAATAGATCATATACATGAAATGTGAAATATACTCACACTGTAATGTCTATGTTATGACCTACAGTTTATAGGAGACATCGCAACATACCGAATAATAATACAAATATATAAAAATATATGGCTCAAGAAATGTATGAGAAAGTTTCAACCCCATAAAACAATAATACAACAATCCTTAGAAGGATTGTCTCGAAATATATACAAAATGGAAAAAATTGCAGAAATGTTCTTGAGTTGCAGAAAGGGTACAGAAACTTGAGAACTGAACTAGATGGAGATAGTTGAAGATGATGCACAATATGAGTATATCTCCTCTAATGGATCTTCCAAGTGAAAATTTGATCCTACCACCGAAGATCTTACCCTCCAATCAATATTAAACTCCCTTCCGCAAATGTACTTTGAAAATAAAACAAGACACTAAAGGATATTGCGCCGTAGGTGGAATAAAAATGTCAGCTAAAATGCGAAGATCTCATAAATATGCTATGAATCCTCCCTTGCTGATCTCCCAAGGAAATAAGTCTCTCTCCTCCGAAGAGCAAGCCAAGAAATGGTGTTTTGGAACCGACCGTAACACCCCGCAACACAATGTTATAATTAAGCAGTAAATAACGTTGTAGTTGAAGGAGGCGGCTTGGCCTTGAGCATGAATGATAAATAAAGTGAAATCCTCAAGAGGCCTCTCAAGAATGAGAATGAATCCTAAAGAGGAATTCCTTATGCTAAACAACACTACAACTCTGCTAAACAACAGGAGACTATGAATAGTTTAAGAAAACAAAGAAATCACTAATCATAAGCATGAGTTACAATGGATGCCTTGCCCTCCTTTTTAAACAAGTGCAAGCTCCTCTCCATGGGTCCCACTCATTAGGTTTTCCATCAAAGAAAATTCCCTACTCTTCACCGTGCTACCCCACAAGATGATTCCACCTCCTATCACCGCGCTATTTGACTTGGTCAAACTTGACCTTCTCTTTATGCAAATGTCCTCTTTCACACATGAGGGTGTGAAATCCAACTCACTACCGATCTTCTTTCATACGAAGATGGATTTTATTCCTATTTCTGAATTATATGGGCCTCCTTACCCATTTATTCATTTCCTAAGTGAAAACAACAAAAAATTAATATTCCATTTAGCCGTACAAGTTAAAAGTGGAATATTACGATTCTCCACCCCCAAATGTTGCTTGTCCTCAAAACTCGCATAAGATAAAATCCTCCAAGGATCAAGATGTTTTCTCATCAATATATCTCCAAGTTTTCCCTCCAACATATGCAAACTAGCTTTTGGTGAGCATCCCAAATAGCTATCATGTAAGAAATAAACATCTATGGAGGCAAAAATTGGCCGTCTATGAGCCTTTTTGAGGCATGATATTTGACATGAATTGGGATTTACCATCCACATATGAATCGCCCATCCCAAAGAAATCATCCATACAAAGTGAGTTACCCTCCCAACATGGCAACTCATGGAAATCTTCCTTCAAACTTGAGCTCCGTAAATGAAGGTGGGCCGTAAAATTTTCATATGGTAAGCATCATAGCCTACCCCACGCTATCCTCCTCTCCACTTGTGATAAGTGTAGAGTGTGTTATTATCTCAAAGTTACAATGGTATTGCCCTTAAGTGTAAAAATGAAGAACAATCCTCCAAGGATCACCCTTCCAACATTGGATAACAAGGTGGCCCAAAACATTTCATCCATGATGAACACGACATGGTCATCATAGAGTATCCAAATGGGAATTATGTCAAGGTTTTACATGATGATGCATGATACAAACAATTTCTCAAGAGTGACACAACACAAATTTCATCCACCGTAACTTCAAAAAAATAGCATGGAAAGTAATATGAAAAAATCATCACATATACTAATGTATAGTAAATGGTTGAATGTGTCAACAATACATGATCAAACACTTGCTCACTAAGATGTTGTGCTGAAATGGCTATAAAACTCATGGCCCAGCCTGGCAAGAAAACAAGTGTGTGGCTATGTTGGACATATCTCCTCCCATGCTCCCATTAGAACATGTAATGCAAAAATGTGGGAATTATCTCTCCTCAAGGACACATCCATCTCATGTGTCAATTTCCCAATCATGCTCTCAACAAGAATAGAAACAATATCAGAAAAATGGAAGTCATGATCAATACAATAATGAAAGAGATACTCGATGGCTTCATGTGGTGTTTCGAAGATACCAATAGCCTCCTAAGGATGTACAACACAATCTTACAAATCGCCGCTTCGTAAATTGACATGAAAAAATGTTTCTTGATACATGGTCAATCATGCATGTCATCATATAGTAAATGGTTGGGTGTAAAAAATAAACATACATGTAATGATAAAACATTTTCCCAAGGCCACATAAAAGGTGGCTATGTCTATCATATAGTTTGGCCCAATTTGATCATGGATCAATATGAAAAAGTTGCCCTTGTGGAGAAATGCACTCCGCATAGTAATGTTAAGAGCATGAAATTATTGTGTTAGCCAATCAATAATTGGAAAACAAAAATTCTTACCATATGCCGGAAGTAAGATGACACATGGGTCCAATTGGAGTCCTCCATAGTGGTTTGGCATGCATCCATGAAGAGGGAATGAACTATGTGTTGCATGAAGATCCTCCTTCTCATGCTTGGAAGCCCAAGTCAAGAAGAACATATCACCGTAATAGATGTCTCCATCCACTTACCCTATCATCTCACTCCCCTCCTTTTCCACCAAGTGCATCCGATGTGAAGTGATCCTAGGGATAGTCCATCCATATACCATACCCTTAGAGAGAGTGCATGACATAGGGATCATGGAGGAAAAAGCGACTGAGTTGGGAAGGATTTTTTGATGTTAGGATCAAATATTCCATATGGAAGAGCAGCTTTAGGAAGCCCAAGCATAGAATTCAAGACTGCAATATCAACTTCAACAAAAAGAAAACAAATGGCCACCATGGAATATTTGAGCATGGAGGCCATTAAACATAGATACCCATCAGACCCCTATGCAGTCTACCTCAAAGAAAAATGGATCCTATTTAAAATCATGATGGTTAGCTCTCAAATGCGTTCCTTACCTTTTCATAACTAATGAGAATTCATTGAAATTTCAACCACTACATGGTAGACAAGGAAAATATGGTAGAATTCTACATGCACAATATCTTGTTGGAAAAACTTGAACATTTGGGACCATAATCCTAGAATGGGAGACATGCGGCTAATGTAATTAGCCTCTTAGATGGTTAACGAGAAAGCTAGAGCACAATAAGTAAGGAGGGTCATGAGGAGAGAAAATAGGGAGCCTATACATATTAGGGAAAACTATTTATAATGCATGGCCCATTTTGATGATGTTTCTAGGTTTTTGGGAGATGAATGCATAATGGCTAGTCAAAGGGAGAAGGAATAGCCTCCCCTCACTACCTCATAAACATGGAATAGCACACATAAAAAAGATTGAGAATTTCTCAGAAAGGGCACCACTATACAAGAGGGCCATGCAAAGCAGAATATTCAAGTGGCTTAGTTTGAAACTTAGTCCAATTTTTATTTTTGGGACTTAGTGATGGGAAAACCAAGATGATTAGAAAAAAATTATGGTAGGAAGAAGAATAGAATGATGGATTTTACCCTCTCAAGGGACTCCCACACTTCTTCCTCAGAAGCTAGAGGGTTCATTAATGCTTGGAAGAGATGCAGGACTTAGAAGACTAAGTTGCTTAGAGGATGAGTTAAAAATTAGGCTGTGATGACAAGCCATCATTAGTATAATTGAGTGGGCTAACGACCACCTATTTATCCTTATTAAGTCTCTTTCTCACATTTAAATTATATTATGGTCTTTTCTTGCTAGTGTAGATGGTGATTAAGGCTTTCCTATTAAGACTTCTCCAATACCTAATAGTGGTTAGTTTGAGGATAATCATGAAGAGATATTGTACTTTATGAATATTTTATGATTAAAGCTTGGAGTAGACAATAAGGAGAGATTCTATGGGTATTTTCCACCTCCTTAACTCCCAAAGTTGCCCCAAGGATCCTTGAGATTACCTCCAACATCCTCGAAATCAAAGGCAACCAAGGAAGTGGGAGATGAAGTGTACCAAAGCTCCACTTCTCTTGCAATGAAAAAGGAAACGTCACCTAATTTTTGGGGAGTCATGGATAGATACCCTCTAGGTTAAATATGGTCGAGAAAGAGCTCATTAGAATTCGAACTTTGAAGGAAGCTAATAGACTCTTAGCACTTGTAATATAGTTTTTGAGATTTTTATGATTATGTAATGAGACTATTTTCTACAATAAGATGAGCATTCATATTCTCCTTCACTAATTTAGTTTCGAGGCATAGTTTGTGGTTAGGCTCCAATCAATTGACCTTAGTCTCTCTTTGTGGTATTCATTCCGATTTTTATGTCATTGTAGCTAGTTTTCTCTTAATGAGTTTTAGCTAGTTTGCTTACATTTCAATTCACTTTTAAATTTTTCTTCCATTTCTTTGTTGTCATTGAGCTTGCATAAATGTTGGTAGAATAGCTTATAAACTCTAAATTTTTGTGTCAAGCCTCCTCTCTCATCTCTTTCACTCGAACTTTAGGAGGGCAAATATTGACCACAAGCAAAATTTTTCTCTTTTAATCTATGATTTCTTGGAAATAATAGCTAGGGTTGTTGTAGTGTCATGAACATGTCTAGATTAGAGAGTTAGATTCTCGTTTGAATGTTTAAGTAGGCTCTCATTCAAAATTCAACTCATCTTTTCGATTTCCTCTATCATAGATTTTCCAATGTTTGTTGCTGTAAATAAATATGTAGTTTTTCAATTTCAAGTAGCTCAAAAAATGAGGACTTCACCAAAGACTCTTCTTATCTTCATTTCTCACCCATCAACAACCTTCTTTTCATCAAATCACCTTCAGCCTTGTTTTTAAGATTTTCACCTTCACACCATGAGCAACCTTAGAAGTGAAAGACATGACTTTGAAGATGTTATGAGCTTGTAAAGTGGGTGGGAGATCTTCCATTCATCCAAGTACACCTTCATTCCACCTCCCCCTATGCTTTTCTCCATCATTTTTGGAAGAAATTTCCTCAAACTATTTCCGTACCAATTCAAGACTTTCTTGTGGACTTTTAGAAACCTATACAGGAATCAATAATAGTACTAATGGATCTATCCTTAAGCCCGTAAACAAACATCAACGTCATATATACCTATCCAAACCATCAAGACACCTTCATCCCCGTCCATGAGTTAAAAACCTTCCTAAACCACCTTAACACCTTCTCCTTGTTGCAAAACAATGCATTTACATGCATAATTAGGTCATGATTAGATTCATAAGTAAATAATTATAGATAAATAATGAAGTATATATATTTTGTTTATCCATTTGGCCTAGCAATGTGAGAATTTTCCCTTTTCCGCAATTTATATTCAACCATTTACTCTGTATGAAGATACCTAGTTTGCTTATATTTCTTGTGAGAGTTTAAATCATAAATCTATTTCCCTGCAGAATAGCTAGATGTATTTTATTTCTTTAGAATAGTCATTTGATGGTTAGAGTGTAATGGTTTTGAGTTAATGGTAGTTCTAGGTCTAATCCGTATGTGTGAAAGAATTCACTCATAAACCCTATAAATAAAACCCTTTAATAGGAATCGAAGAGGATGACATGAGTAGAATACATATCCGTTGTGTATAGCACTTTCACCTCTAATATTTTAAGAACCTCGGGCTGTAAAGTGTAGCATATTAGCCCCGGGAGCTCCAACATTCCCCGGTACAATACAAGGGCTCACCAAAAACCAAGGAAAAGTACATTTAGGATGGAAACCTATCCAAAATTAGCACTACAATCTGTGGACCATTTCAAAACTTAGGACTAGGTTGACTAGTTGGACCCGTAGCTTATCTATTAGATTTACCCACTCGTATTTAAAATCGGTAATGTTTTCATGATTCTTTACTTAAGAAATATATACATGAGATAGTTCTCACATTATTTATTTAGTAATTATATGGGGCCTAGAATTCAAAGGAGACTCCCTCAAGGAACATCTCCGTATTCTAGAGAGGAAAGAGATCTAGCTCTCAATCGAGTAGTTTTTTTCATATTAAAGTGCAATGAAGCACTTTACTACCAAAGAGGCTGGCGGGGAGCGAGAAGATGAGATTATTTAAAACTATCCAAAAATTTCGCAGAGAAGAAACTAGAAATTAAAACATCAAGGAAAATATAGTTAAAAGGGTGGAAGATGTGATATCCTATGTTTTTTTGAAGACTAATATATTTGTTATATTTTTTTCCGGAATTAAACTATGTTGATTTTAATGGTGATTCCATAACTTATGTAAATGACCAATATACATGTGGTTAAGGAACTAATAATTGTAGTTATAAATGAATGGGAACGGAAAATTACTCAAAATGAGACACTTAACTAAAGAGATAATTTCTAATCTCAATCATAGATAAGAGTGAGATAAATATTCCATGATAGATATATGTTTCTAAAATAAGCAAATTTACGTAGATAAAGATCCATTAAACATACAGCTAGAGAAAACTTCCAAGACATTGAAGGATAAAGAACTCCTCAAGATAAAAAAAGGCTTTAATAAAAAATACTTCCATAAAAGCAGGACAATGCTAATGGAAGAAAAGTTAATTGAGGAAGAAAAGGTATAAAACACCTACGATAGATGAAAGGGTTACCTAGATCCGAGGGATATTACTTGATATTAATCTTTTGCCCGTGGGAACCGGTGGTCAATTCATGGTTGGGTGGATTGATATTTCGATTCTCTTGTTAGAAATTCTATGAGATTTATTTTGTTGATGAATAGGTACCCGCATATTGTGTATTGAAGGAATGAATGAATTTAAAAAATGGTAATTAATATAAGTAAACATATGCCTACTCTCTATTGAAAAGAACAAAGATACAATTTAGTGTAGAAAATATGTATTGTACTAGAAATTATTTATGTACAAATGGTGTAGACAATATATTTTCATGAAGCTAAAGAGTCTCAGATTCCGGGTAAATTCTTTGTAGTGATAGGAATTATATTTTTTGTGATTAATATATAGGTTGAAAGGATTTTAAATGTGATTTTGTTAAATATTATTAACATTTGTCATTGATATGAAGGTATGATCTTCGTTAATAAATTGTTTATTCTTACTATTTTATTATTATTGGTGGTATGGTTGAGCTTTAACTATTTTATTCAACATCGTATATAAGAAAATAATAATTACTTTTTAGAGTAAATAGATTTTGAGAGTTAAAGTAGTGCACTTATAACACCGAGGTCATATCCTACTCTAAAATGTCCAAAGTTAAACCTAGGCATAAGGGATAACATAGGAGCATGATGGCTACTAAAAGAAATGATTAATTATTTCTCGGTGCAACTTGATTAAAAGTCATTGTAAATATAGTTAGGAAAATTAGGTTGTGTTGGAAGATAAAAGATATTATATGAAACTGTGGTAATAATGAGTATGAATGCCTTCACTCGATACAAAAAACTACGGATATATTCTTAAGCGAGACGGATATTATAGTAATATATCAAAATTAGATAATTAAATGAACTAATTTTTAGGAAAATAAAATTATAAAAAATTGAGTACTAGAGTAAGTTAACTACCGTATTCAAAGAAATTTTGCTAAACATAACTCAGAAATACTTTGTTAGTTAATTGATATTTATATCTTAACAAATTGACCAAAGTTGAACCTAGTTTCAACCATCGGTATTAGTATGAGCTAGGTTAATTCACTACTTGTTAATCAACTCAATTGATCATGGACTTGTAATATAAATACAATACACATATATACTATACAAAGCCATATAACTATCACAATATGCATCCATATACAAATAAATTTCCTCTAGTAAGCAAGAACACACAAGCTATAGGATTCCTAGAATCCACATGTAAACAAGACAGATCATAAAGAATATCAAAAAAAAATCCCATATCAAATGAAAGGGAATAGACTACCCAACGAATAAAAATCAGCCATAATTACACAACCATTAAACAAAAAATAAAAGAACAAAAACACAATTGAGCTATTCATATTTTCCAACAGACGTACACTTCGAAAAATCAAGTGTTGGAAGGTGAAACTCGAGAGGAAGTACTAAAATCATCGACTTGAAAAACTCTATGTCGTGTCAAAGTGAAGATGGTGCAAAACTCCGCGTAGTCGGAGATAGGTTTGGAGGGCATCTTGTGTACCGCAAAGTAGATGTCACAATCCACAAACGAGAATGATGTTGGAGAAAAAAATGATATGCATTATTAAATAATTAGCTAGGGAATTCCCATTTATATTACCCGAGTATGAGTCAATGGAGTTTGTGTTCTTCACCATTTTGTTGAAAATGGAATAAATTAGCTCGAGGTAGGAAAACCATATCCAAAAGAATATGTAATGAAAAATAACCATACATGCATACATGCAGTAAGAAAATCAATTAAATTACCTAAGAAAGCAAATTAAAACAAAGGATTGATGCCTTTGTGCAATGATTGGGTCTTATGGCTACATGGTACCCCAAGGCCGAGTAAAATTGTTATTAGGAAAGAATTGAACTTTGAATAATTTTCCTTTGGCATATATAAAACCCTCGTGCTTATAAGAGTAAATATTATTCTAATGGAAATTTAAAGCATAATAGGCATAAAAAATTCAATTAGTAACTCACTAGTACATACAAAAGGGGAAGAAGCGAATTTGTCACCTTATGTAGCCATGGTTCTTGGAGATGAAAATCCAATGAACCCAACAAGACACATCGACCCGTTAACCTATGCAATAGAAATGATATTGGATGACCATAATTTCACACCTTTAGGAGGATATGGAAAACCAAGAAACCAAATTTCAAAGTGATAATAACCACTCTTAGAAAATTTAAATTTACAAAAATGGTCAAGGTAGAACCCTTACTGTGGAAAATGAAAAAAATGAAATAGTGCAAAGAACCAGCAACACCGACACCATAAATAGTGCACTATCGTTGTGTTGTAAAAATAGTGTTGGTGTATTTGAGAAGTGTCAGCCAGCTTCAATTGCTGCACAGAAAATAGAGTGACGACAGCCGATACGAAAACCAGGAAAATGTCGATTAGTTCATAGGAAATGTCTATACAAGCTTAAGGTTTGGGTGGAAAGATAAGAACTATTAGATGGGGGGACAACGAATCTACGCCCTTCACATAGTCATACGATACCTTTTCCTCATCATGTGTTATCATTCGCTCATTAGATGGGATAGCGTTGGCCACATGGATGCATTAGTAATGTACTCGTCATGTGGTGAGTTACCATACACATAATTTATGTGATATGACCTAATGGTAAGAGAAATTACTTAAATCACCATATTACATTAGGGAAATAAATAAGAAATGGGGGTCATATAGTTAGGTTTAAATGTTATAAGATTCATCTAGTAGATAATACTTCCATATAGTAATTATGCAAATGATCTAATTATCAAGATAGGGGAAATTAAAGATGCATGAAACATTAGGTAATAAGTGCATAGATATAATTCAATAAAGATCAACTATTTAGCAAATACAACAAGAAAATATAGGAATTATATGCCATGCAATAACATATGCAAATGATTAGTAAGGAAGTTAAAAAAACAAAATAATGTGTGATATATGAAGAGAGAATGTGACATTTTAATTTATATTGTAAAATCGATGTTAATTTATAACTACTATCTATATGTTATATACTTTAATGTGATATGATTTTATTTATCTAAAAGAAATGTTAGTAATTTTATTAATTAGAAACAAAATTACAATATAAAAAAATTGAAATTAAAAAATATTTACATCTAGCTTCTAACATGTAAGATGCAATGTCTACACATCTACTCAATATTGGGTCAGAGGGCCTCTCTCGTGTAATGATTATAAAAGCTATGATTAAATATAGTTTTCATTTTCAACCTTAATTATTTAATGGACATTGCTATAGTATCGAAGTGTGTATTGTGATAAAATCTAATATTTTTTAAATTAAATCTCCTAATCTTTATTATTGGGCTTATATATGTCAAAGTTTGATAAATATTTAATAGGTGTTTAACTAATGTGTAGGAATTGACCACTAAAACTTTATGTTGCACTCTCTCTCACATCATAAAGTTCATATGAATCCTCAGATATCCCATTTTTATATAAAAAAACATTAATCTCACACACTATATATTCTTTCATTCAAACATAGCTTAAACACACACAAAGGTCTTCCATACTAGTTTGACCACAATCTAGTTCCTTGTTTCACTTTAAATTCCATAGTATCCACATAAAAAAAAAGTATTCATTGTTATTCATGACTCGATTTTGATTTCTTTTATTATGTTTACAAGCTTGTTATGTTCTTTCATAAAACTAAACTCACCATGGATAGCAAGTAGTTGTCAACTAAGTCACCTAATTCATGTTAGTATTCAAGTTTGAGAATATATATGTGTGTGTGTGTGTGTTTCATGTGTATAATAAAATTATGTATTCTCCTAAACATCTCATAAAAATATCACTTGTAATCTAGATCATCTAATTTTAATAATAATCAGTAGGATTTTAAAAACTTTAAACATAATAAAGATAATAGGTTATTATAAAATTATGATTTTTTTTATAAATATTATTCTTATTTAAAAAAAAATCATTATTTAAATATTTTAATAATAATAAAAGAATTAATTAATTTGATTTATATAATGTAAACCAGACATAATTTAAACTAAAAATGTTTAAAAATTAAAAATTAATATTTAATATTTATATTTATACAAAAATTAATTCATATTGAAATTATTAAATTAAATTTTATCTATATGTTGCACCGATTTTAGTGTTATGGAACCAATCAAGGACTGATGGTGATGTCAAAAGAAATAACATTGTGGAGGTCATTACAATCGTTGAGTATGGATTTGTTCAAAAGCTACCGTATGTCTCAAATATCACTAAGCTTCACCGCTTTTTTTTTCAAAAAATAAAAATTTGTGGGTCAAATTTCGTTGAACTTGTCTCGCTCTTCATAGTTTTTCTAGAAAATTTAAATTGATTTCATTAGATATTGAGGTTTATTTAAAATTTAATTTTACTAGTAATTGCACCATATGTTTCAAAGGAAACGCTCGTAAAGCAAGAATATAGAAAATAATAGTATAGAGGAAAAATATGTGATATGTTATGTGATTTAATTGAATATTGAACTTATAAATTGTAACACCCTCAAGTTCTATGCTTTTCAAATTAGACATTTGAACATAAATCCAATGGGGAGTGGACCCCAAAGGATAATTATTGTGTGGATGTAGTTAATTAATTATGAAAAATAAATAAAATATTTTGTATGCACTATGACCAAATGAGATTATTGAGATCACATGCCTAATCCATGAGGTTATGGAAAAGGTAAAGACTTTCCCCAAAATCTTTCAAAATCCTTGAAAGAATATTTTCAATTTAGATTTTTGAGGAAAAATCTAAATTCCCCAATGATGAGGAAAGTAGTTGGGAAGAGGTGTCGGGAAAAGTCGAAAAGAAGAAAGGGCCTTTAAAATCCCTAACAAGGGAAACCTAGGCAAACAGAATAAAAGCATCCCGAAATTCCGGATGCAAGAATTGGAAATGTGCTTTGGGGAGACCATAGCTTAAATAAGTCACCTGCACGAGATTGAGGTTAGTCTCTGTTTTCGAGGATCTCAAATTTAGGCTCGAGATAGATGCAAGAACTTTAAGGTTGGGAGGATTGGTCATAGTATCGGTATGCATGCATAAATTTGGGGATTTTATCTATGAATTTTTATATAAGGTTATATGAATTGTTATGTTATGATTTCTTATGAAAATTTTATATGAATCATTATGTTATGATTTCTTATGCAAAGTTTAGATTGATCGTTTGCTCGCACTTCATGCAATTGCAAATTAGAGCTATTAGTCGAAAATCCAAAGAGGTTAATAGCAAGGACAAATGGTTGGATTCGGGATAAGTACCCTATAGTGCCACAGTTAGAGATGATAGATTACCCGAATGCCAAATCTAATAACAAATGTATTGTGTAGCTTGTCAGTTTTTAAAATGAAAATGGAGTCAGCTGTGTATAAACCGAAAATTTTAACAAAACGGTTTGCAGTTACTAGGATGATTTTCAAGTCATGTAAAATTTAGTTATGACTAAAGCGTTTGGTAATAAGCATATTTTAGTTCATGAACATGGAAAATAATGAAGTGGTAAGCTTAAATACGAATTATAAATACAAGCTTAAATAGTTGGTTTAGTAATTGTGGACCCTTCCCATATTAAATAGTAATGTAAACCCATTTACTGAATAAAGGATCATGGGATAAATCAAAAAACTTTCCCTGGTAAGTTATCTAAGGTAGAATTTGAATTAGTAAAGCATGAACATACAATTAAAAGTAAAGGAATAAATTCTCGGTGATTCTTTGAAAAAGGGGAAATTGTGGCAAATTCATTTTTTAAAATTATCAAGTATTAATACTTGTGAATGTATAATTATAGTAATTACATATATTACTATAAAAGAAAACATACTCACACTATAAATTTTTATGGGTGTAAATTCTTAATAAATTTTCTTGAGTCTTAAATTCAAGGACCAGGGGACAGTGTGAAATCATATGCCTACAAATTGGGAGGAAGGATAATGAGCCGTATTTGACTTGGGTGTGGGGGAAACCCATCAGATCCAAATTTATTCACATAAGTTTTGAAATAGTAAATACAATTCATAAAAAGACGTTAGAAAAAAATATTTCATGTCCGAAGTAAGAATTGAATTATAGACATTATTAACGAGTCTAGTTATTACTAATTAAATTGATCGCTAACAAAAGAAAACAATGAGAAGGTACCGGAGGCACAACCATGAACCGAGAAAGGGTAAGCATAAATCCAAGCGTTATGATACACATTGTTTTCTTTTCATTTATGAATACTAATGAAAAGTTGTAAAATTGTTTCGACAAGTGTGTAACAGAAATTGTACACCTAAACAAGGAGAAAAAAAGGGGGTGAAGATAAGTGCGTATAAATCCGTCCAGAAGATTGAGAAAAGCTGAAATGGACCAAGTTTGCGTGAGGAGGAAAGCTCACCGAAAAACAAGAAAGGATAAGTAGGTAGTAAAAATGCACTAAACTATTATAAACCCGAATGGTTTGATTAATAAATCGAATTTCTTGAAATTATTGAAATTCGTAATGTTATTGTGGATTATCAATTGTATGTACCTAATATTACTTACATTGGTATGAATTAAAATATTATATAAAATGGAATAAAAGATTTTCCTAGATTTACGTACTTCGTGTAGCAGTTAGGGAAGAAAATCAACTACATAAGGCATCAAGAATAGAGTGGAAGCAAGTAAAAGTGCTCGTCAGTAATCTATGAAAGGACGAAGAAGAAATTCGTCAAAGTTGAAAAATCAACATCAAAGGGTAACACCGAGGAAGGTGTTTGGAAAAGGTGGAATTAGTGGCTTATAAACCGGCCTTACCCTTGCATATTAAATTTCATGATGTGTTTCATGTCTCCTTATTGAAAATTTTTTTTTTTTATTAAATCGTACATGATGCTTCTCATTATTTCATTGGAATGTGATCCAAAGTATCTAAAAGGAATTCTTTCTGCAGCCGCTTCAAATCTGAAGGGAAGAAATTGAATTACGTAATCGAATACATAGAGTAAAGGTGCAAAGGAGGCACTTTACCGTTTTCGGGAAAAGCTACATGGAAAAGAGAAGTCGAGATGATGGAAAATTATTCTCTTCTTTGTTTTAAAATGAACTATAGTAGTTAGTTGTTAACACCGAGGATGTGTTTGTTTTCATGAGGGGGAATATGTAACACCCCCAAGTTCTATGCTTTTCAAATTAGACATTTGAACATAACCAAAGGGGATGGACCCCAATGGATAATTATTGTGTGGATGTAGTTAATTAATTATGAAAAATAAATAAAATATTTTGTATGCACTATGACCAAATGAGATTGTTTGAGACTGCTACGCTAATCCATGAGGCAGAAAGGTGTTGCTTTCCCCAAAATCTTTCAAAAAATCCTTGAAAGAAATTATTTAATTTAGATTTTTGAGTGAAAAAAATCTAAATTCCCCAATGATGAGGAAAGTAGTCAAAGAGGTAAAATGGAAAAGCCGGAAAAGCAGAAGCAGGCTTTAAAATCCCTAAATAAGGGAAGCCTAGGAAAACAGAATAAAAGCATCTCGAAATTCTCGACGCAAGAATTGGAAACAGATTTCTTGGGAGAGCATACTAATAGAGCCGCTCCAGAATAGATTGAGGTTAGTCTATTCTTGGAGTGATCTTAGTTCGGGGGTGAGTTCCGGAGATAGACTAACTCTAAGGTTGGGAGGACCTGTCATATATCGGTATGCATGCATAAATTTGGGGATTTATCTATGAATTTTTATATAAGGTTTTATGAATTACATGCATATGATTTCTTATGCAAAGCTTATATGAATCATTATGTTATGATTTCTTATACAAAGTTTAATTGCATCGTTTGTTCAAGACCTCATGCAATTGCAAATTAGAGCTATTAGCCGAAAATCCAAAGAGGTTAATAGCAAGGACAAATGGTTGGATTCTCGTGATGTAAGTACTCGTAGGTAATTAAAGTTAGAGATGATAGATTACTCCCAACAAAACGAACAACAAATGTACAAAAAGTAGTCATTGCCTTTTAAAATGAAAATGGAGTTGCCGTGTGTATAAACCGAAAATTTTAACAAAACGCAAACAGGAACATCAAGTACAACTAAGGAAGAGTTAAAATATAACTCGGTAATTTCAAGTATGCTGATTATCTAATAATAACATAAGAGAATAGCCCTATTGTTATATGTGGTAAAAGGGTGAGTAAAAGAAGATTGTAAACATATTTAAAATACTGGGAAAAGAGCGTCTATCCACTTTCAATATAAACCGCCGTAAAAGTAGTTGAAGCAAAGAAGGTTAACTTTATATAGATAGATGTATATGTAGATATCTATACATAGATGCTGAAATTTTATAATTATAGAGGTTATAAAGTCTATAAAGTTCGTTAACTAAAAAATTTAGAGAAAGGCATAATGGACCGTTAGAGTTGGATAAAACTTTGAAAAAAAATGATTCATGAAATAAGAAATTGAGAATATGTTTCTTACAGACATATAAATATCACTTCACCGGGTTGACTCATAGGAATTGAGGTCAAGCCAAAATTTTTCATGGGAAATTTTATAATGAAAAAAGAGTGCCCGTAATTACTAAAGAGAAATTAAAGACCCGAAAAAAAAAAATATTAATGTATAGATGATGAAACACGAAAAAATTGAATGGTAATTGTGTGCATAAAAGTAGAGTATATCTGAGTTAATAGGAAGCTGGTATGGGAGACATGACAATGTATATCGAAGCCTGCTGAGAAAATCGGGGCAAGTTATGTAAGCCCACCAAAAAGTTTATGCCGTCGATTTTACCAATGTTGTCATCGTACATTGAACAATACTAAGGGATACAAATGGCAAACCATGATTGAAGAGAACAAAGCCGTATGTGGATCCGGGGTGGGGGAGAAAACACGCTGCATCCTAAGTCTATAGATTTCAAAATAATTAATGAAATATTAATGAAATATTAATGAGAAAACTCCTAAGATATTTACAAAATTAACTATAGCAAGTGCTTATTTAAGGTCAAGACAAGAAAGAAAAATTCATTTTCAGACTTGTGTAGGTGAGAAATGCAGTTAGAAAATTGGTATGCACATTTAAACCTCCTTAGTTTTCAAAATGGTTGGAATTAAATTTACTAGTAACGGTGAATAAGTGAATGAGAAATTGATGGATGAGGATTATGAAATTGTGTCTGAAAATAATTAGTTTGATAAAATATCTATTTAGTAGTCCATATCTACTCTTTTCACATATGCATTCCTCATGCATTTAACGATTATAATACAGAGTGACCTGCAGTAGTTGTAAGGAATCCAAAGTATAAATTTAAGACCGCTATAATGTTTAAGCTATAAAGCTTAAATCTAGAGATTAGTTTATGAAGTTGATAAGTGAACCCATTAAATTAGATATGAAGGGATCTAGTGAACAAGTGAACAATCATTCTAAATTTTGACTCGCATTTCAAATCAACATTTAAAATAATATGATTTTTATGCTATATGCAAATCCATTAATTTCCAAGTTTACATCGCATAAAGGTGAAACTATGGAGTTTAGTATTTAGAAATTGTAGAAAGCTAGTATAGCATAAAGCCAATTGGGGTAATTTCCCGCCGTTGGTGGGATATAGCAAAATCCCTCGTAATAACAAAATTTCATCACCTAAATCTCGCAGGTGATGAAGTTCCACCGAATAAACATATATAATCACAAATAAAGAGTATGAAAATACCTTTTTAATAGTTATGCCTTAGTCGAGAAGGAAATTTATCTCTATGCTAGACCGCTAAAGAAAATTTATTTAAACTAGGCTAGGATATAAGAAGGTACAGTATGAAAATTTTATATAGAAATATATATTATCGACAATAACTACTTAGCATAAAGTACAAAATCGATGCGTGTTAGCAGCAGGAGACTAGATGTGTAAATAACCATATGAAATGGAATATCAATGGGGATATTCGTAATAAGAACTCAAAAAATTGATAAACATGGTGTAGAATTTAATAATGATTATTATAAATATGTTACCGTAACCTCAATATGCAATTTTATTAATCCGAGTGTATGAACCGACTCTTCTAAATAGATACAAAGCATATATACATATTAAATTTATGTGGCTTTGTGCCCAATATATTTCATATCGAGTGTAATAAATTGCATATGATCTAAATTCAAATTATTAACCGTCTTACCGAGGAGACCGTGCGAATTCCTCCGAGTACATAATTAAACCAAAGGTTTACATAACCATATATTGGAATAACAAAAGAGAACCTCAAAAATTGAAATCGATCCATGTGGAAAATGGATAGCATACGGTAGAAGCGCAGGTTCCTCAATGATGGAGGGGACAAGCTTGGAAATGCATAAGCAAGAGTTAGATGACGGAACTGTGTAAGAGGCAAACGAGCCGCTAGGTTCAATGGTCACCTATAAAATACCAAGAGAAGAAACCATGATGAGTATTATCTCATCGGATAAATGATAAGGTTTGTAACCTATATTACCGCAATCTTTAAAATAAACAAAGAGTATAATGAATAATGGGAAGTCGAATAAGTTGGTATGCTAATAGCTTTGAAAATTCCGTAAATCCATACTCTAATAGTGAGGAAACAAATGATGGAAGGAAATCCTTACCAGCATTAGTAGAGTCGAGCTAACAGAAGAGAAAATTTGTACGCTCAAAGAACGTAAAAAACCTTGTAGAAAAATTCCTATGATATGGGAAATAAAAATAAAAACTACAGAAATTTAAGTTTGACTATCATAAAATGTTAAATAACTACAAAGAAATAAATCCTTGAACCTCGATAAACAAAGTGGACCGAAAAAAATTTGGAAATATAGTAGCTTGAGAAGAACATAACGATAGCGAGAAATTTCTCGTAGTAGATATTGAAATTTATGTGCCTTACCAAGGGCCAAGAGAATCGAATGGAATAGACTCAAGGTTCTTTATGCAAACCGAATGGTATGAAGAAATTCATAGAAATAAAATTGAAAAAGGGTCATCCCGAAGTTATATTTGTTATAATAACGTCTTCAAGAAATATGAGAAAAATCGCAGTATTTAAAAAAAAAAATGAAATGATGTACAAAAATCTTAAAATAGCTTCCCAGCGTAGATTTGAACTCGGGCGGTGGCCGCTTTCCGTTTCGCTTCCATCGCGTGGACGTTTTGTGCGCCCGCAAGCCGCGCATCGCAGGTTGGGTACCTCTTCGCATGGAGAGTCATCGGAACCGCCGCTACATCACCAAGTGGTATTGGCTCATCCGGCACTCGTAAAGGAGTCTCGAGGTTTACGACTTTAGAAATGGAGAGCTCGTAATTGCATTGCAAATGAAAATGGAATACATTATAACCGTATGATATAGCCTATCGAAACTCCTAGAGGATATACCATCTCCATCGTACACGAGGGAGATGCATAAGGTAAAGGAGGAGGCCGCGTGGTTGTCTTGGGATTGGAAGAAAGGAATGCCATCGTTGCAGAAAGTCTCGAACCTTACTACCCACAATAACAAGACATTAATAAATTTTTTTTTTTTATATATATATAAAAATACTACGACATCACATGGGAGTATACGGCCGGGTTGGTGAGAAGTGATACGAAACGTCACCTCCAAAGCCACCAAATTCGACACAAAAGCCTTAAACTTGGTAACAAGAGTTAATGCAAGTGCGTACAATTCTAACCTGTCAAAAGTTTCCCATCCATGACACTTGTGAGTACCCTTGCGTTCGTTTTTTTTTTTTTGCGTTGTTTTTTCGCGTACTCGGATTCATCTTGGTGTGACTTTTCACCTATCTTCATCCATGTCTTCATTTCTCGTGCACTTTCTCCTTTATCTTAAACATGCATTGCCGGGATACATTGACATGGGATACCGCGGTTTCACCGCCATAAGTTCAACACCACACCACTCGCACTCCTCCACGTGTACATTGCTTCACCGCCGTTCATTCCCCCATCGAGCCTCATATTTGATGCGATAATACAACGCATTCCACCCGATTATAATGCTGACTCGACAATTACATTGCTAAGGTAACCATATTCCATAATGACTAAGTACGGAGAGGTATTAAAGGATGCAATACAGAGTAGTTCGAGGTGTACAAAGTGATAGAAAAGTCACATCTATAAAGATATGGGTGGTACATATGGATAATGTAAAGTTTTTGATAGACGAACAGTCCCGTTGAAGATATTTAAAAAGAACCGTTAACTCTATAGAAATTTAGGATTATATCCCGTATACATAGCACTAAGCCCAATAATGATATATATACATGAGTTGTATACGAAACCTTTTGGTTAGGAAATCAATAGAATACTACAATACAAGCTAAGGAGTAAACCCTTGTTATTAAAAAGGAGATTTTAAAATCTTAAGTTGATGTCATGGGTTTCTTATCTAGTACTTTTATTAATGATCGCAAAAGGATGGCATATTATTATGGAAAATGGAAGAACTTAATAGAAACATAAAATATCTTGTGAGGGTTGGGAAACATAACCCCTATTGGTTATGACTAGATGTCGATGTGTAACATGGCAGGTGAAGTGAATTATAAAAAGAGACGAGTTAACCTTATCTGCTTCACAATTATTATCGAGAAAGAATATCTCTAAGAAGAATGTTATAAATAAGGTTGGACAATTGGATGATCATTCCAACTAGAAATATACATAATGACATAATGAATTAAGAGAAGAGGTGAAACGTATAGAGAAAGATTACAAGCAATTTGCGTAAGTATAAGTCAAATATGTCAACAAATATTCAAGGTCGAAAAGTTGGGATAATAATCATATATATAATTATTATAATGGCTTTATCATTAATACATACCTTCATAAGGGACATATGAAATTTAGACTTAGTATATATATGGAATGAGTGAAATATGAATTTAAAGAAAAAAATTCATATGTAGCTGGTTAATGATTGATGATGAAGATTTAAAAGTGTAAAAATTTTACAATAGATAAAAAAGGAACTTTAATTCGTTTTAAAGCGGATTCATTTAATTAAGTATATGTATGGTGATGGTATAAATTTAAACTAATAGATATTAGTCAAAGAGGAAAATGTTGACAATAGAACCATTAACGTTGGTAATGATAATTAAAAATGGTATATATATTATTAAAAAAAAATAGGCTTGTGTCTTTGAGGGGGGAGAATATATATATATATATATATATATATATATATATATATATATACATATATTTTAGTCACCTATGGATTTGTAGAATAGTAAAAATGAAAACAAGGTTTCAACACTTACGAGATATGAATAGATTATTCATATAAAGTGGTGATAAAAAAGTAAAGATTATATTAAGGGCATCAATATTGGTGTATTAAAAAGACTTAGGTCCAATTATATCTAAGTGTGACTAAGGATATTATAAATAAAATGTATGAGGGAAAATTAAATGAAAGTGTAATCCTACGATATCTAAAGGACGAGATGAGAAAACTTTATACCTAATAAGATTAAGGAAGGACTAATTCACTAGGGAAAATTGAAAGTGAATTCACCTTAAAAGTTTATAAAGTGGAATGCCATATTTAATCATATGACCGGGAATATTATTACCTAATTATGGTTAAAGGAGTAAGAATTTTTTTTAAAGGAAAAAATGATGTTATATTTGGTAAAGTTACTGTGGATGATTTTCAAGTCATGTAAAATTTAGTTATGACTAAAGCATTGGTAATAAGCATTTTAGTTCATGAACATGGAAAATAATGAAGTGGTAAGCTTAAATACGAATTATAAATACAATTTAAATAGTTGGTTTAGTAACTCTGTGACCTTCCATATTAAATAGGTAATGTAAACCCATTTCATTTAATGAAGGACTCAAGGGATAAATCAAAAAATTTCCGTAAGTTATCTAAGGTAGAATTGGAATCCTAAGAAAGGATGAACATACAATTAAAAGTAAAGGCATAAATTCCGTGATTCTTTGAAAAAGGGGAAATTGTGGCAAATTCCTTTTTGAAATTATCAAGTATTAATACTAGAATATGTGATGAATGTAGTAATTACATATATTACTATAAAAGAAAACATGTACTCACAATATAAAATTTTATGGGTGTAAATTTTATTAAATTTTCCCGAGTCTTAAATTCAAGGACCAGGTAATAGTGTGAAATCATACAACTACAAATTGGGAGAAAAGAGAATGAAATGTATTTGGACTCGGTGTGGGGAAACCCATCGATCCAAATTTATTCACATAAGTTTTGAACTAGTAAATACAATTCATAAAAGAGGTTAGAAAAAAAAATTCATGTCTCAAGTAAGAATCGAATTATAGACATTATTAACGAGTCCAGTTTATTACTAATTAAATTGATCGCTAACAAAAAGAAAACAATGAGAAGGTACCGGGAGGTACAACTATGAATCGAGAAAGGGTAAGCATAACCATGCATGTTAGATACAAATGAGCGCCTTTCATTTATGAGTACTAATGAAAAGTTAAAATAGTTTCGCCAAGTGTGTAACAGAAATCGTACACTCTAGAAACAAGGAGAAAAAAAAAAGGGGGTGAAGATAAGAATTCTACCTAGAAAATCGAGAAAAAGTCGAATCGGACTAAGTTTGCGTGAGGAGGAAAGCTCATCGAAAAAAAAACAAGAAAGGATAAGTAGTGTGATAAAAAATGCACTAAACTATTATGAACTTGAACGGTTTGATTAATAATCGAATTTCTTGAAATTATTGAAATTCGGTATCGTTATTGTGGATTATCAATTGTATGTAACTAATATTACTTACATTGGTATGAATTGTGATGAGAAAAATGGAATAAAAGATTTTCCATACGTACGTACTCTTGTAAAGCAAAAGAGGGAAGAAAATCAACTACATAAGGCATCGCAAAATAGAGTGGAAGGCAGCATCATTGGGAACTAAGCAAGCACGAAGAAGAAATATTTGTCAAAGTTGAAAAATTAACATTAAAGGGTAACACCAAGGAAGGTGTTGGAAAAGGGTGGAATTAGTGGCTTATAAACTGGCCTTACCCTTGCATATTAAATTTCATGATGTGTTTCATGTCTCCTTATTGAATTTTTTTTTTTATTAAAATTGTACATGATGCTTCTCACATTATTGATTGGAATGTGATCCAGGGAAACTTAAAAGGAATTTTTCGCAGCCGCTTCAAATCTTGAAGCGGGAAGAAATTGAATTACGGAATCGAAAAGTAGCTAGAGTAAAGGTGCAAGTGGAAGCACTTTATTGCTGGGAAAAGCTACATGGAAAAGAGAAGGCTGCGTGATGATGGAAAATTACTCCTCTTTTATTTTCAAAATGAACTATAGTAGTTAGTTGTTAACACCGAGGACTCGTGTTTGTTTTTAGAGGGGAATATGTAACACCCCAAGTTCTATGCGTTTTCAAATTAGACATTTGAACATAAATCCAAAGGGGAGTGGACCCCAATGGATAATTATTAAAGCGGATGTAGTTAATTAATTATGAAAATAAATAAAATATTTTGTATGCACTATGACCAAATGAGATTATCGAGATCACATGCCTAATCCATGAGGTTATGGAAAAGGTAAAAGACTTTCCCAAAAATCTTTCAAAAATCCTTGAAAAAAATTATTTCTAATTTAGATTTTTTGAGGAAAAATCTAAATTCCCAATGATGAGGAAAGTAGTTGGGAAGAGGTAAAAAGTGGAAAAGTCGAAAAGCAGAAATCAAATTTTTAAAATCCCTAAATAAGGGAAGCCTAGGCAAACAAAGGAATAAAAACATCCCGAAATTCCTCGACGCAGACTGAAACAAAGCTTGGGGAGAGCATAGCTTAAATAAGCCGCTCCTGCAATGCATTGAGGTTAGTCTCTGCTCTGGAGGATCTCACCCTCGGGGTGAGTTCGGGAGATAGAAGAACTCTAAGGTTGGGAGGACCGGTCATCGTATCGGTATGCATGCATAAATTTGGGGATTTATCTATGAATTTTTATATAAGGTTATATGAATTGTTATGTTATGATTTCTTATGCAAAGTTTATATGAATCATTTATGTGTTGTTACTTCTTATGCAAAGTTTAGATTGATCGTTTCCGTTCGCACCTCATGCAATTTCAAATTAGAGCTATTAGTTGAAAATCCAAAGAGTTAACAGCGTGACAAATATTAGATTCCGGGATAAGTGACTTCGTAGTACTAAAGTTAGAGATGATAGATTACCCGAATGTCAAATCTAATAACAAATGTACAAAGTAGCTTGTTGTCTTTTAAAATGAAAATGTGAGTTTGTCGTGTGTATAAACCGAAAATTTTAACAAAACGGTAAAATGAACAAAGTAAGTACAATCCAAGGGAGTTGTAAAATGCACCGTAATCTCTACATGTTTAATAATCTTAACAATAATACAAGAGAATATCCCTATTGTTATATGTGGCAAAAGGGTCGGTAAAGGAAGATTGTAAAAACATATTTAAAATATCGAAAAGAGCGTCTATCCACTTTCAATATAAACTCGCTCGTAAAAGTAGTTGAAGCAAAGAAGGTTAACCGAATATAGATAGATGTATATGTAGATATATATACATAGATGCTGAAATTTTATAATTATAGAGGTTAGAAAGTTCATAAAGCTTGCTAACCGAAAATGTTAGGAGAAAGGGGCATATTGATCTCTGTTAGAGTTGGATAAAACTTTGAAAAACATCCGTGAAATAAAGTAATTGAGAATATGCAAGCTACAGACACATAAAAATATCACTTCATCGTGTTGACTCATAGGAATTGAGGTCAAGCCAAAAATTTTCATGGGAAATTTTATAATGAAAAAAAGAGTGCATGTAATTACCAAAGAGAAATTAAAGACCCGAAAAAAATATTAATGTATAGATGATGAAACAAAAATCGAATGGTATCAAAAAAGTATAAAAGTAGAGTATATCTGAAAGCACAGGAAGTCAGTATGGGAGACGTGACATAAATATGAATTAATTTATTTAAATTAAATTATAGGTTTGGAAGAATTGTTTTGATAAAAAAATTGGTTTTTTAGAACCTAGTGTAATATCCCTCGCATAAGCTACCATAAAAACTCTCAAATGAGGGTTATTAAATAATTAAATATTATTAATTATTATATTGATATTAAATGAAGAATATTCTTGTAATTGTTGATTATAAGAATATTGGAAGAATTATTTCTTAATTATTTTATTTATAATAATTTATATTCTTCCATGGAAATAAATTATATTTCCAAGTTGGTATATTTTATGAGTTTTAGAAATAATGAGTAATAGATTTATGCAGATAAGTGATATTTTTCTCTATAAGGAAAAAGAAAATCTACCTTTAAAAATAAGCATGAGGGATTTATGGAATGCTTTTCCGATTTAGGAAAAATCGTATTTATGGAGGCTTTCTCTGGATTGCTTTTGTGATTTAGAAAACTGAATGCTTTTATGATTTAGAAAATATGGAATTATTTTATGATTTAGAAAAAAGATGGAATACTTTTAGGATTTAGAAAAGCTTGAATGCTTTTATGAATTAGAAAAAGATGGAAATCTTTTTATGATTTAGAAAAAAAGTTGGAATACTTTTATGATTTATAAAATCTATTCCATTTTAATTAATTCTATTTTTTATTATAATACCATGAGAGAACAGAAGAGGGAAATGAGAACACATGGAGAATGGAGTCAAGGAAGAGGAAGAGAGTATTTCAAGCATGCATCAAGAGATGAGTAACCATATCCTTTGAAAATATCTTTGTTTGCATATGGACCATGATTATATAATGATTGAATTTGTTTGCAATAAAAATTTCGTATTAAAAGCTAGATCTACACTTATTTATGCATTATTTTGAAAAAACCGTGGGGATCTGCTTAGAAGGGCCGAGAAGTTCTAGATCTGGTATGGATCTGATGTTTCAACCATATATCGGTTGTAGATCTGAATATTAACCTACATCAAATTTTCAAGCTCCTTATAAAATGTTGTCAAGTCTTTCTCGCAACTTTTCCAATTGTTTCTGCTATTATTCAAGGATTTTCGTTTCCGTTTTCCAAGTAAATCCAATTACTTCTACAAAGGAACTTGATTATAGATATGATTTATTGATGCCATACTATAACATGAGTCTAATGGTTGATTTCTAGTGTCTTCCAAAACAGAAACTCATAATTTCTAAAGTACGGTTTCTCTATTTACCAATCCTCTCCTAGCCGATTTTCGCCTAGTGTCGATTGTGGGAGATCCGTTAAAACCTCTAAACTCATTTATTTTTGCCGAAAATTTTCTTGAGGTCCGACACGGCCTAGAATAAGGGAACTCACCGTTCTACATTATTTTCACACCGGCTTGCTTATACAATGTCCTCCTTGAGCCTATTACATTTTCCCGAGAGTGGAATTTAGTGCTTCTTCCTGTTTGGTTTTTACTTCTCTTTGGATCCATTGTTTAGATTCATAGATCTAAGGTTCCTAAGAGCAGAAAACTCTAAGATGAGTGTGTCATTCCCACACTTGCCGTGTTCCACCCCCATTCTTCTATAGATGCCGTAGTCCGGAATGGCCAGAAGCTCTAGATTTCACCCTTCCTCGTGAAGGTGATGCATCTAGTAAATGCCCCCGCTACCATTCTGCTTAGATCTATTGGTGTAATTCCATATTGTTGTGATTCAGTGGAATATCTTAAGATATTCCCTTTACCGAGCCTATATTTTCCCATTTGGAACATTGCATAATTGTATGCAAGGAAATAATTATTGTGTTAAAACTCTTCAAAATGAATAGAAGATAAAACATATCTGTAGGCATTATTGGATTAGATTCTTAGAGAGGAAAAAGAGTAATCACATGCTTTATTATGTAAGATTATTTAGAGAAACATATATATGCTTGCATGCATGGGAAAATATATTTTTGAGTATTAGATTTCTAGAGAAAAGGAAGATGCAATCACATAATATTTATTTCTATAGCCTTCTTTGGGAAAAATATGTATTTGTCCAACCTAAAGGGATTAGCTATGGTATTAGCCATCTCAGAGAATATTATGCATAGTTATTGGTTATATCTTTGGATGAGAGGAAATGTCACTTTGCAGCGGCATGAAATGATAAGTGGTATGTGTTTGACCCTTGGAGAAGAAATGTGTTTATTTTCCATGAAATATTTATTTGGTTTATTTTGGAAAGAAATATATGTTTTACATGCAGGAAGAACAAGATATGTTATTTCATGCACAAAAATATACCTTGTATGTTAACTTTGTTTGAAATAGAGTTGGCATTGTTATACATAGTAACCATTATGAATAGATCTGGGTGGAAAATATGTTTTTGGAAAAGAACATAGACTGCATGTGTAAGTATAACATTCTGTTGCATTAATCCATATTGAAAAGAAAACATACGAGTAGGCAAAAAGAGAAATTGCTTGTTGGGATATTATCTTGAAAATATTGTTGCGTGCATTTGCATGTACAGTATTATTATATAGTATGTTAGCTTTCTTTTGGAAATAATAGGAAAGTGCACATGCAAGATTTTATTATGCTTGGTGGAGAGAGGATGTGCTTCGATATTGATTTATTTGTTACTAATGAATGTGAAATGATGTTAAATAAGGAAACTAATGTCAATGTGGTTATGTTTTATAAATGTATACAAATATTTGTTGAAGTGTCACAAATAGAGATTGATTATTGGTTTATTAATATTTTATCTAATCATGATATCAAGCGTGCTCACGACAAAGAAATGGCAGTGAAAGAAGGATGACTTGAGAAAAGGAAATTTCAAGTTTAACATTGTGGAAGATAAAGAGTTGTTAGTACATGTACAGGTTTAGCAGTTCCAATTGCACAATGATCCCCCTAAGGAAACAGTCATCTAATACAAAGACAAGAGATTGACATTCGTGGGTAAATGGTATCATGACGATTGTAATAACTTATAGCTAGTTATGTTTCGTTTAAGATTATTTTTATATGTAAATTTTATTACAATGGTCAAAGGATGGACTCTTTATAACCATTGAGTGAGGGGTGACAACCCGCATACTAATAATAAAATTAAACGTTTGCTTCGGTTTTCACCTCACGGTTTCCACTTGCATATCGGTGTCTATTTATGTGATTGTTAGTTGTGTCGTTTTGATGATGTTAATTTCTTTCATGATATGACGTTGATATTATCAATTAGGTGATCTACTAATTGAATTAAAATGATCATGGGATCGATGTATAGTTATAGCAGGAAATTTAAGTTAATATGCTACAACAAGAACAATTTAATGGTTGTGTAACTCACTATGATTTTTACAATATTTCTCTAAGTGATGATAATGGGTATTTAAATAGTTAATGCAGAAATATATAAAGAAATTTATAAGGTTACACATCTTAAATTTTGAAAAAAAAGTCCTAACTCCATACATTTTTCCCGTGAGGTTATCGGGGTATACATAAATGGTATCAAAGAAAAAGATTGCAACACCGGCGCCTTTTGGGAATCGTTATGCAAGGCTATAGAGGTATGATGCTAGTGGGCATCATCTCGGTGTATGATGCTAGGTGATGCATCTAGTAAATGCCCCGCCCATTCTCTCGGTTTAGATCTATTGGTGTAATTCCATATTGCCGTGATTCCATAGTGGAATATCTTAAGATATTCCCTACCGAGCCTATATTTTCCCATTTGGAACATTGCATAATTGTATGCAAGGAAATAATTATTGTGTTAAAACTCTTCAAAAATGAATAGAAGATAAAAATATATCTGTATGCATTATTGGATTAGATTCTTAGAGAGGAAAAAGAGTAATCACATGCTTTATTATGTAAGATTATTTAGAGAAACATATATGCTTGCATGCATGGGAAAATATATTTTTGAGTATTAGATTTTCTAGAGAAAAGGAAGATGCAATCACATAATATTTATTTTGTTACCTTCTTTTGGGAAAAATAATATGTATTTGTCCAACTCTAAAGGGATTAGCTATGGTATTAGCTTTATCTTGGGAGAATATTATGCATAGTTATTGGTTATATCTTTTGGATGAGAGGGAAATGTCACTTTGCATGCATGAAATGATAAGTAGTATGCGTTTGACCCTTGGAGAAGAAATGTGTTTATTTTTCCATGAAATATTTATTTGGTTTCTTTTGGAAAGAAATATATGTTTTACATGCAGGAAGAACAAGATATGTTATTTCATGCACAAAACTATAATTTGCATGTTAACTTTGTTTGAAATAGAGTTGGCATTGCTATACATAGTAACCATTATGAATAGATCTTGGGTGGAAAATATGTTATTGGAAAAGAACATGTATTCACATGCGTAAGTATAACATCTATTGCATTAGAATCAAGTATTGAAAAGAAAACATACGAGTAGGCAAAAAGAGAAATTGGTTGTTGGGATAGTTATCCCGAAAAATATTGTCATGCATTTGCATGCACAGATACATATAGTATGTTAGCTTTCTTTTGGAAATAATAGGAAAGTGCATGCAAGATTTTAATATGTTTCAGAGAGAGTGATGCTGATATTGATTTATTTGTTACTAATGAATGTGAAATGATGTTAAATAAGGAAACTAATGTCAATGTGGTTATGTTTTATAATGCATACAAATATTTGTTGAAGTGTCACAAACACAAACATTGATTATTGGTTTATTAATATTTTATCTAATCATGATACGAAGCGTGCCGACGATGTAAATGGTTATGAAAGAAGGATGACTTGAGAAAAGGAAATTTAAGTTTAACATTGTGGAAGATAAAGAGTTGTTAGTACATGCAGTTTAGTAGTTCCAATTGCACAATGATCCTCGAAGGAAAAATAAATGCATTCGAATACAAAGACAAGAGATTGATGATTCGTGCAATGGTATCACGATGATTGTAATAACTTATAGTAGCTAGTTATGTTTCGTTTAAGATTATTTTTATATCTAAATTTTATTACAATGGTCAAGGGATGGACTCTTATAACCATTGAGTGAGGGGTGACAACCCTCACGAGCGTTTAATAATAAAATTAAATGTTTGTCGGTTTCTTCGACTTTCACGGGTTTCCAGGTATATCGTGTGTCTATTTATGTGATTGTTAATTATGTCGTTTTGATGATGTTAATTTCTTTCATGATATGATCGTTGATATTATCAATTAGGTGATCTACTAATTGAATTAAAATGATCATAGACCGATGCATAGTTATAAAGTAGAAATTTAAGTTAATATGCTACAACAAGAACAATTAATGGTTGTGTAACTCACTATGATTTTGCTAAATATTTCTCTAAGTGATGATAATGGCATTAAAATGGTTAATGCGTAAATATATAAAGAAATTTATAAGGTTACACATTCGTAAATTTTGAAAAAGTCCTAACTCCATGCATTTTTCGTGTGAGGTTATCGGGTATGTTACACCTAGGCAGTTTCCTTTCATAGTGTTGTATTATGCACTATGGGCCACATGGAAGACTATTCTCTGTGAAACAACAATAATAACATCCATAATGGCCATCTCTTCTTTTATAATACAAAAATAAAAAATCAAAACCATGAATACTTTTACCATAGAAGTGTAAACATCAAAACTTCCCACTCTTCAAAAAACTCAAAGTCATAGCAGTATCCTCAAAGCCTTAAAAGCCTTAATTTATACGGAATGAAGCCATTAGTGGGAAATGATTTATGGTGAATGAGATGCAACTAATATCTCGACTCGTAATATGAAGAAAAAATTTGTGAGCTTTCTAGTTAAAAAACAACAGTAGCATCCATAATGTCCATCTCTTATTTTATCATACGAATTAAAATATCAAAACCCTAATTACTCTTACTATTGTGAAGTAGAAACATCAAAATGTCTCACTTCAAAAACCCAAAGCTTTCAATCATTGCCTTCAAAGCCTTAATTTATATTAGAGGAATAACTAATATTTTTATTTGCATTTCTATTATACACTAAAAGAACTACTAATATCCTTTTATCCTTTTTAGCATTTTGAGCATGCAATGCTATAAGAGTGTTATAAGTCATTGCAAACAATGAATAATGAAAAATTAGGTAGAAACCCTTCTTCCTGCATTTTGCTAATGAAGTAATTTGATTCATCTAGAAGTCCCGAACTTGCAAGTGTCTAAAATGACAGAGGAATAACATCTCAAAATTAAATATAACAACAATGACAATCTTTAAAGAGCACGCTCATTTCAAATTCTTGAATAAGAACCATAAAAAGAATTAAATCTTCTAAAAATAACATTTTCATCTTCCATAAGGTAGATGAAGTTCATCTTCCATAAGGTATATAAAGTATTTGTATTAAAAGAGTATTAACGATTGAAAAAGTTCTATTGCAGTGCCGAGCAAAAACACTGCAAAGATTAGGCCTAGTGTTGGCTTCAGCCCACCACATATACACAAATACGTACGATAATATAGTTGAAACAACATAGTAAACACAGACAACCACACATAGAGCACAAAAGAGACACGTACAACTATACATACAAAAGCACCTTCTATTCATACCCTAATAGGTATCACGAAAGACCAACATAACTTTCACTTTGACGAATCACCACCACAAATACACAAGATAATACAACATGACACAACACAATAAACATGGAAAACCACACATATAAAAGGAAGAAACATAGACAACTACACATACAAAAGTACCTTCTATTCATACTCCTATTAGGCATCACAAAAGACCCACATAACTTTCACTTCGACGAACCATCACAAAGATGGAGCAATTCGTATGCGTATTGATTCTTCTCAATGTTATAATCAGCCGCAGTACGTCCATCTTCCAAACCTACTTATGAACAAAAATCAGCTCTCGCCGGTTAGGAGGGATGCCCCTCCTTATCCCGACCTTAGCCTTCACATTATCGTGGTGCTCCAGTTTTTTTTTATTTATTAAATTTTACAGACTTTAAAGAACAATCCTCATAAGATATAATAAATCCTTTGATAATCTTATCAATACCTCATATATATTTCTTAATTGCCTCATATATATTTCTTAATTCTTATCAGAAATACACTTCTCTTCAAAATAGATTTATGCTAACCAAAGATCTTATTATATATTTTTTTATTTATTTTATTATTGTAATACATCTACTTCATATCTATTTAATACTATTTTGTTTATTTATATAATTTAAATAATATATTTATTTAATTAATATTAATCATTCATATATATTCAACCCTATATCTATATATGTTATATCATGTAATATTCATGATGCATTCCATTTAACTTATAAAATAAATAATTTATATGTTGTTAATTCATTTCTTAACCTAAGACATTATTATATTTATAATGTATCTTCTATTTAATTTATTTAATATTAATCATTCATATATATATTCAACCTCTATTTATATATGTTATATCATAAATATTCATGATGCATTCCATTCGAACCAATAAAATAAATAATTTATATGTTGTTAATTCATGTCTTAAGATAAGACATCATTATCTTTATAATGCATTCTATTTAATTAATCGTGATTTATATCGGAGGATAATTTTCAATTTTTATTAAATTGGTGATTAATATTTTATTGGACTAAAATGTTTTACGTTATTATTATATTTAATTAATAATTTTTTATTAAAAAGGGATTGTTTGCAAGTAAATGAAGCACTTAATGATGGGCTATCATGTGTGTTGGGCAGGAGGATATTTGATAAGTGTCCATTTTTTACTAGTACATAGCATTGAGTGATTGAGGTGCGCATTTCTTTACCCCGCAAGGTTGCTGTGCTCCGAGCACATGGTGTTTATGCTGCATAATTCTAATGCTTGGGGAAATTGGTCCACTTCTATCTTTGTCACTAATCCAAGTGTAAGCACCCTGAATTTATTTCTTTCATGGATTATCTATATTGTACAATCTCTTACACATTATTCATAGGAATTTTATTGTTATTTTTCATTACTAATGTGGTTTTATGAGCGACGGTAATTTTATCACTAAAATAACATCTATATATTTATTAAAGTAATTTATCAATACATGTTGTTCAAATGAAAAATTGGATACTATATTTTCAGGAAGATAATATGGGAATATTATTTTATCTATCATTTTAATTTGCTTTGATGCATCCAAAATCCGCCTATATGTAATTGCAAACAACTAATGCGATGGATTTTTTTTAAGAACTAGCGCCTCAGATTTTTCTATTATAAACCCTCCGATACTCGCGACTTGTATTTGAGAACCAATGATAATGGTATACTCGTTGCCATTGGTATCGGATTTACTCAAGGATGAATAATTCTCTCACATGACATAATTGATGATAACCAAGGTGTAAGACCTATATATATAAATATTCTTTTGTCACTATTTTTTTAAATTGTTTGAAATGTGTTACTCTCTCAATGTGGAAGTCAACTTGACTTATAATTCATTAAAATCAATAGGATGTAGGAAAAAGAAAGGCTCAATTATAAAATCAAGCATGGTTTTGTTAAGATGCAAGTATCTTATATAAATATATAAATTTCTTTGAATATATATAATTAATTGATATTTATTGAGGTTAGTTGAAGTTAGTCTGCTTAATTTTATTTAATTCAAAATATGTAAAGAAATTTTAATATAATTATCAACTAAATTTAGGTTTTTGATAGATAATTTTAACATTAAATTATAAAATATATTACAATATTACGTAAAATTATATTGAAAATATTTTATATTAAGAAGCTATGATTCAATCATGTTAAAATATGAAGTCTATCTACTTACCTTAACACAAATTTAGTTTAAATCAATTACGATAAATAGATATTAAATTAAAAACTACATGTTTTTACTTTAAAAAACTCATTTAAATGTTTATAATCATATAATCATATGGTTTTTAGACATATTATTTATAGAAAATCGTAAATAATGTATATATGGAACATATAGTAAAATTTTCAGAAAATATTTATAATATTGAGTATTTTAGATATCTAAAAATATATGAAAATAAGTATTTAAGATGTAAATTAAATTCAAAAATACATATAAATAATATAGATTATTAATGAAACAATAAATTAATAAATAAGAAAAAAAAACACCTCAACAAATAAATATTTATTTTGTGATATATAGCAACTATTTTAGTTATAAAGAACTTTTAAATTTTATTTATTTATTTACATATAACCATTATTTTTGTTATAACTAATATTTACATTTAAGAAAAATATTTTTTAAAGTTTTTAAAAAATAAACTTCCATTTTATTAACAATTATATATTAGCTCATCTTCAAAGAAAAATAAAACAACTTTAATGTAAAAATACAATTACTATACCATTTTCATTCCATTAGTCTTTATCTATGAAAGGCAAAAGATGATTCAAAGGTTTTCTTAAATTTCATCCATTACCGTACAATTTTGTCATAATGATATAGTTCGTTATAGTTCTTAGCATAGTTGAACTTTCTCTGGCATAATGCTATAGTTCCTCTTTATTCTCAAGACAATTGAACTTTCTTGAAGACAAATATATAATAGGAATAACAAGAGTCACCATGAAACCAAAGATCAAGAGACAACACACAACGAAATTTGCATTTGAAGACATCTTAAAAATATTGCAACCATGACCAAAAATCAAGGCATCGAAACAATAAATGAACCTAACATAGTAAAAAATCTCCAAGTTCATAGCTTTACAAGAAATCAAGAAAACTTTTTATGCTAAATTACAAACCTAACGACTTCAAAAATTGAAAAATAAATGTAGTTCTACAAAAACCATAAAATACCTAAATTATCAAAACTTTATAGAATTTATAGGATTACAATACTTCCGGAATAAGAAAGTGTAGATATTGGTTTTTCCAATAATGTACCATGGGTACGTCATGAGAAAAACAACATGAGAAAACAACACGGTTACCCTAATAATGCTCGCCGATAATGTTTCAAATTTGTCAAAATTTAACGAGAAGCAAACAAATATTCTTCCCAAACACACAGAAATCCAATCTTATAAAGAAATTAAGAGAGGGATGAAAGCTGCGATACCTATAATAAAAAGGTGTCGAAAATATTGACAATGAGATAGAAAACCAAGCGCGCCTATGAAGATCAATAAGGGTTGTATTTATAGGAACCAAAGTTGTATTTAATAGAGATTATCTCATATTTTAAATAACATTGAATGTCCACTTTTAATCCATCGGGTCACTTACATGTCTATTTCCACTTTTGTGCTACATATGCTAGGTGTTTTTATTAGGGTAGTACCTTTAAGCTAGTGGCGTATCCCAATTAAGAGAGTGGAGGTTCAAAATTTGTACACCCATTTTGGGCAATCAAATAAAATTCCTTAAAAATTCACAATATTATCATACAATGTTGTGACACAATTTTTCATATAGTAAGCTTTATAAAATCATTCCTACCACAATTGAGTGTACCTTGTTTTAGTAATAAGATAATTATAACAAATAATATATATCATACATAATCCTTAATATCTATGGTCCATAATCTATTAAAGTTAGGTCTTATTATTTTAATTTTCGTTTCTATCCATAATCGATATAACCTTAGACTTATTATTTTAATAGGCTTTGTATTAAATTTAATGACCATATAAGTTTTTTTTTATAATATTTAAACTAAAAATTTAATATATATTATTTAAAACAAATATATTTTAATTAAAACTAAATGATAAAATTGTAATATTATGAAATCTAATATGTGTTTAAGTACAATGTAATGCTATTTTACATTTCAATACCTTTATTGTGTGTCCCTATCAACATATGCAACAACTCTTACCATTATCTTTTAATAGAAATATTATAATTTTAATATAAATATTATAATTTTATAATAATTCTTTTATATTCTAAAATAGCCCTAAGAAAGCTCACATTATTGAGATGGAAAATTTAATTTTATGCTTTGTTCCCAGATTTCATAATAACTACATGCCTTATCCCATCACCATAATTGATGTTGATGACCATGTAAGTGATAAAATGTAGTTATGAAAACAATATTAGAAAGTGGATTGTTATATTCCCTTTTAACAATGAACAAAAAAATCCAAACAGGTAGAAATGATGTGATGCTATCCCTTCAAACGGCTAGAAATCAAACGGCTACGGAGGACATGGCACGGTCACCACAAATTAGCCGTTGATTAAAAAAGGTGCGAGACAGAGTTATATGATAAGGATTTTGATTATGATGTTCACAAGTTAAATTACTTCTGATTCTCCTCTGCAAAGCTGGACACAGAAATAATGTTTTTTTAAACGACTTGGTGAAGGAGACCGTGCGAATGGATCCTCCCCTACTTGGTGAAGGAAAGCCTGCAATGTTTCGTGTCACACTGTGACTACATCCTGACGAAGGCCAACGTGGAGTTCTACAGTGTGGGATGGGGAGTTCTTAGGAGAGAAGTTGGGAGTTTTGACCCCAGCGCTTCCTGGGACTAGGAGAAGGGCGCGATTACGAGAATGAATAGAACAAGACGATGCCCTTCGGTGCTGGGAGGAGGATCTAGCCATTGGCACTCACCACAGCAATCTAATCATCTTATGGATGCGCAATATGGAGGAGTAGTATGGTTTCACTGTTGTCACAAAGAATCCACCAGAAGTCTCAGCAACCATTACTCCTGTGGAATGTAGCGCGGGGATTTGCGGAGGCAAAGTATCAACTGTATATACCTTTCCTAAGTGAGGCCGACATCGAGAGCTGCTTCCACCGGTGCAAATCTACTTATGAGGTTCTCTCTGGCTCTCTGATTCGATTCGTTTTCTAGTAGGTGTCATTTTTCGATTTCTCGGAGGTGTGAAATATTCATTTATATTGCATATTTTTATGATCAATTTCTAAGAAATATGGTAGCACACAAACACATCCCTATTCTTGTTTCCATTAATGTATAGTTTTATGAGATAAATTTTCGGATTAATCATATTATTAAAAGTATGAGATAAATTTTCGGATTAATCATATTATTAAAAGATTTGATTGATAGGGTTTGCACCTTCTTTAATCAGGATAAGGTTTGCGCCTTCTTTTAATTGCTTTATTTCCAAGCCGATGTCTGTCCAATTCAATACGCAGGGTCTCCCACGAGAAGATAAGATTACAGCAAACTGATCATTGGAAGGAAATAAGGCCCTAAAAAAACCTAGTTCCTGCCAGACAAGAAAGACAAGTTTCTACCTCTTCATTTGTATTTCTTGAAGTAAACCCTTTTCTTCATTTTCAAGTGGTTTTATAATTTTTGGATTAATACGGTGTTAGTAATAGCACCTATTTTTTCTATTAGAACTCTATTTTCAAACCCAGTTTATTCATCTTAGTTTTATTATTCCATTTTCTTTATGGTTTCCTGGGCTCGCCATAGTTTCTTTTTAATTCATTTCAGCCAGTTGTAATCTCTTTGTCTCAAATTTCTTGGTTATAATTTAGATATTTCTTTGTTAGATCTATCAAATCAAATCTGTTATGGATGTGTGGGATATGGCTGTGTGTAGTATGGAGGAGCAGTATGCTTTCACTATTGTCACGAAGAATCCACCAGAAAGAATCAGGACGAATGGAGAGCGGCGCTCGAAGTCCCCATGTTCCATTACTCCTGTGGAATGCACGCGGTGATGCTTGCATTGGGAATTTGCGGAGGCAAAGTATCGACGGTATATGCCTTTCATACGCGACATTGACACTGAGCTGCGCTGCTTCCACTGGATGCAAATCTATTTATGAGGTTCTCTCTCGCTCTCTGATTTGATTATTTTTCTCTGTTTCGATTCGTTTTCTAGTAGGGTGCCATTTTTTGGATTTTCCAAGTGCGAAATATTCATTTATATTGCATATTTTTATGATCAATTTATAAGAATTATGGTAGCACACAAATACGATCTCTATTCTTTTTCTTCCATTGATGCTATAGTTTTATGAGATTAATTGTAGGATTAACCATATTATTATGATTTTGATTGATAGGGTTTGGGCCTTTTTTTAATTGCTTACTCTATGAGATTAGATGATTTATATGAGATTATTGATTTCTAAAATGATTTTCAATTATGTTCTTATGATTTACAAATATGTTTTTCATTTATGTCTTATAATTTATGTTAGATTTTATTTTCACATTATTACTTTGGTTAAATTCAATGTAATTTTAAAATTGTATTTTCATACATTTAAATTATTTTAAAGATTTTTTCTTATTTAAACTTTTATTAATAGCTTTTCATTAATTTATTTTTTGAATGATTTCTTCATTAATATTCTAATATAGAGTAAAGTACCATAAGTTTGAGTAGCCTAGCCTAAGCTACTAAAGGATAGACTAAGTTAAGCTAGAGTAGGCTAGGTTAGGCTAGAATAAAGAAGAGTAGCTTAGGATAGGCTAGACTAGACTAGGATATCCATGTTAGAGTAGGTTAGGCTAGTGTATGCTAGGGTAGGCTAGAGTAGGCTAGGTTAGGACTAGGGTAGGTTAAGCTAGGCTAGGGAGGCTATGTTAAGATAGGATAGGCTAGGCGAGGCTAGGTTAGGGCTAATATAACGTAGGATAGACTAGGTTAGGAAGCAGTTAGGTCAAGATAGGGTAGGTTAGGGTATCTTAGGATAGGCTAGGATAGGCTAGGCTAGGATAGGTTATACTATGTTAAGCTAGGCTAGGTAAGATTACACTATGTTAGGCTAGGGTGATGTTAGGCTAGGCTATAGGTTAGGCCTAGGTTAGGTTAGGTTAGGTTAGGCTAGGTAGGCTATGTTAGCTTAGGTTAGTCAAGTTAGGCTAGGCTATGTTAGGTTAGGTTAGATTAGGTTAGGATAGGATAGGCAAGGATAAGATAGGCTAGAATAGGGTAGGGTAGGTTAGGGTAGGCTAGGATAGATTAGGCTAGTCTAGGCTCGGCCACGATAAGATAGGCTAGGATAGGCTAGGTTAGGATAAGATAGGTTAGGCTATGTTCGGCTAGGCTAGGCTAGGCTAGGCTAGGCTAGGCTAGGTTAGGTTAGGCTAGGCTAGGCTAGGCTAGGCTAAGTTAGGTTAGGTTAGGATAGGCTAGGCTAGGTTAGGTTAGGCCAGGTTAGGTTAGGTTAGGCTAGGTTAGGTTAGTATATGATAGGATAAGATAGGATAGGCTAGGTTAAGCTAGACAAGATAGGCTAAAGTTAGGTTAGAATGAGATTGATTAGGCTAGTATAGTTTAGGCTAAGATAAGTTAGGCTAGGTTAGGTTAGGCTACATTAGGCTAGGCAAGGCTAGCTTAGGCTAGACTAGGCTAGGCTAAGCTAGGTTAGGCTAGGCTGGGCGAGGTTAGGATAGGTTAGGTTAGGGGTTAGGATAGTACAGGTTGTGGGGTTAGGCCAGGGTTACGATAGGTTAGGTTAGGGTTATGTCGGGCTAGGCTACGCTAGGGTATGGTAGGCTAGGCAAGGCCACGCGTAGGCTAGGGTGGTGATAGGTTAGGCTAGGGTAGGGTAGGGGTAGGCTACGTAGGGTAGGATAGATTAGGGTAGGTTAGGCTAGGATAGGGTAAGATAGGGTAGGGTAGGGTAGGTAAGTTAGTAGATTAGGCTAGGATAGGCGCAGTAGGCTACATTAGGGCAATGCTAGGCTATGCTAGGCCAGGCTGCGGTGGCCGGCCAGCTAGTGTAGGCTAGGCCAGCAGGCTGGCGTGTAGGGTAGGCTAGGTTAGGGGTAGGCTAGGCTTAGGCTAGGCTAGGCTAGTGTAAGGCAGAGTAGGGTAGGGCAGGTTAGGGATCTTAGGTTAGGGTTAGGCCAGGTTGGGGGTTAGCAAGGCCAGGCTAGGCTAGGCAGGGCAGTCTAGGGAAGGTGCCACCCCAGGCTAGGCCAGAGAAGGCCAAGCTAGGCAGGGCAGTGTGATAGGGGAAGGTAGGTCACGCTAGGTTAGCTAGGCTATCCCAGGCTAGGCTAGGATAGGATGGTTCAGGATGGGCCACGCTAGGTGTGGGTCACGCTGGTAGGCCCGGCGAGCTGGCCAGGGCCAGCCATGCCAGACAGGTTAGTTAGGCTGGGCAATGTTGGGTGAGGCCAGGCTAGGCTAGGCCAGCAGATTAGGTTAAGCTTAGGTTAGGCTAAAGCAGTTAGGCTAGGTAGTGTATGGGTAGGGTTGCAGGGTAGGGTAGGGTAGGCAGGTTACAAGAGGTTGCGTTAGGTTAGGCTAGGCTAGGCTAGGCAATGCTGGGCCAGGGCTAGGCTAGGCGAGGTTAGGCTGCTTTCATAGGCTAGGCTAGGCTAGGCGAGGTGAGGCTAAGCCAGGGCTAGGCCAGGCTAGGCAAAGCCAGGTCAGCTGGCGTCGGCGCCAGGGCTGAAAAGGCCAGGTTAGTCGAGGCCAGGCCAGGCTAGGCGAGGTTAGGGCTAGGCCAGGCTAGGCTAGGTTAGTCTAGGTTAGGTTAGGATAGGTTAGGTTAGTTAGTCTAGGTTCCTGGGCTAGGCTAGGTTGCTTTAGGTTAGGCCGGGGTTAGGCTACATTAGTTTATGTAAGGCTAGGTTAGGTTAGGTTAGGTTAGGTTATTAGGCTAGGCTAGCCTATGTTAGGGATAGGTCATGAAGTAGGCTAGGCTAGGCTAGTGTAAGATAGTGTAGGCTATGTTAGGATAGGTTAGGCTAGGCAAGGCTAAAGCTAGGCTAGTGTAAGATAAAGGTAGCTATGTTAGGATAGGTTAGGTTAGGATATTTTAGGCTAGGTTAGGCTAGTTTATGCTAGGTTATGCTAAGCTATGTTAAGCTAGGATAGATAGGCATGGCTAGGTTAGGGTAGGCTTACCTAGTTAGGCTTGGTTAGGTTAGGTTAGGCTAGGTTAGGGTAGGCTATGCATTGTTGGTCATGGTTAGGTTAGGTTAGGCTATATTATGATAGTCTTGGATAGGTTAGGCTTGTGGCTAGGCTAGGCTAGGCTAGGAGATGTTAGGTTAGGTCGCTAGGCTAGGCTAGGGTAGGAGAAGTTAGGTTAGGTTAGGCTAGGGTTAGGTTTAGCTAAGTTGGGGCAAGGCTAGGCTAACTTAGGCTAGTGTAGGGTAGGTTAGGCTAGGATAAGGAAGGTTAGTTAGGAAGGGTTAGGCTAGGTTAGGCTAGGCTAGGTTAGGTTAGGTTAGCTTAGGTTTTCATTAGGTTAGGTTAGGGGATAGGCTATGTTAGGCAAAGCTAGGTTAAGCAAGCTTAGGATATGTCTGGCAAGGGCTAGGGTTAGGGCTTCTGGGCTGTGGCTAGGTTAGGCCAAGCCAGCTAGAGTAGGCTAGGTTAGGTTATGTTAGAGATATGGCTAGGTTAATCTAGGCTAGGCTACGATAGATTAGGCCAGTTAGGTTTGCATAGGGTTAGGGTAGGTTAGGCATGGCTAGCATGGCTAGGTTAGGCTAGATATGCTAGGTTATGCTCGGCTTGGTTAGGGTATGTAGGGTAGGCTAGGGCATGGCTTGGTTAGGCTAGGCAAGGTAGGCTATCGGTTAGGCTAGGTCAGTAGGTTAGGTTAGATATGCTAGATTAGGATAGGTTATGTTACGAGGTTAGGCTAGGTTAGGTTAAAACGTAGTTATGTTAATTTCTATGAGTTATGTTAAAATGGTCGACTTATATGAGGAATTTGCATGGAATTAAATAGAGTAAATTATTATGGCTATAATTGCATATTCCTGTGTTTATAATGATTATATTCCTGTGTTATATTTTCTAAGTTATATTTTGAGTTTGAGAGAATTCTAACTTAGGCTTTGGAAAGAGAATCTAAATAACTAGATTCTTAGAATATCTAATATAAAAAGAGGTAAGGTTAACCCTCAATATTAAACACATACATAGAAAGTACAAATTAAAACTAAAATAAATAAGGTAAAACTTCCACTTAAGAGGAGTTGAAAATTAACTGAACTATTGAGAGTTCTTATAAATGAATATGGGCAATGATTTTAGATAAGGAAACATGGAATATGTTTAATAGTATTGTATACCATTTATACAAGGTTTTGTGAGTACACAAATATATTGATTAGAGTGGAAAAAGTATACTAAATTTGTTATACTAACAAAATCCTTATCTTAGTAAATTATACTAGTAGATACTTTAACTTAGTTTTATAGAATAAATAGTAGGTTAAAGTATGTATACACAATCATAATTAGCATATATATGCATGACTTTGTATACACACACTTAAATATTAAATTTCATGAAGAATCCCTATCAGAGGTAAAGGGACTAGTACAAAGGAGTAGAGACCATGAAGCAACCACGGAAAGCTTTGTATTTAAACAGTATAAGAAATGTCATATTAAGATGTGTATTTGAAATTTTAGAAAATTATTTTTCATCGTTAATTACTTTAAATTACATAGGTAAATTATGTGGATTATAATGGAAAAAAAAAAAAACCTAACAAATACTCACAATGAGGGAATATAACTTAGGATAGGAAAAATACTCTAGAAAAGTTAAGGCCTAGCCAATACAAATTTAAAATGACACATGCCTTTACCTTCTATTAAAATATCAAGAATAAATTTATATTTTGTAGAAAATAAATTGAAAGAAAAGAACCCATGTTGGGTGTAGCCTTCCTATTTTTTTTAAAGATAAATTGTTGGTCAATTACATATAATGAATACAAGTATATATGAAAAATATAATAAGAATAACATTGAAAAATATATAAAACAAAGCAGAGCATAATTACATACTAGAGCATAGCTACAGAAAGACAACAATAAACTATGCGTTTACTATTCATACATTGCGTAGGAAAACAAGTATACAATTAGGTTCTTAGAAAATAACAAAAATGTGGAAATGGTATATCAACCCAACAATTAAAAGAAACATATATATATAATCAAAAGGTCTATAAGGACTTGAAAAAAATTATAAGATCTCGACCATATATACCTAATACATAGGTTAAATCAACGTATTGCCTAAATCATGGCATCAATGTCTCAAACATATAGATGAGCCACTACTGAAGTATACGAATGAACCGTAAGGAAGAGAAAGGAACTAACTTAGTCTTGATTGTTGAAAAGAGTCACCGTATAGCAAAAGTATAGTACAAATGCACTCGATTGAATCGATACCTATATGAGAGTAAAAACAATGGAATTTAAACAAGTGTAAAAGAACGTGATTGTATTTATCCCAAAAAATGATGATTTATTTTAATAGAGAATGAACCCAAAGTATATATTCTTCGCATCGAATGTGGTGCATCCATTTCTATTACCTTGTACAGTCAACAACAAATAAATGTTACCATAATATCCTAAAGAAAGAGAGTAAGTGAAGAAAGAGTGGTAATTATTTTTCAGGAGTGAAGAACTCTATATCAAATAATGAATGGTGCAACAAAATTATAAGTAATAATATTTTAAATAACCATTTTAAAAGAGAGAATAAAAATAATGGAAGAATTAGGGTTTAATAATTAAAAACCATGAAGAGAGAGTAACTATTTTCTCGCTAAGAATATAAGAATTAGGTGATATACATTGATAATTAAGAAAATATTTCAAGCCCAAAAGGCATGGTCATTACTAGAATAAAAAAAAAAAATCAATAAATAACATTTAGGTTTCAAGGATAAAAACCCTAGGTAGAAATGCGAAATCAACCTTGTAGTGACAATTGGTTGGAATGCAAAGTTAAAGCCAAAATAGAAATTACCAAGGATACCATGGAGGAGTAAACAAGCAACTAGTAAATCAAAGTGAGGTGGAATTCATAGAGAATTAAGGGAAACAAGTATTGATAGAGGAAATTCACCTTGAATCGCTGTATAAGAAGAAAATAATTCGGTAGTGGATCACATTAAGGAATACTTGAGATTGCTCTAATTAAAAACCCCTTCATTTCTACATTTTCTAATGGATAAAAATACACAAGTCGTAAAACCAAATATGAGAATTAGGTGAGTTGAAGTAACAAGAACAAGAACAATGGAATTAAGTGAAGAATGTCACTTCCGTGACAAATAGATCCACAAGCATTCCATTCTCATGTAAATATGTCAAATAATGGAGAAAGTGAGAATAATAGCTCGGGAATAGGTATAAAATAATAAATATAATATTCAAAATATTTATCAAATAATAAAAATAATAAGTGTTGTACTCAATATTTTACAAATGACCCTATGAAATAATTAGGTATCTTCGTCTTTAAACAAATTGAAGGGTTGCAAAATACTTAATTCAATTCTATTTTAGGTATCTTCGTCTTGGAAATTGGGTCAAATGGGAGAAGAAAAATACCTAGAATTCCATTAGTACGTCCAAATAATTCCATTTTATTTATAAATTATTTTTTAGGAGTCTCTTAATAACCATAACATCAAAGCATAAGTATTGGTATTGGATGATTAACTTTATAGTTTTTTTTTTTTATGTTTTTCAATTATGGTTTGAGGATTTTGATTTTATAAATTATATAATATTTATTTCTTTCCAAATAAAAATATTTAAAGTATTTATAGATTAATAAAATAATAAACATTATGGTGGAAATTTTACAAAGGAATCTATGAAATAATTAGGGTAATTTCTTCACAAATAAATTAGACACCTAATTGTATTGGAAATTGGGTCGAATATGAAATAATTAGGTATCTTTTCTATAAACAAAATTGAATTGAAATTGGATTTAATTAGAAAAGAAAATACTCAAATTGAAAAAATTCCACTAGGATGTCCAAATAATTCCATTTTATTGATAAATTATTCTATTCTTAAGTAGAAATAATTCCTTTTTTTTTAAATAATTTTTTTTAGGAGCCTTTCTAATAACCATAAAGTCAAATCACAAGTATTGGTTGATTAGATTTATAATTTTGTGAGTTTTTTTATCAATTAAAAATATTAGTTGACTTAACATGTGGTCCTCAAAATCAGTTCCGGATGACCTTTTCTAGTAAAAAAATATATATTTTCTAATGATTTTAGATGAGATTATTTGATTTAAATAATTTTCAATTATGTTTTTATGATTTATGACTATGTTTTTCATTTAAAAAAATAATTTTTCATTTATATCTTATAACTTGTGTTAGATTTTGTTTTTACATTATTATTTTCTTTTAAATTCAATGTATTTTAAATTGTATTTTCATACATTCAAATTATTTTAGATAATTTTTGTTATATTTACAATTTTATTAATAGCTTTTAATTTATTTTGTTATATCAAAATTATATAATTAAATGAAATAATTTTTAGGAAAATAAAATTATAGAAATTTGAGTACTAGAATAAGTTAACTACTATATTCAAAGAACACCCATAAACATAACCTTCCGTAGAAATACTTTGTTAGTAAATTGATATTGATATCTTAACAAATTGACTAGTGAACTCGCCTACAACCACTTCCGTATTAGTATGAGCTAAGTTAATTCACTACGAGTTAATCAACTGAATTTGTCATGGACTTGTAATATAAATACCATACACATATATACTATAAAAAGCCATATAACTATCACAATATGCATCCATATACAAATAAATTGCCCTTCTAGTAAGCAAGAACACACAAATATAAGATTCTATGAACCTCATGAAAGATAGCTCATAAAGAATATCAAAAAGTCCATAAGAAAAATTTAAATAGAATAAAGAAAAAAATATCAAAAGAAAGGGAATAAACTACCCAATGAATAAAAATAAGCCATAATTACACAACCATTAAACAAAACTAAAAGAAAACACAATTGGGTTATTCATATTTTTCCACCATATCGGAAACTTGAAAAAATCAAGTGTTGGAAGGTGAAACTTGAGGAGAAGTACCAAAATAATGGACTTGAAAACTCTATGTCAAGTCAGCTTGGAAGATGGGTCCAAAACTCCCGTAGTCCGAGACAGGGTTTGAGGGTAGCGTGTGTACCGCAAAGTAGATCTCACAATCAACGAAACGAGAATGATTTTGGAGGAAAAAAAAATAATATGCATTAGCAAATAATTAAATTGTGTGAATTCCCATTTATATTACCCAAGTATATGGCAATGGAGCTTGCGTTCTTCACCATGTTGCTGAAAATGGAATATAAGTTAGCTCTAAGGTAGGGAAAACCATATCCAAAAGAATATCTAACGAAACCATACACGCATACATGCAGTAGGAAGAGCCATTAAATTACCTAAGAAAGTAAAGTAAAACAAAGGATTGATGCCTTTGTGCTATGATTGGGTCTTATGGCTATAGAGACACCTCGCAAGGCCGAGTAAAATTGTTATCGTGAAATAATTGAACTTTGTGGAATTTTCCTTTGGCATATATAAAACTCGGTGCTTGTAAGTAAATATTGTTCTAATGGAAATTTAAAGGGTATTAGGCATAAAAATTCAATTAGTAACTCACTAAGACATACGAAGAGGGAAGAAGTGAATTCGTCACCTTATGTAGCCATGGTTCTTGGAGATGAACCAATGAACCCAAAAAGACACATCGACTCGTTAACCTATACATTAGAAACTCGAGTGTTGATGAAAATAATTTCACATCTTTAGGAGGATATGGAAAACCACAATCCAAATTTCAAAGTGGATAATAACCACTCTTAGAAAATTTAAATTTACAAAAACTACCAAGTGTAGAACCCTTACTATGGAAAATGAAAAACATGAAATAGTCTATTGAACCATAATACTCCGGGCTCCATAAATAGTGCACTATTGTTGGGCCGTAAAAATAGCGTTGGTAGATTTGTGGCTATTACTAGTTTCCAATCACAGGAGAGAAAAATTTCGATTAGTTCACAAGAAATGTCTATACAAGCTAAAGGTTTGGGTGGAAAGATAAGAACCATTACATGGGGACAACGAATCTACACCCTTCACGTAGTCATACCATACCTTGTGCTCATCATGTGTCATCATTCGCTCATTAGATGGGATAGCGTTGGCCGCATGGACGCATTAGGGGTAATGTACTTGTCATGTGGCGCAGTTACCATACATAATTTATGTGATATGACCTAATGGTATAGGAATTAATAAATGACCATATTACTTGGGGAAATAAATAAGAAATGGGGGTTGGATAGTTAGGTTTAAATGTTATAAGATTCATCTAGGGAGATGATTCTTCGATATAGTAATTTCGAAAATGATCCAATTATAATCATAGGGGAAATTAAACATGCATGAAACATTAGGTAATAAGTGCATAGATATACTTCGTATGCGTATGATGGTTTCTGAGTGATGGGACTTCCGCCCCTTGGTGGATCCCGAGGGAGTTCTCTTGTTGTGGCCATATGGCCCCCTGCTGCCATTACTCACACATTAATCTCGCCAACTCGGTTTCGCTTAACACCGTTGACCCTACTTGTCATTTACCCTCGCCTTGGCCGGTTCATTTGGCTATGGATCTCATTCTCGGGGATAATTCGTCTCGCTCATTGTGTTTTTTATAGTCATCCTTCTCCCCGTCCGTGGTAGTTGCTCCCCCGCTTGCATCGTTCCAAGAACGCACCCAAACAAAGTCGACGTTTCTCCATCCTCGGGGATGCTTGGAAACTCTTCTCCAGGTTTCCACTTCACCCGGTACCTCGCCCATCGTCATCTCACCCCTCGTTTGCCTTCTCACGTGCCTGATTTTTAGAGATCTTCGTTGCATCCCCGATCGCTCCTTCGCCTCAAGCACTCATGGCTTCATGCGGCTTCGATGCCCTCGGCTCAGCAACAGAATGCATTGCGGGTACAGAACGGAAAGGTAGGCACTCTTCCCGCCTCGCCCTTCCATTAGCTCGCCCTCGGCATCTTCTCGAGGAGGACGGGAGATTGAAGTTTACTTGGATTTTTTGGGCATCGAGAGGCATTCTCCTACCTCCCCGGAAGCACTCACTTTGTTCCACCTTCACACCTCCTCCGCCTATCTCTGGCCGCCCCGTCTCTAATTTTCCCACCAACCCACTTCTCCGCCGCCTTTCACAAAGGGCAGAATTTCGCTTTCCAATTGCTCCTCAAACATGCATGTTCTCACCGTTTTCATCACTACATACTCGTTTGCGAAGAATCCCTATCCCAGCCTCCTCTAGCTTCAATGCCCCGCCCTCGCCCCTATTTCGCCTAACCCTTAGCCCTCCCATGCAAATATCGACATTCTAGCCCCGTTGAGCCGCCCGCATTGGTCATTCCATTCTTGGAATGGAAAATTTGTGGACTTCTTCGCAAGAGTGGCGTGCCGTAGAGGGACAAACGAAGATGGAGAAGCCGAGCTTGGTTCCAGGATCGTGGAAGAACAAGAGTCCCCTACTCCCCGAACGGTGACTTTGATCCTCGCATGCTTCTTCGTTGCATAAATTTTCGACCTCATGGAAGAATTTTTTGGTTTTTGAGTTTATATTCAGTCAGTAAAGATATAAAGCAGACCCAGTTTCATCGTCTCGTCGTATCACAATACCTTTACTATTTTACCCGTTTCGCTTCTAAGGGCTAGGAATTTATTTTAAAAGAAATCGCGGTTTGCCACTCGGGGAAGTTCAGCTTGCTAAGGTTAAGATTGGAATATCAAGCCCAGCTTCTCGTGCTCACATAATCGAAACTAGCGCAGCTTTGTACTATTATGTTTTATAAATAGATTTAGTTTTACCGAGAAAAAAATAAGTGCATAAATATAATTCATCAAGATTAACTATTTACCAAATACAATAAGAAAATATAGGAATTATATGCCATGCAATAACATATACAAATGATTTAGAAGTGTAGTTAAAAAAACAAAATAATGTGTCATATATGAAGAACAGAGTGACATTTTAATTTATATGGTAAAATCAATGTTAATTTATAACTACTATCTATATGTTATATATTTTAATGGGATATGTGATTTATTTTATCTAAATAATGTTAGTAATTTTATTAATTAGAAACAAAATTACAATAAAAAAAAAAAAATTGAAATTAAAAAATATTTACATCTAGCTTCTAGCATGTAAGAGCTAAATGTCTACACATCTACTCAATATTAACAGATGGCCTCTCTCGTGTAATGATTATAAAAAGCTATGATTAAATATAGTTTTTGTTTTCAACTTTAATTATTTAATGGATTATTACTAGCACCCATGTCTATGTGTGAAAAACTCTAATATTTTTAAATTGATTCTCCTAATCTTATTATTGGGCTTATATAAGTCAAATTTTGATAAATATTTAATAGGTGTTTAACTAATGTGTAGGAATTGGACTACTTACAACTTTATGTTCCACTCTTTCACATCATAAATTTCATATGAACCTTGTATATCCCATTTTTTTATATGAAAATCCATTATCTTTCAGTCAAACATAAGCTTAAACACACACAAAGGTCTTCCATAATAGTTCGAATTTTTCACAATCTAGTTCTTTGCTTCACTTTAAATTCCATAGTATCCACATAAAAAATATATTCATTGTTATTCATGACTGATTTTGATTTCTTTTATTATGTTTACAAGCTTGTTATGTTCTTGCATAAAACTAAACTCACTCATGGATAGCAAGTAGTTGTCAACTAAGTCACCTAATTCATTTTAGTATTCAAGTTTGAGAATATATGTGTGTGTGTGTGTATGTGTGAGATGAAATTATGTATTCTCCCTAAAGATATGATTAAAATATCACTTGTAATATATATTCATCTAATTTTAATAATAATTTGGTAGGATTTTAAAAACTTCAAAAACATAATAAAAATAATAAGTTATTATAAAATTATGATTTTTTTAAATATTATTCTTATTTATAAAATAAATAAATTATTATTTAAATATTTTAATAATAATAAAAGAATTAATTAATTTGATTTATATAATGTAAACTCAAACTTAATTTAGATTAAAAATATTTAAAAATTAATATTTAAAAATTAATATTTATACTATACAAAAAAATTAATTCATATTGAAATTATTAAATTAAATTGTATCTATACGTTGTACCGCTTCTTAGTGTTAAGGAACCAATCAAGGACCATGGTGATGTCACTAAAATAACATTGTCAAGGTCATTACAATGAGTGAGTATGGAGTTGTTCAAAAGCTAACAAAGAGGTCTCAAATATCACTAAGCTTCACCCTTTTTCAATAAAAAATAAAATTCTTAGGTCGAATTCCGTTGAACTTCTCAAATCACTCTTCATAGTTCTTCTAGCATTCATATATGGATTTCATTATAGATTGACGTTTATGGAAAATTAAATTAAATATATCTGAATTCATATTAGGTTCACAATTTTGAAATTTGGAGGATAATATTAGCTAAACCCGGTGACTTTTGATGTCAAGGCCACCTAGTATTTATGGAGGTCTATGTAAAACGGCTTCACTTCTATTATATTTTTTTTAACTTAAAAAATCATATAATAGAGATTATCTTATATTTGGAATAACATTATGTCCACTTTTAATCCATTGGTCACTAACATGTCTATTTCCACTTTTGTGCTACATATGTTAGGTGTTTTTATTCAGTAGCACCTTTACTAGTGGCAGATCCCAATTAAGAGAGTGGAGGTTCAAAATTTGTACACAATTCACAATATTATCATACAATGTTGTGACACAATTTTTCATATAGTAAGCTTTATAAAACCATTCCTAACACAATTGGAGGTACTTTTTTAGTAATAAGATAGTTATAACAAATACATATCATACATAATCCTTAATATCTATGGTCCATAATCTATTAAACTTAGGTCTTATTATTTTAATTTTCTTTTCTACCCATAATCAATATAACCTTAGACTTACTATTTTAATCCACTTTGTATTAAATTTAATGACCATATTAGTTTGTTTTTATAATATTTAAAAAAACTAAAAAGTTCATATATTATTTAAAAAAATATATATTTTTAATTAGAACTAAATGATAAAATTGTAATATTATTAAATCTATTATGCTTAAGTACAATGTAATGCTATTTTACATTTCAATAACTTTATTCTTGTGTCCCTACTCACATATGCAACAACTCTTACCATTATCTTTTAATTGAAATATTATAATTTTAATATAAATACTATAATTTTTTAATAATTCTTTTATATTCTAAAAATATCCCTAAGCAAGCTCACATTATTGAGATGGAAAATTTTATGGTTTGTTCCGTGACTTCATAATAACTACTCGCCGTATCTCATCACCATAATGGATGTTGATGACCATGTAAGTGGATAGAATGTAGTTATGAAAACAATATTAGAAAGTGGATTGTTATATTCCTTTTAACGATGAATAAAAAATCCAAACAGTAGAAATGATGTGTTGCCATTCCTTCAAACGCTAGAAACCAAACTAGCTAGGGAGGACGTGGCACAACCACTCACAAATTAGCCGTTGATTAAAAAAAGCTGCGCAGGGCAGTAGTGCTATATAATGAGGATTTTGAATATGATGTTCACAAGTTAAATTACTTTTTATTCTCCTCTTCAAATGGGATACGTAAATAACGTTTTTTTAAAACGACTTGGTGAAGGAGACTGTGCGAATGCATCCTCCCTACTCGTGAAGGAGAGACTACATCCCCGGGAAAGACCAACGTGGATTTCTACAAGGTGGGGACGGGAATTTCACCCCGCTTCCCCGGACTAATGAGAAGGATGTTGACATTACGAGAGTGAATAGAATTAAGATGAGGAGGATCCGTCCATTGGCACTCACCACATCAATCTAATCATCTTATGGATGCATGCAATAGGGAGTAGTATGCTTTGATCGTTGTCACAAATAATCCACCAGAAGTCCCCATGCTCCATTACTCCTATGGAATGCGTCATGGATTTGCGAGGCAAAGTATCGATTGTATATACCTTTCCTAAGTGAGGCCGACATCGAGTCAGCTTCCACTCGGTGTAAATCTATTTATGAGGTTCTCTCCGGCTCTTTGATTCAATTCGTTTTCTAGTAGGTGCCATTTTTGGATTGGGAGGTGTGAAATATTCATTTATATTGCATATTTTTATGATCAATTTCTAAGAAATATGGTAGCACACAAACATGATCTCTATTCTTGTTTCCATTAACGTATAGTTTTAAGGAGATTAATTTTCGAATTAATCATATTATTAAAAGATTTGATTGATAGGGTTTGCACCTTTTAATCAGATAAGGTTTGCACCGCTTTAATTGCTTTTTAAGCCGATGTCCGTCCAATTCAATATGCAGTGGTCTCCCACGACAAGATAATATTAAGAACAAATTGGATCATTGGATGTAAATAAGGCCCTAAAGAAACCTAGTTCCCGCTAGACAAGAAAGGTAAGTTTCTCAGCTTCTTCATTTTTTATTTCTTTAAGTAAACTCCCCTTAGTGAATTATATGTAGTCTTTTCTTCATTTTCAAGTGTTTTTATAATTTTTGATTTACGGTGTTAGCATAGCACCTATTTTTTTTTATTACAACTCTATTTTCGTGTCCAAATCCAATCTATTCATCTCATTTTTATTAGTAAAACCCGCATTATTCATCTCAAGCTTCTATTATTCCATTTTCTTTATAGTTTCGTCAAGTCTTTCTATAGTTTCTTTTTAATTCATTTCAAATTTTGGGGCTTGTAATCTCTTTGTCTCAAATTTCTTGTTATAATTTAGATATTTCTTTGTTAGATCTATCAAATATCAAATCAAATCTCTTATGGATGTGGGCTATGGATGTGTGCAATATGGAGGAGTATGCTTTCACCCAAGTAGTCACTTAAGAATCCACTGCAAGAATCCTGACGAATGAAGCGCGGCACTCGAAGTCCCCATGTTCCATTACTCCCGTGGAATGCAAAGTGTGATGCTTGCATTGCGAATTCGCGGAGGCAAAGTATCCACCGTATATGCCTTTCATACGCGACATCGAACCTAGGTCACAATTGCCTTGCTGCATGCAAATCTATTACGACGTTCTATGGCTCCTTGATTTGATTCTTTTCTCTCGTTTCGATTCGTTTTCTAGTAGGATGCAATTTTGGATTTCTTCCAAGTGCGAAATATTCATTTATATTGCATATTTTTACGATAAATTTCTAAGAATTCTGTACCACACAAACATGATCTTTATTCCTTTTTTTCCATTGATGTATAGTTTTCTATTTTTTTTTTTCCATTGATGTATAGATTTATGAGATTAATTGTAGGATTAACCATGTTATTAAAAGATTTTATTGATAGGGTCCTGGGCCTTTTTTTAATTAGGATAGAGTTTGGGCTTTCTTTTAATTTCTTACTCTATGAGATTAGATGATTTAGATGAGATTACCTGATTTCTTAAAATGATTTTCAATTATGTTTTTATGATTTACAAATATGTTTTTCATTTGTCTTATAATTTATGTTAGATTTTATTTTCACATTATTACTTTGGTTAAATTAAATGTATTTTAAATTGTATTTTCATACATTTAAATTACTTAAAGAAGTTTTCTTATATTTAAACTTTTATTAATAGCTTTTAATTTATTTATTTTTTGAATGATTTCTTCATTAATATTCGATATAGAGTAAAGTACCATAAGTTTGAGTAGCCTAGCCTAAGCTACTAAAGGATAGACTAAGGTAAGTTAGTAGGCTAGGTTAGGCTAGAATAGGCAAGAGTAGCTTAGGGGGTAGGCTAGACTACCTAGGATAGGTTAGGTTAGAGTAGGTTAGGCTAGTGTATGCTAGGGTAGGCTAGAGTAGGCTTAGGTTAGACTAGGGTAGGTTAAGCTAGGCTAGGGAGGCTAAGTTAAGCTAGGCTAGGCTAGGGAAGGCTAAGTTAGGCTACTACATAGTGTAGGATAGACTAGGTTAGGCTACGTTAGGTCAAGATAGGTAGGTTAGGGTATCTTAGGCTAGCGTATAGGCTAGGCTAGGATAGGTCGATCATGTTAAGCCAGGCTGTGGTGTAAGAGCACACTATGTTAGGCTAGGCATGTTAGGCTAGGCTAGGTTAGCTCAGGTTAGGGGTTAGGTTAGGTTAGGTTAGGCTAGGCTAGGCTATGTTAGCTTAGGTTAGGCCTGGCTAGGTCAGGCTATGTTAGGTTAGGGTAGGGTTAGGTGAGGATCGATAGGCTAGGATAGGATAGGCTAGAATAGTGGTAGGCTAGGTTACGCTAGGTTAGGTTAGGTTAGGGTAGGATAGATTAGGATAGTCTAGGTTGGGCCACAATAAGATAGGCTAGGTTAGGATAAGATAGGTTAGGCTAGGTTAGGTTAGGCTATGCTATGTTAGGCTAGGCTAGGTTAGGTTAGGTTAGGCTAGGCTAGGCTAGGTTATGTTAGGCTAGGTTAGGTTAGGATATGATAGGATAAGATAGGATAGACTAGTCTAGGATAGGTTAGGCTAGGATAAGATAGGCTAGGTTAGGTTAGGATGAGATTGATTAGGCTAGGATAGTTTAGGCTAAGATAAGCTAGGCTAAAGTTAGGCTAGGCTCGGGTTGTGCTAGCTAGGCCAGTAGGCTAGGCTAGATAGGTTAGGATAGGTTAGTTTAGGTTAGTTTAGTTTAGGTTAGGATACATTAGGCTAGGCTAGGCTAGCTTAGGCAAGATTAGGCTAGGCTGGGTTAGGTTAGGTTAGGCTACGTAGGTTAGGATAGTAGGTTAGGTTAGGGTTGGGTCAATAGGCTATGCTAGGATAGGCAGGTTGGAAAAGGGAAGCCATAGTAGCACAGGTTAGGCAAGGACAGGGCAGGGTAGGGCAGATAGAATAGGGCAGGATAGATTAGGGTAAGTTAGCTGACAGGGTAGGATAGGCAGGGGCAGGTGGTGGCGGGTGAAGCTTAGACCAGGACAAGCCAGGGCAGGCCAGGTTAGGGCAGGCCAGGCTAGGCAGGCCAGGCCAGGGCAGGCTATAATAGGCAGGCCAGGCCAGGGCAGGCCAGGGCCACGCCAGGCCGCTGCGGTGGGCCGTGCAGTGCAGGCCAGCCAGCACAGGGGCAGGCCAGCCAGACAGAAGAAGCCAGGCCAGGCCAGGCCAGCCAGGGCAGTTTGCCGTGCAGAAGGGCAGGGCAGGTTAGGAGCCAGGGGTTAGGCCAGGGCAGGGCAGTTAGGGCAGGCCACCCCAGGCCAAGCCAGAGCAGCCAAGCCAGGCAGGCCAGGGCAGAAGTGCTGGCTCAGCATAGGCCAGCCATCTTAAGCCAGGCCAGGACATGACGGTCGTGGTGGGCTAAAGCAGGGTGACAAGGCTAGGCTCGTTTAGGTTAGGCTAGGCTGGGCTATGCTAGGCTATACGGTTAGGCTAGGCTAGGATAGGTTAGGTTAGTTGGGCAAGGTTGGGGTGGGAGGCTAGCCTAGGTAAGGTTAGGTTAGGCTAGGTTAGGTTGGTTAGGTTAGGTTAAGGTAGGTTAGGTTAGGTTATGTTAGGTTAGGGGCAGGATAGGCCGGAGGCTAGGGTAGGGTACGGCAGGGTAGGTTACGGTGGGTTATGTTAGGTTAGCCAGGTTAGGCTAGGCAACGCTGTTAGGCCAGGGCCAGGCTGCACGATGTTAGGCTGCTCATACCAGCCAGGGCTAGGCTAGGGTTAGGCCAGGCCAGGGCTAGGCTGTGCCAGGGTTGGGGCCAAGGTTATGCCAGGCCAGGGCAAAGGCCAGGCTGGGCCAGGCTAGGCAAGGGCCATGTTAGCCGAGGCTAGGCTAGGCTAAGCGACGCTAGGCCAGGGCTAGGCTAGGCCAAGGATGCCAGGCTAGGCTAGGCCAGGCCAGGGTTATTCCAGGTTAGGTTAGGATAGGTTAGGCCAGGTTAGCCAGGCTAGGTTAAGCCAGGTTAGGTGGTTAGGCTAGGTTAGTTTAGGTAGCCCAGGTTAGGTTAGTTTAGAAGAAGAAGGCGTTAGGACAGGACAGGTTAGGCTAGGCTAGGGCTAGGCTAGGCTAGGTACAGTGGGGTTGGCTATGTTAGGCTATGCTACGGTTGGGTATGTTAGGTCATGCTACGGTTGGGTATGTTAGGTTACAAGGTTAGGATAAGTTAGGTTACATTAGTATAGGGTAGGTTATTTTAGGGTCTAAAGAAGCTAGTATGTAGCTAGGTGTAATATCCCAAAATGTGAACTATGAGCAAGGGATGCCTCGAAAAATACATTTTTTTCAAAGAATGACTCCTAGAGGATTCGAAACCAAGACATGGATCCCTTAGATCAATGTATCTATGACCTAACCAAGAGGAGGCTCCAAAAATCACTCTAGGTTGAACATTCCCCACACCTAGTTATCTTGGAAAAGTGCCCAATGAAGGGACCTGATTCATGTATGAACAAGGGATAGAGTAATAGCGTTATTTTTATGAGCTTGAATACATGAAGATGTAGGTAGCCAAAAAATTTATAATATACTAGCAAGAGAGTACACCTTGACGAAAGAGTCACTCGTATTTGCAATAGAAGCCTCAATAAACATCATATACATGAAATGTGAAATATACCGTTACACTCGTAATGCCCTAGGCTATGACCGCATAGTTTATAGGAGATACCGCAACATACTGAATAATAATACAAATATATAAAAATATATGGCTCAAGAAATGTAGGAGAAAGCTCTCAACCCCATAAAACAATAATACAACAATCCTTAGAAGGATTGTCCGAAATATATACAAAATGGAAAAATTGGGCAGAAATGTCTAGAGTTGCGTAGCAAAGGAAACTCGAGAATCGGAACTAGATGAGATAGTTGAAGATGATGCACAATATGAGTATATCTCCCCTCTAATGTATCTTCCAAGTGAAAATTTGATCCTATCACCGAAGATCTTACCCTCCAATCAAAATTGCAAACTCCCTCTCGCAAATGTATCTTCGAAAATAAAACAATCACTAAAGGATACCGCGTTTTAGGTGGAATAAAATGTGTTGGCCAAATGCAAAGATCTGAAATATGCTATGAATCCTCCCTTACTGATCTCCCAAAGAAAATAAGTCTCTCTCCCTCTGAAGAGCAAGCCAAAAATGGTGTTTTGGAACTTCCATCGTAACACCGCAACACAATGTTATAATTGCTGCAAATAACGTTGTAGTTGAAGGAGGTGGCTTGACCTTGAGCATGAATGTGTAGAAATAAAGGAAATCCCTCAAGAGGCCTCTCAAGAATGAGAATGAATCCTAAAGAGGAATTCCTTATGCTAAACAACACTACAACTCTGCTAAACAATGAGACTGCGAATAGTTTAAGCAAACTAAGAAATCACTAATCATAAGCATGAGTTACAATGGATGCCTCGCTTCCTCCCTTTTAAAAAAATGCAAGCTCCTCTCCATGGGTCCCACTCATTAGGGTTTTCCATCAAGGAAAATTCCTCCTCCCTTCACCGCGCTGCCCCACAAGATGATCTCCACCTCCTATCACCGCGATATTTGACTATGAAACTTAATCTTGTCTTTATGCAATGTCCTCTTTCACACATGAGGGTGTGAAATCCAACTCCACTATCAACATCTTCTTTCATACGAAGAGGTATTTTATTCCTCATTTCTGAATTATATGGGCCTCCTTACCCATTTATTCATTTCCTAAGTGAAAACAACAAAAATTAATGTTCCATTTAGCTGCATGCTAAAAAGTGGAATATTGCGTCCTCCACTCCCAAATGTCGATCATTCCTCAAAAAACTACATAAGATAAAATCCTCCAAGGATCAAGTGTTTTCTCATCAATATATCTCCAAGTTTTCCCTCCAACATATGCAAACTAGCTTTTGGTGAGCATCCCAAGTAGCTATCATGTAAGAAATAAACATCTATGGAGGCAAAAATTGGCCGTCTATGAGCCTTTTGAGGCATGATATTTGACATGAATTGGATTTACCATCCACATATGAATCTCCCATCCCAAAGAAATCATCCATACAAAGTGAGTTACCTCCCAACATGGAAACCATGCAAATCTCCTTCAAACTTGAGCTCCAGAAATGAAGATGGGCTGAAAATGTTCATATGGTAAGCATCACAGCCTACCCCATGCTATCCTCCTCTCCACTTGTGATAAGTGTAGAGTGTGTTATTATCTCAGTTACAATGGTATTGCCTCCTAAGTGGAAAATGAAGAACAATCCTCCAAGGATCTCCCTTCCAACATTGGAGAACAAGGTGGCCCAAAACATTTCATCCATGATGAACACGACATGGTCATCATAAAGTATCCAAATGGGAAGTATGCTTAAGGTTTTACATGATGATGCATGATACAAACAATGTCTCAAGAGGACACAACACAAGCCTCATCCATCGTAACTTCAAAAAACAGCATGGAAAGTAATATGAAAAAATCATCACATCTACTAATGAATAGTGAATGGTTGAATTCGTCAACAATACATGATCAAACACTTGCTCATGGTTATACAATGAATGGCTATAAAACTCATGGCCCACCTAAAAGAAAACAAATGTGTGGCTATGTTGGACATATCTCCTCCCATGCTCCCATTAGAACACAATGCAAAATGTGGGAATTATCTCTCCTCAAGGAGACATCCAACTCATGTGTCAATTCCCCAATCATGCTCTCAACAATAATAGAAATATTAGCAACAATGAAGTCATGATCAATACAAGAATGAAGGAGATATTGATGGCTTCCATGTGGTGTTTGAAGATACCAATAGCCTCCTAAGTATGTACAACACAGCTTCACAAACTCGCTTCTAAATTTACATGGAAAAATGTTTTTTGATACATGGTCAATCATGCATGTCATCATATAGTAAATGGTTGGGTGCAAAAAATAAACATACATGTAATGATAAAACATTTTCCCAAGGCCACATAAAAGATGGCTATGTTCATCATATAGTTTGGCCCAATTTTGATCATGGATCAATATGAAAAACTTACCCTTCGTGGAGAAATGCACCGTACAGTAATGTTAAGAGCATGAATGACAAAGTTAGCCAATCAATAATTGGAAAAAGAAAATTCTTACCATATGCCGGAAGTAAGATGACACATGGGTCCATAAATGAGTCCTCCATAGTGGTTTGCATGCATCCATGAAGAGGAATGAACTATGTGTTGCATGAAGATCCTCCTTTGCTTGAAGCCCAAGTCTTAAAGAACATATCATCGTAATAGATGTCTCCATCCACTACCCTATCATCCTTACCCCTCCTTCCACCAAGTGCATCCGATATGAAGTGATCCTAGGACACCCATCCATATACCCTTAGAGAGAGAGTGCAAGACATAGGGATGATGGAGGAAAAAGCGACCGAGTTGGGAAGGGGATTTTGATGTTAGGATCAAATATTCCATGTTGAAGAGCAGCTTTAGGGAAGCTCAAGCATAGAATTCAAGATTGCAATATCAACTTCAACAAAAAGACAAACAAATGGCCACCATGGAAGATTTGTGCATGGAGGCGATTAAACATGGGGGACACCCACTCGACCCTATGCAAACGCCTACCTCAAAGAAAAAATGGATCCTATTTAAAATCATGATACTAGCCTCTCACGGTTCCTTTACCTTTTCTGATAACTAATGAGAATTCATTGAAATTTTCAACCAAAATACATGGCGTACAAGGAAAATATGGTAGAATTCTACATGCACAATATCTTGTTGGAAAACTTGAACATTTGGGACCATAATCCTAGAATGGGAGACATGCGGTTAATGGAATTAGCCTCTTAGATGGTTAAAGAGAAAGCTAGGGAGCACAAGAAGTAAGGAGGGTCATGAGGAGAGAAAATAGGGAGCCTATACATATTAGGGAAAACTATTTTGTAATATCCCTCGCATAAGCCACCATAAAAAACTCTCATAAAATGAGGGTTATCAAATAATTAAATATTATTAATTATTATATTATATTAATGAAGAATATTCTTTAATTGTTGATTATAAGAATATTGGAAGAATTATTTATTAATTATTTTATTTATAATAATTTATATTCTTCCATGGAAATAAATTATATTTCCAAGTTATATATTTTATGAGTTTTAGAAATAATGAGTAATAGATTTGGAAAAACTATGATAAGTGATATTTTTCTCATAAGGAAAAAGAAAATCTACCTTTAAAAATAAAAGCATGGGGATTTATGGAATGCTTTTCTGATTTGCAAAAATCAGATTTATGGAGGCTTTATGGATTGCTTTCGTGATTTAGAAAGCCGGAATGCTTTTATGATTTGTAAGAAAAATATGGAATTATTTTATGATTTAGAAAAAGTTGGAATACTTTTAGGATTTAGAAAAGCTTGAATGCTTTTATGAATTAGAAAAGATGGAATTCTTTTTATGATTGTGAAAAATTTGGAATACTTTTATGATTTATAAAAATCTATTCCATTTTAATTTATTCTATTTTTTATTATAATCCCATGAGAGAAATAGAAGAGGAAAATGGGAGAATACATGGAGAATGGAGCCAAGGAAGAGGAAGAGAGTATTTCAAGCATGCATTAAGAGATGAGTAACCATATCCTTTGAACATATCTTTGTTTGCATATGGATCATGATTATATAATGATTGAATTTATTTGCAATAAAAATTTCAGTGTATTAAAAGCTAGATCTACACTTATTTATGCATTATTTTGATAAAACCCCAGGGGGATCTTGTTTAGAAGGCTGAGTAGTTCCAGATCTGGTATGGATCTGATAAGCCTGTTTAGTAGATCATTTGTGATATCAATATTAACCACATCAGCCTTCAAGCTCCTCAAGAGATAAAGTAGTCAAGTCTTTCTGTGTTTTCAATTGTCTCTATTTTGAAGGATTCTTGCTTCTGCTTCATAAATCCATAATTTCACAAAGGAACTTGGATTAGAGGATCTGATCACTGATGCCAATATAACATGAGTCTAATGGTTGATTTCAGGGTTCTCCAGCAGAACTCCACTTTGAAGGACGTTTCTCTTCATTTAATAATCCTCTCTTCCTGCATTGATTTCTTTAGTGCTGATTGTGGGAGATCTCATAACCCCAAACTCATTTATTTTTGCCAAATTTTTCTTATAATCGACACGTGATAAAAATAAGGGAACCCACCTGCTTCATTATTTTCAAGACTGCTTCTGCTTACATAATGTCTTCTCAAGCTCATTGCGATTTTTTCCTAAGAGTGAATGCAGCGTCCCGGTTGGTTTTTACTTCTATTTTGGATCCATTGTTTAGATCTATAGATCTAAGGTTCCTAAGAGAAGAAAACTCTAAGATGAGTGTGTCATTCCCACACTTGATGTGTTCCACCATTCTTCTATAGACAGAGTCTGGAATGGGCCAGGAAGCCTCTGGATTTCACCCTTCCTTATGAAGGTGATGCATCTAGTAAATGCCCTGCCAGTCTATCTCTGGTTTAGATCTATTGGTGTAATTCCATATTGCTGTGATTTCATAGTGGAATATCTTAAGATATTCCCTACTGAGCCTATATTTTCCCATTTGGAACATTGCATAATTGTATGCAAGGAAATAATTATTGTGTTAAAACTCTTCAAAATGAATAGAAGATAAAAATATATCCTTTTATGCATTATTGGATTAGATTCTTAGAGAGGAAAAAGAGTAATCACATGCTTTATTATGTAAGATTATTTAGAGAAACATATATGCTTGCATGCATGGGAAAAATATATTTTTGAGTATTAGATTTCTAGAGAAAAGGAAGATGCAATCACATAATATTTATTGTGTTAGCCTTCTTTTGGGAAAAATAATATGTATTTGTCCAATCTAAAGGGATTAGCTATGGTATTAGCTTTATCTTGGGAGAATATTATGCATAGTTATTGGTTATATCTTTTGGATGAGAGGGAAATGTCACTTTGCATGCATGAAATGATAAGTGGTATGCGTTTGACCCTTGGAGAAGAAATGTGTTTATTTTTCCATGAAATATTTATTTGGTTTCTTTTGGAAAGAAATATATGTTTTACATGCAGGAAGAACAAGATATGTTATTGCATGCACAAAACTATAACTTGTATGTTAACTTTGTTTGAAATAGAGTTAGCATTGTTATACATAGTAACTATTATGAATAGATCTTGGGTGGAAAATATGTTTTTGGAAAAGAACATGTATTCATATGCGTAAGTATAACATCTATTGCATTAATCCATATTGAAAAGAAAACATACGAGTAGGCAAAAAGATAAATTGCTTGTTGAGATAGTTATCTTGAAAATATTGTTATGCATTTGCATGCATAGTATGATTATATAGTATGTTAGCTTTCTTTTGGAAATAATAGGAAAGTGCATGCAAGATTTTATTAATGTTTGGTGGAAAGAGGATGCTTGATATTGATTTATTTGTTACTAATGCATGTGAAATGATTTTAAATAAGGAAACTAATGTCAATGTGGTTATGTTTTATAAATGCATACAAATATTTTTTGAAGTGTCACAAATAGAGATTGATTATTGGTTTATTAATATTTTATCTAATTATGATATCAAGTGTGCTGACGACAGAAATGGCAGGAAAGAAGGATGACTTGAGAAAAGGAAATTTAAAGTTTAACATTGTGGAAGATAAAGAGTTGTTAGTCCATGCAGGTTTAGTAGTTCCAAGTGCACAATGATCCCCTGAAGGAAACAATCTGAATACAAAGACAGAGATTGATGATTCGTGGGTAAATGGTATCATGATGATTGTAATAACTTATAGCTAGTTATGTTTCGTTTAAGATTATTTTTATATGTAAATTTTATTACAATGGTCAAGGGATGGACTCCCTTATAACCATTGAGTGAGGGGTGACAACCCGCACGAGCGTTTAATAATAAAATTAAACGTTTGCTGGTTTTCACCCTACGGGGTTTCCAGGGTATATCGGTGTCTATTTATGTGATTGTTAATTGTGTCGCTTTGATGATGTTAATTTCTTTCATGATATGACGTTGATATTATCAATTAGGTGATCTACTAATTGAATTAAAATGATCATGGGATCGATGCATAGTTATAGCAGGAAATTTAAGTTAATATGCTACAACAAGAGCAATTAATGGTTGTGTAACTCACTATGATTTTTGCTAAATATTTCTCTAAGTGATGATAATGGGTATTTAAATGGTTAATGCAGAAATATATAAAGAAATTTATAAGGTTACACATTCGTAAATGTTGAAAAAAATTCCTAACTCCATGCATTTTTCCTGCGAGGTTATCGGGGTATGTTACAAATGGTATCAAAGCAAAAGGTTGCAACACTGGCGCCTTTTGGGAATCTTTATGCAAAAAGGAAGTAGAGGTATGATGCTAGTGGGCATCATCTCAGGTATGATTTTAATTAAACTTGTAGTATACTACAATTAACATGAGATGCATGTTGCATGATTAATAACTACATGAAAGAGTAGACATTTATAATGTTTCTTTAAAAGTTGTGCTCATGAAATTTTAATATGGATGTGGATAAAAGACAATAAAACTTATATTGTACCTATGAACCATCTTGAGCACTCACTGTTTTTCTATTGTACCTATGAACCATCTTGAGCACTCACTGTTTATATTGTAGATTAATTACCAACCTTTGCATGCATAATGTGAGAAAAATTATTATGGTGCATAAGAAAAAAAAATGGAAAAACATGGCTAAAGTTATCATGCACTACCTATAAATAATGAATACATGTATGGTTGGTGTGATAACTAAATAATATAGAAGTTGGGTTTGACCCTGAAGAGGACAATGGAATGTTGAAACAAAATATATATATATATATATATATATATATATATATATATTTGAACGAAACTCTTTAGTTGTTAAAAATAAGCAACGAGTGAAATAGAACTCACATAGTGAACTTAAATTCAATGAAAAAATCATAGTAGCATAATTGTGGGTTCTCTTTCTTCATTTAGAGTTGTAGAGGAAAGGTTGCATTCAATGTGTTCGACAAAAAGTGGTAATTGAGATCCACGGTTTTGTATTTTAAATAATTTCATCCGTGGAAGTTTTGGATGTGATTAATCTTTAATATCAAGGGGTTTTCATACCTTGAGATCATGTAACCCCCATGGTGATTCCAAGAAAAATTTATGTTTAGAAATGGATCCATAATTTGCTCAAATTTCCTGATTAGACGCTGTTGTAGGGATTGTTGGTTCTGTTATTAGCAGAAATTTTACCATTGATGATATTAATATGATTCATGATGTTCTAGAAATTCTAGTTTTACTATCTCTATGAGAGTATAAACATATTTATGGAAATTTATTTCATCTCTGCCAACTACTCCCTCAATGGTAGTAGATTGTATGCTTGCCAACTATTTGGAAGAATGCCTTATCCACCATAGATTGCATGCTTGCAAATTGTTGTTAAAATTCCTCAATGGATGTAGATTGCATGCTTGAAAATTGTTTGATGGAATGTCGAATTGGTTGTAGATTGCATGCTTGCATACTATTTGAAAAAAAGTCTATAGTGATTGTAGATTTCATGATTGCAAATTATTTTCACAAAATTCCTCATTGGTTGTCGCTTATATGGTTGCAAGCTAATGGTAAGCGAAAAAAAAAAAAAAAAGAATCACATTTTGTGTCCTAGTGTTCAATGGGACTGTTAGTTCTCTACAATATTGATGGCTGCTAAGGTGAGACCTTAAATAAAGTATCATGCTATGGTATGCAACATATGTTAATGTCTTTTTTCTAAGCTATATGATTATTATTATTATGTGGAAATTTTGAATGTATACCACCTATATTACATGCGATGAATTGTTGTCAATGTGCTTTGACAAATTTTGGACCCCATGTTGTGGGTCAAGTATAGATGCACGGTGTACATAAATGTTCCTTTGCCTTAATGATAATATGCAATGGAAAATTATGTAAATTACAGTGGATTTGTAGACATTGACTATTTTTAGACATTGAATTTTTATTGGATTCAATGGCTATGGAAGCTATGATGGGATTGATGTAATGAGGTAATATTTTATTTTATTGTTGAGTTAATGAATACTTTAGTTGGGGTATTCATGAAATAACTCTAGAGTTTTTGTAACACCCCCAAGTTCTATGCTTTTCAAATTAGACATTTGAACATAAATCCAAAGGGGAGTGGACCCCAATGGATAATTATTGTGTGGATGTGGTTAATTATTTATTTATGAAAAACAAATAAAATATTTTGTATGCACTATGACCAAATGAGAAATTGAGATCACATGCCTAATCCATGAGGTTATGGAAAAGGTAAAGACTTTCCCCAAAATATTTCAAAAATCCTTGAAAGAAGTTATTTCTAATTTAGATTTTTGAGGAAAAATCTAAATTCCCCAATGATGAGGAAATTAGTTGGGAAGAGGTAAAAAGCTGGAAAAGCTGGAAAAACAGAAAGCAGCTTTAAATTCCCTAAATAAGGGAAGCCTAGGCAAACAGGAATAAAAGCATCCTGAAATTCTGGACGCAGAATTGGAAACAGGATTTGGGGAGAGCATAGCTTAAATAAGCTGCTCCAGAACAGATTGAGATTAGTCTGTTCTTGGAGGATCTCAGCTCGGGGGTGAGTTCTGGAGTTAGAAGAACTCTAAGGTTGGGAGGACTGGTCATAGTATCGGTATGCATACATAAATTTGGAGATTTATCTATGAATTTTTATATAAGGTTATATGAATTGTTATGTTATGATTTCTTATGCAAAGTTTATATGAATCATTATGTTATGATTTCTTATGCAAAGTTTATATGAATCATTATGTTATGATTTCTTATGCAAAGTTTAGATTGACTGTTTGTTCAGTACCTCATGCAATTGCAAATTAGAGCTATTAGCTGAAAATCCAGTAGGTTAATAGCAGGGACAAATGGTTGGAGATAAATACCATGAGTTTGAATTGGATTGAAATTATTGTGGGAGAGAAAGACAATAATTTGCAAAAACACTAGTGGGAGAGAAAGACTAGTGTAACTCCTAAATAAAATGCAATGTGCAATTGATAGAGTTTTCTTATCATTTTGATGATTAAAGGGCTAAGTGCTCCCTGAGTTTTTATGAAAGTATTAGGATTTAGGTATTATTTTACATTTCCTAAATAATTGGAAATGAAAATTAAAGGTTAATGTTCCAACAAGAAAAGAACATCGAGGACGATGTTCTCTTTAAGGGGGGGAGTTTGTAATATCCCTCGCATAAGCCACCATAAAAACTCTCATAAAATGAGGGTTATTAAATAATTAAATATTATTAATTATTATATTGATATTAAATGAAGAATATTCTTGTAATTGCTGATTATAAGAATATTGGAAGAATTATTTCTTAATTATTTTATTTATAATAATTTATATTCTTCCATGGAAATAAATTATATTTCCAAGTTGGTATATTTTATGAGTTTAGAAATAATGAGTAATAGATTTGAAACTATGTGTAATTCCCCAATTGTGTTGATTTTTTTAAAGTTAGACATTTGAACTCTCATCCTGAGGGGGTGGACCCCAAGGGATGAATATGGTGTGAATGTATTTGCATATTTTATTTGAGGAAATAAATAAAATAATTGTGCAATTTGACCAAAAAGAGAATTTGAGATCACTTGCCAAATCCATGAGGATGGATAAGGCAACAAATCCCCAAAAATCTTTCAGAAATCCTTGAAAGAAATTTATTTTAGATTTGAGGAGGAATCTAAAGTTTCCCCAATGAAGAGGAGTAGTTGGGAAGAGGTGAGAAAAAGTCAGAAAAAAGGAAAAGAAGTACCTTAAAGAACTCACAGTAAAATGGGAAGTCACGCCTCCCAAACCTGTGGGTTCTTACCCAATCTAATAAGTTAGATATATCTGCCTTATATACAGCTAACAACAAACTCATTATTGAACTACTTACTCCATCCTAAAGACAAGATTTACTTCATTAAGTACTCATAGGCAAAGACAGGGAGAATACAAAATTTCTCGGGACTTTTCAGCTTTCTATGTGTCTATAAAATTTCAATCATCATATCAACAGATCTATAACCAATAATCAATCCAAAATCTTCATACTGAACCATAACATAATAAATCATAAATTGCATACGAAACTATAACATCAAAATTCATAAAGCAGGGATATATTTAATACAGACTTACAGAAATCTCCAACAATATGCATGCATACCTCTACCATGACCAGTTCTCCCAACCATAGAATCCTCTTTATCTCCCAGGATTCACCCCCGAGCAGAGATCACCTCCTAGCACAGATCAACCACTAATCTGTCTAGGATCAGCTTATTTAAGCTCATACCCCAAAGCATGTTTCTAATTCTGCGTCCAGAATAGCAGGATGCTTTCTTTCCTGTTTAGCCTAGGCTTCCCCTCTTGGGGTTCCTTAAAGCTGCTTTAAGCTTTTCCGCAGCTTTTCCAGCTTTTCTCACCTCTTCCCAACTACTCCTCTTCATTGGGGAAATTTAGATTTCTCCTTACATCTAAATAAATTTATTTCAAGGATTTTTGAAAGCTTTTTGGGGATTTGTTGCCTTATCCATCCTCATGGATTTTTGGCAAGTGATCTCAATTCTCTTTTTGGTCATGGTGCATACATAATATTTTATTTATTTTTCATAATTACAAAATTAATCACATCCACACAATAATCATCCACTGGGGTCCACTCCCCTTTGGATTTATGTTCAAATGTCTCATTTGAAAAGTATAGAACTTGGGGGTGTTACATATTCCCCCTCTGAAAATAAACACCATCCTCGGTGTTGACAACTATCTACTAGTTGATTTTGAACATAATTATGAATGCTTTTCCATCATTTGAGCTTCTCTGTGCCATGTAGCTTTTTTAGCAGTAAAGTGTTCCCCTGCACCTTTACCCGAGCTACTGTCCACTTCCGCACCTCCATTTCTTCTCTGCCATTCAGTTACCTCGGAAGGGAAATTTCTCAGTTCCACCTGGACCACAATTCAAATCAATCATGTGAGAAGCATTATGTACAAAAATTATAACGTTTCCTTTCCCACAAGGAGACATGAAATATATCAGGAAATTTAATAAGAAATGGTAGGGCTAATGTATAAGCCATTAGTTTCCAGCAGAGTACTCTCCTGCCTCCACTATATTTACTGATGTCTTATGGAGTTGATTTTCTTCCTACTTCTTTACAAGAAGTCTGTATGGAAGATCCGTCATTATGGTTTCTCTGTCCACAATCCATACCAATGTAAGTAATATCAGGTACATATAATTGATAATTCACAATAGCATTCTGCATTTCAATAACTTAAGACATTCAATTATTAATCAAACCGTTCAGGTTCATAATAGTTTAGTGCACTTTTAGTACACTACTTATCCTTTCTTGTTTTTCTCTGTAAGACTTTTCCCTCACTGCAAATTTGTCTTCAAATTTCAAACTCGATTTTCAGGTGTTTTATCTTTCACCTTTTCTTCCTCTCTTCTGCTTCCGTAGTGCCTTAACTTCACATAATAATTTTTTGTTCAACAATTTCAACTTTTTTCCATTTAATAGCAACACATAAATGAGAACACTGATCATATGCATGGCTGTGCTTTACTCCTTGCTCAATATTTTATATAACATTAAAGTTTAGGGATTTTTCATTGTTTCTTTTGTTAGTTACTTAATTTAATTAGTAACAACTATATTCCTTAAAAATCTCTACCATTCCATGCTTACCTCTCACATGAAATGGTATCCACTAGTTCAAAACTTAAGTGAACAATTTTGGAACTGATGGGTTTCCCCCACCCAAGTCCAAAATACAGCTCATCCCTTTTTTCTCGGTTGTAGCTGTATGATTTCACATCATTTCTCTGTCTTTGAATTTAAGACTCAAGAAATTTTACATAAAATTTATACCAACAAAATTATATAGTGTGAATGCATGTAATTTCTATCATTCATCCCATTACTACTTGATAATATTAAAATAGAATTTGACAAAATTTTCCCCTTTCCAAAGAATTACCCCAATTTATACATTTTCAAAAAAAAAAAATTTCTTCACATTCTACTGGGACCACTTATTCTAATCATAATAATCAGCCATATGATAAAATATGTCCTTCCCTTGTACTTATAGCTTTTTAGGTGAAGTCACTTTTAATGATCCCCAGTGAATTAGTGTAAAGTTTGAGGAATAACTTAACATGTATGAAGATATTATATCCATACAACTCAACAAGGTTAACATTATAACATATACCCAGATCGCCTATATTTATAATGTTACTTGTAGATTTTAACTTATGTCCCACGTGCAATTTTTTTCATTTTACTTTATCCTTAATTCCACCACATTGTATATATATTCCACTAATGTGAAACATAAAAATTTTCTTTATAAAGCTCTTTGTGATATGAACCATTATATTTCATATTTAAATCCTTCACTCCTTTTCATATATATATAGAACCACTCTACATCATTCATAATATATATATAATACAAACCTCATCATATGTATATATAAAATCCACCGTATATATATATCCACCAACCATATATATATACTTATATATAATCCAAAGAGTTTAATTAATAATCCTTAAATTCCTTTTTTCTATTTACTGTACTGTACCTTCGTACCAACTTACATTTTTCCTTTGTGATGGACTTATAAAGTTTTTCTTTGAACCAATACAAGGATAATTGAGAATTTACAACTTATTTTTAACATACCTTTATTAAATATAAGTTGTCCTTTTCTCTTATACACCTTTCCCTATATATCCCAATATAACTCTCCTTTTTCTTTCTCAAAGTATTCTTTCTCTCTAGCAATTTTCCCATTCTAGCTTAATTACCCTTGATCCATAAGGGTTGAGTTTCAACCCCAAGTTCACACTTATTGAGGGTAATAAATCAATTTAAAATGCCACTTTATTAACCCAACATATACATATTTTGTATACACATGGGTAATAGATATCTTACCCATAGAAATCTAGAATTAAAATATTTTTTTTTCACATGGATTTTTTTTTTATACTGGGGTTCCCATTCTATTCACATGATTATTGAAATAATTATTTCGCATTCTTATCATACTTTCCACTAGATATCATCCTCCTTTAACATTTCCATTTCCTTATAGTATTGAATACCCATATGTCCTTACACCATATATCTACATATAACCATATGTACCATTATGTTATTAAGAGATGAGGTGCATTTATTTTCTTACAGTATAACCATAGGTATATTGATCAACACCTTTTTTTTCACTTACCTCATATAACCATTTTGGTATTCAATCCATGTACTTTAGAATTTCTTAATTACCGCACACATATATTTATATATCCATATTTATAGGAAACTAATGCTCTTCATATACCTATATAGGATGATTACATATCATTATATAGACATATACTTCTATTTCATATAGTAATTGTATATGGTCTTTTTCATTATTATTTGAAAGAACTTATGTATAATCCGTAGAGATATATATATATAACATATATATATATATATATATTCAACCCCTTGTTTTTTTTCTTTTCATATAACCTATCCTGTACATCACATACCTTGACGATATTAACTCAAGGACTACCAATTAAAATGCGCATCTATATATATATATATATATATTTTTTTTATATTGCTCATATATTCGGCCAAAAATTTCAAAGGTCTCGCTCTATCAGGAGCATATATAATTTATACACGTACAACCTATTCGGCCAACTCCTGTTTATAATGAAATTGAGGCGACATTAGATATTACCGTATATTAAAATAACCCTCCTCCATATTGTTTTGAGTGGGGATCTTCCGCAGGCCTATACCTAATTTTTTTTTTTTTTTTTTTAATACATGACTTAGATATATATCTATCTATCCACCATGCGTTAAAGATATTTAACTTCGTACCTTTTTGCCTACTTGTTAATATAGATAGGTATATATTTTATCGGCATTTTCTAATGTTGGTTTTTCTTTTATTAAACTATCTCCCAAGTACCTTTTTGTGAGTAGGTTTTTTTTTTTTTTTTTTTTTTGATTTCTAATTACGCTCCTTTCTGAAAATCGAACCTATACAAGCGCCAAGCCACAAAGAGAGGAGCACAATGCGTACAACACGCTTTCAATGGCCTGTGTTCGATTTCAATGCAGCCATCATGTCAAGTCACCATACCTTCCTACTACCTACATTACCCTTTTATTTTTCCACATGCGCCTCATAACTAAAATCTGCTTGCACTATATATGATTCAGTTATATCTATGATTTGCATTCACTCGTTCCATCTTTATTTTTCGTCGTAACCTCTGTTGTTTGGAAATATAAAATTTGTGTTTAGTGTTGGTTCTTTCCACTTATATGACTAATATATGTATGCACAGTCCCATCGACCCTAATCATATATGTTGAACTGTTAACATATGCGATATAAAGATGTGGTTGTTATATAAACCTTCCAATAGGTTAATTTGTGTAAAGGACACCTATGTGGCCGAGATTGGAAAGATATAATTGCTATTTGTTAACGGGTCCACAGTTGATAATTTAAAAAGCTTTGTTTTATTATCATTTCCGTTTCGGTTAGTTTTTTCGTAGTTCTGTGCTTTACATTAAACAGAAACTTGCGTTTTTTCGTAGTTCTGTGCTTTACATTAAACAGAAACTTGCGTTTTTTTTTTTTTTTTCGGCGCTGATTAGCCTTCCTTACATAACCCTTCAACCCTACACGTTGCGGGTCAACGCATTTTGCAAATGGTATATTCACATGATAGCGCCCCAATTAAACCCTAGGGACACTATTAAGTGTATAGGGTATTTTACTATGGAATGGCGACACATATGGTTATATGAAAAATGTCGACACATATATTTACAGTAATATGGAATATTTAAATATATTCAATCAAAAACAAAAAACCGAATATCATTTCTGTTAACCTGATTCGCGCGCCTGCGTGTACTCACGCATCCTATCGCCTGCCCACTCCTTGCTGCTTGAAACCGGCGCCAACACGTCGGATTCTCGCTTTATCAGTAGCTTACGAATAGGCGAGCATGCAATGAGTCATGTGAGCATGGGCGGTGATGAGACATAGCCCTTAAAGTTGATTTCAAGATTGTATAAACCCTAAACCGGCCGCTGTTTTCCCGCCTGTCACGCAGGTGACCCGGGTTCGATCCCCGGCAACGGCGTGTCCTTTCTATACAACTCAATAGGGTTTCAATCAAGAAAAGAGTCAGAGATTTTTGGAATCGAGGCAGCCAGCACAACCGGAAACCCAATCGCACCGTTCGGAGGTTTATCATTATTGCATTTTCTGAATTTAGCTGACTGATGTGAATTTGTCCTGGAGCCTGTTACCCACTATACACAGTGGTTAACGTGTGAGCAATGCTCGGCAACCAGCTCTGGCATCTCACTTCATGCAGAAGAGTACCAACGAATGGCGCGTCTCGTCCTTTCTAGCACAGTTTGACGGCTGGTTCTGCAGGTTGACAGATCGGCTCCCTCCCGTACTGGGAGAGCAGAGGCTGCCTCGGAGAAGGTTAAAAATTTTAGGGTTCCGACCCTACTACTGTGTGAGCCAAGAGTAGCCACTATCTAACCCACCATACGCGTCTTCCTATCGCCTGGTACGAGCCTGACAGTGTGGCCGGCTTTCCGCACTCAGCTTGGGGATTTTCTAATCTTTTTGGGGATACACAAATTAGGGTTCAGGAGGTTTCATTAAATCCAAATTTCTGCGCTGTTCAATTCATTCGAGTTTCCCTACTATTTCCAGTGTAGAGTCGTTGCAGTTTCCTTCTCCTATTTTCGTCGGGGTCGAGTATGTGATCGACTCGGTTAGGGCTAGGGACTCGCTGTTACGGTTTTGTTGCCATTCCTCAGGCAGGATTCAATGAAATCCTTACTTGTTTTACTTTACCTCTCTGCACCTCCTCTCTGTTATATTCCCTATTCTATTATACTGATTTTCTTTGACGTGGTTACAGGAAAAGAAGATATTTACAATTTGTATCAACATTGCACCCTTTTTTTCACTGTTCTTTCCACGTCCTCTTACCAGATCTCAAGGGTGCCGTGGCGTCCAACGCCTTTTCAGTCCGCAATACTCCTCTTTGATCGCGGCCAACAGCATACGTTTTTATCAAAACTGAAATATGCCGTAACTCATTGATGTTTGGATAATAGTGAGTTTACGTTTGGTTATTCTGTTGTATGTGGCTGTATAACAGATACGTTTTGACCATGTTCTGTAATCATTATATGATTAGTGTAGTCCGTTTTACTTGATAGTAACAGGAGTATTTCCTTTCGTTCTCGGCGCTGGGGTTAAATTTTTACTTTATGCCCATATATAACTATGTCGCAGGCAATACCAAACGAGCGTTTGGTTTATCTCCCGGCGTTTACTATTGTTTTTATTCCGTTTACTTTCAACTCCCATTTCGTTAATTGTACTATGGGGACTATCGTTCTTCAACAAATTTAAATTGTATATATGCCGGTAAGGGAATTGTGTAGCCTGATACTTTATGTTTTGATGCTATTTCGGCCAAGTACCAAGCCACGGCCCATCATATTCCACGGCCGCTCACTTTATGTGTACTATATTCATACAGTAGTTGTTTCACCGAATAAATAGAAGTATAGTTTCTATGGGCCTTTAGAAGGCGATGAAAGCTATTGAATTTTGTTGTTTTATGACTGGATATATGTATCTTAGATGTTGCTTGCATATAGGTTTAGGCTTGTAATGCAATTACCCACCAACGTTGCCGTAGAAAAAATACAACGCTATGATGTGTTCCAGGCGAGTCCGGTATACTTCCGGCATCCTATAATGATGCAATTAGGCGTGGTCCATTTCAGACCAGGCTTTCAGAATTTTCATATTAAAATAAATAAATAATCATTGGGATTTTTAAATCATTTTTATATTTTCGACTTTTACTCAAAATATTTTGGCATTACAAATTCTGGCAGGATGGCTGTGAATGTTTATCAACTACTTTGATATTACAAATTCTCACACACGATGATTATCACTATTTATCAATTATTTAATTTATTCATAGAATGGCTATGAATGTTTATAACTATATGTATAGATATAGTTCAAAAGTAGGTAACGCATATCATTAACCTAGGAAATTTGTGTTTATTATACGCTTTACCTCTAGCTTTATAGGTACCTATATATATATATATATATATATATATATATATCGCAACTGTGATTAATACTGCCCACCTTCCGACTTACATACTGCTCTAGGCTTGTTAAAATATATATATATTTTTATAAGGCCCGATAGTTTAATGACGAATAAAATTTGGAGCATCGACTTTCTCCCTTGCCCTAGAGTTGGGCCAAGTGTTAGATATAATGTAAATTTTCAGAACACTTTATAATTTCCATGACTGATATAACCCATTATATTGAAAGTTTATTTTGTGGTGTAATAAGAATTCAACATAACTGTTCGATAGTTCTTGTTCTGAACTTCGATTTTTATTTCTATGTAACCCCAGAAGTATCAATAGTGCTAGACTAAAGGATGGTCATTAAAATTTTTTAAAACTATTGCTATGATACTTGTCTTCAATATATCTAGGGAAATTTTCGAAATGCTATATACTCATTTCTAACTGTTGTGTACATCAGATAGAATAGCAGTAAACTTTGTTTGTATATCATTTGAATGTCATATTCCAATGTCTTACTTTCAGCTAATTTTTTTTTTTTTTTATACCATGTAACCTTAACACGGCTATAATGTGTATGTACTCTATTTGTTAATTTATATATATATATATACCTATATATTTCCTAAAGGCATATATCTATGTGATCGATAGTTCCATTGCTGCTATACATTCAGCATAGAGAACTTTGACACCATATTATTTGTTTCAAGAGTTAGAACTGTACTTAAAATATAAAGTACCCTCTAATGGTTATAAGTACTATAACCCTTGTAGAATTTCTTTGTGATTTACCAAGAATTCAGAATCCTTGCTATTAAAGTTTTTTCTTTCTCTTGAAGAATGCTTATATGTGTTTAATAGCACTTACCCTAAATCTATACCCTTATAAATGGTATCATGCTCATCTAGAACATAATTACTCTTTTTCCAGCACCATTATAATTGTTAGAATGCTCATGTATGCAGTCTATAGGTGTTACAAGTGTTAGAATGATCATAATTGAAAATTTATATTCTAATACCTTGCTTTCTTCCTTTCTGCTACTTACCATGTATATATTTCCAGCACCACTATAATGTTTCTCTAACATACACATAAGCATATCCTCTCAGTAAGGCAGCATCAATCTTTGCTACTGTATTAAGATAGTTTCAATATCTTAACTTTATGAACCCTGACTTTCTTTTACATAACGATGATAGTAAAACAATGGCTACATATGTCATTGTAAATTTTATAACAGTTTACTAGTTCTTTGTGAGCACATATCTTGCCCAATTTTTTTGAACCTGGGCTCCGATACCATTTGTCATGCCTCCCAAACCCAGGTTCTTACCCAATCTAATAAGTTAGATATACTCGGCTTTATGCGCTAGCTAACAACAAAACTGATTATTGAATCCATTTCAAATTCATCCAGTTATCCAGTATTTACTTCTATTGAGTAATTATAGGCAGATAGGAGAATACAAAAATTTCTCAGACTTTCCAGTTTGCAAGCCTTATAAAATTTCCAATAAATCATCATAAGCCCACCAGATCTATAACCAATAATCAATCCAAAATATTCATACTGAACCATAACATAATAAATCATAAATTGCATAAGAAACTATAACATCAAAATTCATAAAGCAGGGATATATTTAATACAGACTTACAGAAATCTCCAACAATATGCATGCATACCTCTACCATGACTAGTCCTCCCAACCATAGAATCCTCTTTATCTCCCAGGATTCACCCCCGAGCAGAGATCACCTCCCAGCCCAGATCCCCTCCCTAATCTGTCTAGGATCAGCTTATTTAAGCTCATACCCCAAAGCATGTTTCTAATTCTGCGTCCAGAATAGCAGGATGCTTTCTTTCCTGTTTAGCCTAGGCTTCCCCTCTTGGGGTTCCTTAAAGCTGCTTTAAGCTTTTCCTCAGCTTTTCCAGCTTTTCTCACCTCTTCCCAACTACTCCTCTTCATTGGGGAAATTTAGATTTCTCCTTAAATCTAAATAAATTTCTTTCAAGGATTTTTTAAAGCTTTTGGGGGATTTGTTGCCTTATCCATCCTCATGGATTTTATCAAGTGATCTCAATTCTCTTTTTTTGGTCATAGTGCATACATAATATTTTATTTATTTTTCATAATTACAAAATTAACCACATCCACACAATAATCATCCACTGGGGTCCACTCCCCTTTGGATTTATGTTCAAATGTCTCATTTGAAAAGCATAGAACTTGGGGTGTTGCGATCTTCCAGGCTAATGGTGAAAGAAACATCCCTATTCTCTGGTGTTGCACTTAGAAACATGCTTCTTATTTTGTTTTTAATAAGCCGCTCCTATATTTGACAGGTTGATCTCTGTTTGAGAGGTGATCTTCGCTTCTGTGGGTAACCTGGAGATAAAGAGGATTCTAAGGTTGGGAGGTTGGTCATTTGCAGATTGTGGTTTCTGAAATTTTTGTTACTTTATATTTCTGATGGTATGAATTGGCTACATATAGAAAAGTTAAGTAAATGGTGTGTTTGCTATTAGTACTACATTTAACAGAATCCATCCTAAGGCATTCACCTTCCAGATTCTGTTTAGTTGTAGACTAGCAATCTGTAGAGTAGAAACTTCAGAAACTCTAAACCAAGGCCGGTTCAAATCTGAAGTTGCTTGGTCTCTACAGATAATGATTAATTTTTGTGGAGTTCTGCAGACAAAAATGGCATGAGATGCATATGTGTATGCTAAAAAAAAAAAACCAATATAGTAACTGAACTATGCATGGTATGTAGCGAGAAAGTGGGGAAAGCAAGATACTTGAATTATAGATTGTTTATATATAAGCCTTCTATCATTTAAATCATTTATGAATTGAATATATGAGCATTCTAACCTATGTAAAGAGTGTGTTGGAAGAAAAATTCTATTCTATATGATTTTGAAAATACTTGTGAGGATATATATATTCATATCCAAGTTTATCCTTACTCTTGGACAACAATTATCCTAGCACAATAATTTGTAACTAAGGTCCTTTAGTCAATTAATATTGAAAATATTGAGATATACTTCACAAGGAATTTGAAGTTAAGAGTGAGTGCTTGAAACATGTATATTGAATTTTTATAAAGGTACCAAATATAACTACCCATTGGAAAAAAGTTAATCTATACATTATTCTTTGAACTATCGAATATCCATACATATGCAATTAAAAAGAAGAGCCTATATGTTACTTTGTACCGAGAGTATGGATAATTAGTTCAAAGAACAAATATATCTATATATTGGCCTGTGTCGAACTTTATATAACTCGATCCTGTGTTATATATAAACATAAACATAAATGTTATATGACCCAAAAGCGATATAAACCGAACCCTATTCGTAAACGATATATGGAAAGCGAGATTTTACATATGAACCAAAGGTATATGAATCTATACATCTAAAATGGAAAATACGGACGAATGAATAATATTATATATGATCATTACTGCTATTGGAACGGGAGCAGAGTCATGTTATAATAATGCATGGTTAATAATTGAAATAATATGTCCTTAACCTATCTTAAAACAAATTCGGTGAACTGTGGTGATGATTTCATCTCATGGCGCGGCGTGGATTTTCCATGATTTATCTCAACAAAAATAAAAACAAATGATCAGACCTGCGTAGTGACACGATGATACGCTGGATACACAATGGCGTTAACTGGATCTTTCGCGCAACAGCGTGAAGAGCTTCATCATTACCATGAATTATTACGAGAGAAAAATATCGTGCAGTGATAAGGGGCTGTATTGGTGATTTCACAGTGCATAGTAGTTGCTGTGCAAAATATTTGACATACAATAGGATTAAATGAAAAAAAAATTGCCGAGAAACAACCTTACCCTGCTCGTTGAGCACGCGGCCATTTTTACACCTACTGAAGCACATAGCGGAAACTTATTAGTGCACAGACAATTGCGATGGAAGGGCTCAACTTAGGGTCAGCCTGCCTTATAAGGAAACGAAGCAAATCGAAAGATCGGGAGTGTAACCGTTTTTTTTTACTCCCCTCGACCCCAGGTGCGAGGGAGATGGGTTAGAAAAACACCTCACCATGAACCCTTTATTAAAACCGAACTTCTTCAGAAACCAACGACTGAGAAATAACAGAGAGTCAAAACAACGGTATGAGTCGGCACAGTGGAATAGGAATAGAAATCTCCGGATCTTTCTTGCTAAACCTAAAGGCCGAAGCCAGCACCTACGCACCTGACCACTTAACACGCAATAATTCGAAATATAGGGAAAGGTATCTAAAACAGGAATATAGAAACAGTACAAGAACTAAACACAGTGCATCCTGAAGAGATAACAAAAATGGAAAGAGTATTCACATGTTGGTGTTAGGGCGAGAGATAGCTCCGAAGACAGAACACTCGCCGTGGGATGAAACCTGGTGATACAACCACTGTCCTGCTGCTAGAGCATCACCATTCGAGAAACCTTAGCCCCGTCCATAAAAACCCGAGATCTGTAACACTGCCATGACACCAACAGTGAGTAGCGTCATCAGAATAGCTGGTATAACATAACAAAATGAAATGAAAAATGAACATACTATACGCTGAAGAAAATCCTAAATAGTAAATGTAAGATACAAGTATTCAGGTAAATTTAGAAGCTGTATAGTGAGAGCCTACGATGCCCTGCACAAAACATCAACGCAAAGAAATACAAGAAACGCTCTGAATTAGCAACACGGCGGAGAAAAATATTAATGATGCTCGAGGCGCGAGAAGTTGCTGCGACCACCTAAACCTAGAACCCTACTCTCAGTTTTGATGGGTTAACCTCCAACGCAATCGCCTAGTTACGAAATCCCGAAAAAGATTTCACAGATCTACTCCGAGCTCAACCCTGCCTACCCTTCTGTCAGTTTAATAATAATTTCAGTCTGTTCAGTGTACCTGCGAGGCGGGTTGCCGGCATATGCATGAGGAGGCTTTCCTCGAAAGGACCTTCTTCTTTTTCCTCCTCCAGCTGTTGATGAACCACGCTCTCAGTACAGGAGCGGATTGTAAGGAGGATGGAAGGAGTTGTCCTAGCGCTAAGACCAAAATACGCAATCGGAAGAGTGAGTCCTCGCGGGGTGTTCCAGCTCTGATAGACATGCACGAAACGCAGTTGCACCAAGAAACCTACATCTGGAATACAGAAACCGGAAACCGAATTGATAACACGCGCGAGGCGGAATAAAGCAGTATGATCAGGGCGCCGTCGAGGGGTTTGACCGAGGCTTATACAGGTGGAAGTGGGATAGGAAAGCGTACGCACACGGACACCTGGCCATTTTACTCGAATGGAAATGAGTAAAAAAAAAAAAAAAAAAAAATTATAATCCGCTCCATAACGAATGAACCGATAGGTTGAATCCCTACAACCGGTATATGACCTGTATATCCAACGTAACGAATATAATATGAAACCGGGATAGGTGTAGGAACCCCTTTGAAATAATTCATAGGGTAAAGTAAATTATATGCAAAATGGGTTAGTTTAAATTTCATGCTTTATGTATATGTATATATAGGTGGCACTTCCCATTCGTTCTACCAAAGGCTTCGGACTTATATATATAGTATATATATATATATATCGTTGTTATATATATATATATATATATTCACCTACTCATTTAATTTATTTAATTGTCCAAGTATAGGTATATCTGAAGTATTTGTGTAAAAAGGGTTTTGGAAAACATATATATATTTAATATATATATGGGGATCTAAGTATTTATGAAAAAAGGTTTGGAAATATATATTTAATATATCTATACATGTAGGAGCTAAATATACATATACATGTATAGGTTGGTAAGTGGTATGAAACAAAACTCTATAAGTAAGTAGTATGTGGGTCACATATATAAGTAAGTGGCCTTGGAAGATGTTCTTAAATACTACTATACAAAGAGAGGAAGGTTGAATCAGATCCAGTACAAAAAAAAAAAAAAAAAAAAATTCCTTCAACTAGAGGTGTGACAAATGGTATCGGAGCACTAGTTACAACAGATTGGGCTGTCGTTTTGCGCTCACTACTGATTACATATTTTGTTTTTCTGAAGTTTATAAACTTGCTAATCTGTGTTGTAAGTGTGTACAGTGGAAATGGCTGAAGGTGAAGGGATTTATGTGGATCTGCGGGATGAGTTTGCTACTCCAGATCCCAATGCCCCGGTACTGGCTATGTTACACCGGATGCAACGAGAGTTGGCTGAATTAAGGAGCCAGAATGACATGTTGTCATCAGCCAGTAAGGAGCAGGAAAAGCTCATCAGAGAGCTAACTTCCCGAAACAGCCAGGAAGGCGAAGGTTCCGGAAAGAGAAAGATGGATGAGTCTGAAGATGAGGATGCAGCTAGGCATCAACAAAAGCAGAAAAGAGAATTGCAGGGAGAATTTAGAAAAATCAAACCTCCCTCCTATGATGGGGAGAAGGAGGAGGATGCTGAAGCTTGGTTGCTGAACATGATCAATTATTTCCAAGTTTATGAATATGAGAGCAATCTGAAGGCCAGGTTAGCTGTGTATCAGCTGCAAGGAAAAGCCACACTATGGTGGGAAGAGACAAAAATGGTGCATGCCAGTGATGAAAAAACAGTTACTTGGGAAGATTTTCAGACAAAGTTCAAAAATCGCTACTTGAATGAGCGATACTATGACGACAAAGCTAAGGAATTTCATGAACTTAGATTGGGACAACTCACCATCGATGAGTTTGTAGTCCTACCTTTTGGTTTGATGAATGCCCCTGCCACGTTTATGTTTATGATGAACAGTGTGCTGAATAAGTATTTGGACAAATTTGTTCTTGTGTTCATAGATGATATCTTAGTCTATTCTAAAAATGAAGATGAACATAAGGAACATCTTAGAATAGTATTGCAGACTTTAAAAGAAAACCAGCTGTATGCCAAGTTCAGCAAATGTGAATTTTATAGAGATAAAATTCAGTATCTGGGTCATATAATTTCTGAAAAAGGGTTGGCAGTTGACCCTGAAAAGATAAAAGCCATTAAAGAATGGCCAGTTCCCACTGACGTATCAGCAGTAAGATCATTTATGGGAATGGCAGGCTATTGTCGCAGATTTGTGGAGAGATTCTCTGCTATAGCAAATCCCATAACCTCATTACAAAGGAAGGGTGTCAAGTTTGTATGGACTGAAAAATGTCAAAACAGTTTCGAAAAATTGAAACAGAAACTTATCTCAGCTCCTATATTAAAAATTACTGATCCTGATAAAGAGTTTGTGGTATGTACAGATGCTTGCAGAGAGGGGCTAGGAGGAGTCCTATTGCAAGAAAATTCAGTTATTGCCTATGAGTCTAGGAAATTGAAAACTCATGAACAGAATTATAGTGCATATGATTTGGAATTTGCAGCTGTTATTCATGCTTTAAAAATTTGGAGGCACTATCTGCTGGGAAAGAAGTTCACATTGATGACTGATCATATCGGCCTCAAATATTTTTTCTCCCAAGCTGACCTGAATGCAAGACAAGCCAGGTGGCTGTCTTTTCTAAGTGAATTTGATATGGATATAAAGCATATCAAAGGGAAGGAGAATAAAGTTGCGGATGCATTAAGTCGAAATGCTTGTCAACATTTAAATAGCATGGGAAGTAGTGCCCATATGGAGATAGAAGAATTGGTGGGAAAAGCAGCAATTCAAGATCCCAATTATGAAGCACTCTTGATGAAATTTCAAACAAGGGATAAAACTGATTTCACTAGAAATCAAAAAGGGTTGCTTTATTACAAACACAGGTTGTATATTCCAAATATAGAGTCATTGAAAAGAGAAATTCTAGATGAATATCACAAACAGCCCTATGCCGGACATCCAGGATACCAGAAGATGTTAATAGCCTTGAAGAAGATGTTTTTCTGGCCAGGAATGAAGAGATATGTGGCAGAGTATCTAAGTAGGTGTATGGAATGTCAACTGGTCAAAGTTGAGCATCAACACCCAGCAGGGCTTCTAAACCCTTTGCCAATTGCAGAGTGGAAATGGGACACAGTTTCCATGGATTTTATAACAGGATTACCCAAAACTAAATATCAACATGATTCAGTCATGGTGGTAGTAGACACTTTAACCAAGGTTGCTCACTTTATACCAGTAAAATCTACCTTTGGAACAGCTCAGGTAGCAAATGTTTTCCTAAAGGAGGTAGGAAGGCTTCATGGAGTTCCCAAGGTGATTGTCTCAGATCGGGATGCTAAGTTTACAGCAGCATTTTGGAAAGGATTGTTTGCAGGAATGGGTACTAAGCTGAATTTTAGTAATGCCTATCACCCTCAAACAGATGGGCAGACAGAAAGGACGAATCAAATATTAGAGGATATGTTGCGAATGTATGTGATGGATAGACCATCAAAGTGGGAAGAGTATCTACATCTAGTTGAGTTTGCTTACAATAATAGCTACCAATCCTCTATTAAGATGAGTCCGTTTGAGGCACTCTACGGAAGAAAGTGCCGTACTCCCTTGAGTTGGAGTCAACCAGAGGATAAACTGGTGTTGGGACCAGATGCACTACAAGAGATGGAAAGAATTGTTAAAAAAATACATAGAAACATAAAGACAGCGCAAGACCAACAGAAGAGCTATGCTGATAAGAAAAGGGTGCACCAAGAATTCAAAGTGGGGGATCATGTGTATTTGTGCATTAAACCCAAAAAGAGTACACTTTATGCAGGAAGTTGTGCAAAACTGGCTCCTAGATATTGTGGGCCTTTTGAGGTGTTAGAAAGGGTGGGACCACTGGCTTACAAGCTGGCCTTACCACCCCATGTTAAAGTGCATAATGTATTTCATGTTTCATTATTAAAAATATATGTGCATGATGCTTCTCACATAGTTGATTGGAATGTTGTACAGGTGGAACCAGAAGGGGAGTTTCTTCCAGAACCGCTTCAAATATTGGAGCGGGAAGAAATTGAATTGAGAAACAGAACAATGGTCAGAGTAAAGGTGCAGTGGAAGCACTTTACTGCTGAAGAAGCCACCTGGGAAAAGGAAGCTGAAATGATGGAGCAATATCCATTTTTTTTTAACTGAACTTTAGTAGTTGAATAACAACACCGAGGACGGTGTTTATTTGCAGAGGGGGAATATGTAACACCCCCAATTTGTGTGTTGAATTTTTAAAAAGTTAGACATTTGAATTTTAATCCTAAGGGGGTGGACCCCAAGGGATGACTATGGTGTGAATGTATTTGCATATTTTATTTGAGGAAATAAATAAAATGATTGTGCATTTTGACCAAAAAGAGAATTTGAGATCACTTGCCAAATCCATGAGGATGGATAAGGCAACAAATCCCAAAGAATCTTTCAAAAATCCTTGAAAGAAATTTATTTAGATTTGAGGAGGAATCTAAAATTTCCCCAATGAAGAGGAGTAGTTGGGAAGAGGTGAGAAAAAGTTGGAAAAGCTGAGGAAAAGCTTAAAGCAGCTTTAAAGAATCCCAAAATGGGAAGCCTAGGCTAAACAGGAAAGAAAGCATCCTGCTATTCTGGACGCAGAATTAGAAACATGCTTTGGGGAATTTTGAGCTTAAATAAGCTTCTCCTAGACAGATTAGAGGTTGATCTGTTCTAGGAGGTGATCTCTGCTCGGGGGTGAATCCCGGGAGATAAAGAGGATTCTAAGGTTGGGAGGTTGGTCATTTGCATATTGTGGTATGTTCTGAAATTTTTGTTACTTTATATTTCTGATGGTATGAATTGGCTACATATAGAAAAGTTAAGTAAATGGTGTGTTTGCTATTAGTACTACATTTAACAGAATCCATCCTAAGGCATTCACCTTCCAGATTCTGTTTAGTTGTAGACTAGCAATCTGTAGAGTAGAAACTTCAGAAACTCTAAACCAAGGCCGGTTCAAATCTGAAGTTACTTGGTCTCTACAGATGATTAATTTTTATGGAGTTCTCTGAACAAAAAAATGGCATGAGATGCATATGTGTATGCTAAAAAAAAAAAAAACCAATATATTAGCACTGAACTATGCATGGTATGTAGCAGAAAGTTGGAAAGCAAGATACTTGAATTATAGATTGTTTATATATAAGCCTTCTATCATTTAAATCATTTATGAATTGAATATATGAGCATTCTAACCTATGTAAGAGTGTTGGAAAGAACAATTCTATTCTATATGATTTTGAAAATACTTGTGAGGATATATATATTCATATCCAAGTTTATCCTTACTCTTGGACAACAATTATCCTAGCACAATAATTTGTAACTAAGGTCCTTTAGTCAATTAATATTGAAAATATTGAGATATACTTCACAAGGAATTTGAAGTTAAGAGTGAGTGCTTGAAACATGTATATTGAATTTTTATAAAGGTACCAAATATAACTACCCATTGGAAAAAAGTTAATCTATACATTATTCTTTGAACTATCGAATATCCATACATATGCAATTAAAAAGAAGAGCCTATATGTTACTTTGTACCGAGAGTATGGATAATTAGTTCAAAGAACAAATATATCTATATATTGGCCTGTGTCAAACTTTATATAACTCGGTCCTGTGTTATATATAAACATAAACATAAATGTCATATGACCCAAAAGCGATATAAACCGAACCCTATTCGTAAACGATATATGGAAAGCGAGATTTTACATATGAACCAAAGGTATATGAATCTATACATCTAAAATAGAAAATACGGAAGAATCAATAATATTATATATGATCATTATTGCTATTGGAACGGGAGCAGAGTCATGTTATAATAATGCATGGTTAATAATTGAAATAATATGTCCTTAACCTATCTTAAAACAAATTCGGTGAACTACGGTGATGATTTCATCTCATGGCGCGGCGTGGATTTTCCATGATTGATCTCAACAAAAACAAAAAAAAATGATCAGACCTGTGCAGTGACACGATGATACGTTGCATACACAATGGCGTTAACTGGAGCTTTCGCGCAACAGCGTGAAGAGCTTCATCATTACCATGAAGTATTACGAGAGAAAAATATCGTGCAGTGATAAGGGGCCGTATTGGTGATTTCACAGTGCATAGTAGTTGCTGTGCAAAATATTTGACATACAGTAGGATTAAATGAAAAACAAATTGCCGAGAAACAACCTTACCCTGCTCGTTGAGCACGCGGCCATTTTTACACCTACTGAAGCACAGAGCGGAAACTTATTAGTGCACAGACAATTGCGATGGAAGGGCTCAACTTAGGGTCAGCCTGCCTTATAAGGAAACGAAGCAAATCGAAAGATCGGGAGTGTAACCATTTTTTTTTACTCCCCTCGACCCCAGGTGCGAGGGAGATGGGTTAGCAAAACACCTGACCATGAACCCTTTATTAAAGCCGAACTTCTTCAGAAACCAACGACTGAGAAATAACAGAGAGTCAAAACAACGGTATGAGTCGGCACAGTGGAATAGGAATAGAAATCTCCGGATATTTCTTGCTAAACCTAAAGGCCGAAGCCAGCGCCTACGCACCTGACCACTTAACACGCAATAATTCGAAATATAGGGAAAGGTATCTAAAACAGGAATATAGAAACAATACAAGAACTAAACACAGTGCATCCTGAAGAGATAACGAAAATGGCAAGAGTATTCACATGTTGGTGTTAGGGCGAGAGATAGCTCCGAAGACAGAACACTCGCCGTGGGATGAAACCTGGTGATACAACCACTGTCCTGCTGCTAGAGCATCACCATTCGAGAAACCTTAGTCCCGTCCATAAAAACCCGAGATCTGTAATGCTGCCATGACACCAACAGTCAGTAGCGTCATCAGAATAGCTGGTATAACATAATGAAATGAAATGAAAAATGAACATACTATACGCTGAAGAAAATCCTAAATAGTAAATGTAAGATACAAGTATTCAGGTAAAGTTAGAAGTTGTATAGTGAGAGCCTACGATGCCCTGCACAAAACATCAACGCAAAGAAATACAAGAAACGCTCTGAATTAGCAACACGGTGGAGAAAAATATTAATGATGCTCGAGGCCGTGAGGGTTAATAACGACCACCTAAACCCTAGAACCCTACTCTCGGATTTTGATCAGGTAACCTCCAGCGCAATCGCCTAGTTACGAAATCCTGAAAAAGATTTCACAGATCTACTCCGAGCTCAACCCTGCCTACCCTTCTGTCAGTTTAATAATAATTTCAGTCTGTTCAGTGTACCTAGGAGGCGGGTTGCCGGCATATGCATGAGGAGGCTTTCCTCGAAAGGACCTTCTTCTTTTTCCTCCTCCAGCTGTTGATGAACCACGCTCTCAGTACAGGAGCGGATTGTAAGGAGGATGAAAGGAGTTGTCCTAGCGCTAAGACCGAAATACGCAACCGGAAGAGTGAGTCCTCGCGGGGTGTTCCAGCTCTGATAGACATGCACGGAACGCAGTTGCACCAAGAAACCTACATCTGGAATACAGAAACCGGAAACCGAATTGATAACACGCGCGAGGCGGAATAAAGCAGTATGATCAGGGCGCCGTCGAGGGGTTTGACCGAGGCTTATACAGGTGGAAGTGGGATAGGAAGGCGTACGCACATGGACACCTGGCCATTTTACTCGAATGGAAATGAGTTAAAAAATAAAAATAAAAAGAAATAATTTTATAATCCGCTCCATAACGAATGAACCGATAGGTTGAATCCCTACAACCGGTATATGACCTGTATATCCAACATAACGAATATAATATGAAACCGGGATAGGTGTAGGAACCCCTTTGAAATAATTCATAGGGTAAAGTAAATTATATGCAAAATGGGTTAGTTTAAATTTCATGCTTTATGTATATGTATATATAGGTGGCACTTCCCATTTGTTCTACCAAAGGCTTCGGACTTATATATATAGTATATATATATATCGTTGTTATATATATATATATATATATATATTCACCTACTCATTTAATTTATTTAATTGTCCAAGTATAGGTATATCTGAAGTATTTGTGTAAACAGGGTTTTGAAAAACATATATATATTTAATATATATATATGGGGATCTAAGTATTTATGAAAAAAGGTTTGGAAATATATATTTAATATATCTATACATGTAGGAGCTAAATATACATATACATGTATAGGTTGGTAAGTGGTATGAAACATATCTCTATAAGTAAGTAGTATGTGGGTCACATATATAAGTAAGTGGCCTTGGAAGATGTTCTTAAATACTACTATACAAAGAGAGGAAGGTTGAATCAGATCCAGTACAAAAAAAAAAAAAAAAAATTCCTTCAACTAGAGGTGTGACATATGGATAAGTGATATTTTTCTCATAAGGAAAAAGAAAATCTACCTTTAAAAATAAAAGCATGGGGGATTTATGGAATGTTTTTCTGATTTAGGAAAAATCAGATTTATGGAGGCTTTATGGATTGCTTTTGTGATTTAGAAAAGCTGGAATGCTTTTATGATTTAGAAAATATGGAATTATTTTATGATTTAGAAAAAGTTGGAATACTTTTAGGATTTAGAAAAGCTTGAATGCTTTTATGAATTAGAAAATATGGAATTATTTTATGATTTAGAAAAAAAGTTGGAATACTTTTATGATTTATAAAATCTATTCCATTTTAATTAATTCTATTTTTTATTATAATCCCATGAGAGAAATAGAAGAGGGAAATGGGAGAATACATGGAGAATGGAGCCAAGGAAGAGGAAGAGAGTAATTCAAGCATGCATCAAGAGATGAGTAACCATATCCTTTGAAAATATCTTTGTTTGCATATGGACCATGATTATATAATGATTGAATTTATTTGCAATAAAAATTTCAGTGTATTAAAATCTAGATCTACACTTATTTATGCATTATTTTGATAAAACCCCAGGGGGATCTTGTTTAGAAGGCTGAGTAGTTCCAGATCTGGTATGGATCTGATGTTTCAGCCATATATCAGTTGTATATCTGAATATTAACCTACATCAGCTGAAGCTCCTCATATAAAATGTTGTCAAGTCTTTCTGCAGCTTTTCCAATTGTTTCTGCTATTATTTTTGAAGGATTCTTGCTCTTGCTTCAAGTAAATCCAATAATTCTACAAAGGAACTTGATTATAGATCTGATTTCTTGATGACATACTATAACATGAGTCTAATGGCTGATTTCTAGTGTCTTCCAGCAGAAACTGCGCAATTTCTAAAGGACGGTTTCTCTATTTACCAACTCTCTCCTTTAGTTGATTTTCAGCTAGTGTTGATTGTGGGAGATCTGTTAAAACCTCTAAACTCATTTATTTTTGCCAAAACTTTTCTTGAGGTCTGACACAGCCTAAAATAAGGGAACCCAACCCTGTTCTACATTATTTTCACACTGGCTTGCTTATACAATGTCCTCCTTGAGCCTATTGCAGATTTTCCTGAGAGTGGAATTTAGCGCTTCTTCCGTGGTTGGTTTTTACTTCTCTTTTGGATCCATTGTTTAGATCTATAGATATAAGGTTCCTAAGAGCAGAAAAATCTAAGATGAGTGTGTAATTCCCACACTTTCTTTATTCCACCATTCTTCTATAGACAAAGTCTGGAATGGGCCAGGAAGCCTCTGGATTTCACCCTTCCTTGTGAAGGTGATGCATCTAGTAAATGCCCTGCCAGTCTATCTCTGGTTTAGATCTATTGGTGTAATTCCATATCGCTGTGATTCCATATTGGAATATCTTAAGATATTCCCTACTGAGCCTACATTTTCCCATTTGGAACATTGCATAATTGTATGCAAGGAAATAATTATTGTGTTAAAACTCTTCAAAATGAATAGAAGATAAAAATATATCCTTGTATGCATTATTGGATTAGATTCTTAGAGAGGAAAAAGAGTAATCACATGCTTTATTACGTAAGATTATTTAGAGAAATATATATGCTTGCATGCATGGGAAAAATATATTTTTGAGTATTAGATTTCTAGAGAAAAGGAAGATGCAATCACATAATATTTATTGTGTTAGCCTTCTTTTGGGAAAAATAATATGTATTTGTCCAACCTAAAGGGATTAGCTATGGTATTAGCTTTATCTTGGGAGAATATTATGCATAGTTATTGGTTATATCTTTTTGATGAGAGGGAAATGTCACTTTGCATGCATGAAATGATAAGTGGTATGCGTTTGACCCTTGGAAAAGAAATGTGTTTATTTTTCCATGAAATATTTATTTGGTTTCTTTTGGAATGAAATATATGTTTTACATGCAGGAAGAACAAGATATGTTATTGCATGCACAAAACTATAACTTGTATGTTAACTTTGTTTGAAATAGAGTTGGCATTGTTATACATAGTAACCATTATGAATAGATCTTGGGTGGAAAATATGTTTTTGGAAAAGAACATGTATTCATATGCGTAAGTATAACATCTATTGCATTAATCCATATTGAAAAGAAAACATACGAGTAGGCAAAAAGAGAAATTGCTTGTTGGGATAGTTATCTTGAAAATATTGTTATTCATTTGCATGCACAGTATGATTATATAGCATGTTAGCTTTCTTTTGGAAATAATAGGAAAGTGCATGCAAGATTTTATTAATGTTTGGTGGAAAGAGGATGCTTGATATTGATTTATTTGTTACTAATGCATGTGAAATGATGTTAAATAAGGAAACTAATGTCAATGTGGTTATGTTTTATAAATGCATACAAATATTTGTTGAAGTTTCACAAATAGAGATTGATTATTGGTTTATTAATATTTTATCTAATCATGATATCAAGTGTGCTGACGACAGAAATGGCAGGAAAGAAGGATGACTTGAGAAAAGGAAATTTCAAGTTTAACATTGTGGAAGATAAAGATTTGTTAGTCCATGCAGGTTTAGTAGTTCCAAGTGCACAATGATCCCCTGAAGGAAACAGTCTGAATACAAAGACAAATATTGATGATTCGTGGGTAAATGGTATCATGATGATTGTAATAACTTATAGCTAGTTATGTTTCGTTTAAGATTATTTTTATATGTAAATTTTATTACAATGGTCAAGGGATGGACTCCCTTATAACCATTGAGTGAGGGGTGACAACCTTCACGAGCGTTTAATAATAAAATTAAACGTTTGCTGGTTTTCACCCTACGGGGTTTCCAGGGTATATCGGTGTCTATTTATGTGATTGTTAATTGTGTCGTTTTGATGATGTTAATTTCTTTCATGATATGAAATTGATATTATCAATTAGGTTATCTACTAATTGAATTAAAATGATCATGGGATCGATGCATAGTTATAGCAAGAAATTTAAGTTAATATGCTACAACAAGAACAATTAATGGTTGTGTAACTCACTATGATTTTTGCTAAATATTTCTCTAAGTGATGATAATGGGTATTTAAATGGTTAATGCAGAAATATATAAAGAAATTTATAAGGTTACACATTCGTAAATGTTGAAAAAAATTCCTAACTCCATGCATTTTTCCTGCGAGGTTATCGGGGTATGTTACATATTTAGTCATAGGGGCATCATCAAAAACTATCTAAAGATAGAAAAGGATGATGCACTTGTAGAAAATTACCTCAACACACAAGTACAATCCATGGCCCATTTTGATGATGCTTCTAGGTTTTTGGAAGATGAATGCATAATGGCTAGTCAAAGGAGAAGGAATAGCCTCCCTCACTACACATAAACATGGAATACCACACATAAAAAAGATTGAGGAATTTCTCTAGAAAGGGCACCACTATACAAGAGGCCATGCAGGCCAGAAATATTCAGTGGTAGTTTGAAACTTAATTCCACCCTTATTTTTGGGACTTAGTGATGGGAAAAACCAAGATGAGTGAAAAATTTATGGTAGGAAGAATAGAATGATGGATTTTACCCTCCCAGAAGGGACTCCCGCTTCTTCCTTGTGAAGTTAGAGGTTCATTAATGCTTTGAAAGAGATGCAGAATGAAGACTGAAGTTTCTTAGAGAATGAGGAAAAATTTGAAGTAGAAATTTGTGATCAGTGTAAGCCATCATTGAGTATAATTGGAGGGTTAAGCTGCCACATATTTATCCTTATTAAGTCTCTCTCTTTCTCACATTTTAAATTATATTATGGTCTTTTCTTGCTAGTGTAGATGGTGATTAAGGCTTGTCATACTTCCAATACCTAATATACATGGGTTAAAATGGAGGATAATCATGAATATTGCACTTTTGATGGGCATATTTATGATTAAAGCTTGGAGTAGACAATAAGGAGATTCTATGGGTATTTTCCACCTCCTTAACTCCCAAAAGGCACCCAAAGGGATCTTTGATTACCTCCAACATCCCTCACGAAATCAAAGGCAACCAAGGAAGTGGGAAGTAAAGTGTACCAAAGCTCCACTTCTCTTGCAATGAAAAAACATCACCTAATTTTTAAGGGAATATTAGTGATACCTCAGGTTAAATATAGGTGAGAAAGAGCTCATTAGAATTCAAACTTTGAAGGAAGCTAATAGACTCTTAGCACTTGTAATATGTTTTGAGATTTTATGATTATGCTTAATGAGACTATTTTCTACAATAAGATGAGTATTCATATTCTCCTTCACTAATTTAGTTGAGAGGGCTACGCTTGTGGGTTAGGGCCCAATCAATTGACCTTAGTCTCTCTTGTGTATTCATTCTTATTTTTGTGTCATTGTAGCTAGTTTTCTTAATGAGTTTTAGCTAGTTTGCTTACATTTCAATTCACTTTTTAAATGTTTCTTCCATTTCTTTGTTGTCATTGACCTTGCATAAATGTTAGTGAATAGCTTTATAAACTCGAAATTTTTGTATCAAGCCTCCTCTCTCATCTCTTTCCTCGAACTTTAGGAGGAAAATATTGACCACAAGCAAAATTTTCTCTTTAATCTATGATTTCTTGAAATAATATCTAGGTTGTTGTAGTGTAAAAATGTTATGAGCTTGTAAAATGGGCTGGAGACCTTATTCATCCAATTACACCTTCATTCCACACTCCCCTATGCTTTTCTCCATCATTTTTGGTATGAAATTTCCTCAAACTATTTTAATACCAATTCAAGACTTTCTTGTAGGACTTTAGGAAACTTTATAGAAGAATCAATAATACTTTATTAGAGACTATCCTTAAGCCAGAAACCAACATCAACGTCATATACTCCTATCCAAAACATCAGACACCTTCATTCATATCTATGAGTTAAAACTTTCCTAAACCACCTTATGCCTTCTCCTCCTTAACTGCCAAAACAATGCATTTACATGCATAATTAGGTCATGATTAGATTCATAAGTAAAATAATTATAGATAAATAATTAAGTATATATATTTTGTTTATCCATTTGGCTAGCAATGTGTGAGTAGATTTTCCTTCATACGCGAATTTATATTCAACCATTTACTTCATGAAGATACCTAGTTTGCTTATATTTCTTGCGAGAGTTTAAATCATAAATCTATTTCCTTGAGAATAGCTAGATGTATTTTCTTTCTTTCGAATAGTCATTTGATGGTTAATAGAGTAATGGTTTTGAGTTAATGGTAGTTCTAGGTCTAATCACAAGTGTGAAATAATTCACTCGAAACCTAGAAATAACACCCTTTAATAGGAATCGAGAAGAGGATGACATGAGTAGAATACATACATTGTGTATATAGCACTTTGACCTCCAATTTTTAAGAACCTCGGGCTGGTAAAGTAAAGTATATTAGCCCCTCGGGTACTTAACATTCCCCTGGTACAATGAGGCTCACCAAACCAAGGAGAAGAAGTACATTTAGGATGGAAACTATCAAAAATTAGCACCACAATCTTGTGACCATTTGAAACAGGATGGACCATGGCTTATCAATTAGATTTACCCACTCGCATTAAATTCATAATGTTTTCATGATTCTTTACTTAATAAATATATACATGATAGTTCTCACATTATTTATTGGAAAATTATATAGCTAGAATTCAAGGAGACTCCCTCGAAGAACATCTCTGTATTCCGGAGAGGAAAGAGATCTAGCTCTGAAATCGAGTAGTTTTTCATATTAAAGTGTGGAAGCACTTTACTACCAAAGGCTACATGGGACGGAAGATGAGATTCTTGAAAACTATCCAAAAATTTTCAGGGAGAGAAGAAAGCCCAGAATTAAACATCGAGGAAAATATAGTTAAAAGGTGGAAGATGTGATATCTATGTTTTTTGAAATAATTAATATTGTTATATTTTCCGATTAAAAACTATGTTGATTCAATGGTGATTCCATAACTTATGTAAATGAACAATACTCACATGTGGTTATGAAATCAATAATTGCGATTAGGAAATTAATGGAAAACTACTTAAAAAATGGAACCTTAACAAAAGAGATAATTTCTAATCTCAATCGCAGATAGAGTGAGATAAATATTCCATGATAAATATATGTTTCCTAAAATAACAAATTTAATGTATGGTAGACAAAGATCCATTAAATATACACGATGAGAAAAATTCTGATGCACATTGAAGGATAAAGAACTCCAGAAGATAAAATAAGGCTTTAATAACAAAAATACTTCCATAAAAAGCGGGACAAATGCTAATGGAAGAAAAGTTAATTAGGGAAGAAAGGTATAAAACACCCGGGAGCGAGATGAAAGGGTTCTTTGAGCTACGGGGATATTACTTGATATTAATCTTGGCTCGGGGCGGTGGTCAATTCATGGTTGGGTGGAAAGTGTACTCATTTAGTGATTCTTTTGATTCTCTTGTTAGAAATTCTATGAGATTTATTTTGTTGATGAATAGGTGCACATATTGTGTATTGAAGGAATGGATTGAATAAAATGGTAATTAGGTTGGCAAGTAAACATATGCCTACTCTCTATTGAAGAACAAAGATACAATTTAGTGTGAAAAATATGTATTGTACTAGAAATTATTTATGTACAAATGGTGTAGACAATATATTTTCATGGCTAAAGAGTTTGTATCTAGGTAAATTCTTTATTAGTGATAGGAATTATATTTTTACGATTAATATATAGGGTGAAAGGATTTTAAATGTGATTTTTGTTAAATTTTGTTAATACTTGTCACTGATATGAAGGTATGATCTCTTGTTAATAAATTTTTTATTCTTACTATTTTAATATTGGTGGTATAGTTGAGCTTTAACTATTTTATTCGATTTATCGTATATAAGAAAATAATAATTACTTGTTAGAGTAAATAGATTTTGAGAGTTAAAGTAGTGCACTTATAACACGAGGTCATATCCTAATTTCTAAAATATCCAAAAAGTTAAACCTAGGCATAAGGGATAACATAGAAGACATGATGGTTACCAAAGAAATGATTAAGTATTTACGGTGCAACTTGATGTGTCATTGTAAATATAGTTAGGAAAATTAGGATTTGTGTTGGAAGATAAAAGATATTATATGAAATCGGGGTAATAATGAGTATGAATGCCTTCACTACGATGCAAAAAACTACGGATATATTCTTAAGCGAGACGGATATTATGGTAATATATCAAAAAATTAGATAATTAAATGAAATAATTTTTTAGGAAAATAAAATTATAAAAAATTGAGTACTAGAGTAAGTTAACTACTAAATTCAAAGAACACCCATAAACATAACCTCTGTGAAAATACTTTGTTAGTTAATTGATATTTATATCTTAACAAATTGACCCAGTGAACCTAGTTTCAACCATCGGTATTAGTATGAGCTAAGTTAATTCCTACGGGTTAATCAAGTTGAATTGATCATGGACTTGTAATATAAATACAATACACATATGTACTATACAAAGCCATATAACTATCACAATATGCATCCATATACAAATAAATTTCCCTTCTAGTAGCAAGAACACACACCGATTATAGGATCTCTTATGAACCCATGTAAACAAGATAGCTCATAAAGAATATTCAAAAAATCCCATAGCAAAAAATTTAAATAAAAGGAAGAAAAAATATCAAACGAAAGGGAGTAGACTACCCAACAAATAAAAATCAGCCATAATTACAAAACCATTAAAAATAAAATAAAATAACAAAACACAATTGATTTATTCATATTTTCCACCAGATCAGACACTTGAAAAAATCAAGTGTTGGAAGGTGAAACTTGAGGAGAAGTACTAAAATCATCGACTTGAAAAACTCTATGTCAGGTCAGTTGAAGATGGGTGCAAAACCTCCATAGTCGGAGATACGGTTTGAGGGTATCTTGTGTACCTGCAAAGTAGATGTCACAATGTAACACCTCCAGTTTAAGGAATTTTTTTTTTTTTTTTTTTCGATACATTGGGGTTTCCTCTCTATTCACCTAGTTATTTGAATAATGAGTTCAGAATTTTAACTTTACTTCCCTTCTGATATAATTTCCTCTAATCATCTAGCATTTCCATCTTCATAAAACATTGAACACTCCACCTATATTCCTTTCAACCATATATATATATATATATATATATATATATATATATATATATATATATATATATATATATATATATCCCTTTATAATAAGAGATGTGTTTCTCCCCTTTTTCTTTTAAGTAATATAAACATAGGCTATATGGATATACATACCTTTCAATAACCTCACCTAACATCTATGTATATTCAACACATATACCTTTGAATCACACATATATATATATGTTACCTATATATTGATAATATACCTCTTGTTCATATCATTGACTCCACATATATATATATATATATATATATATATATATATATATATATATCATTATTTATATATACCACATATACATATATATCCTTTTTAATAATGTTGAATTGAAAGTATACACATATATGCATCCTATATATATACATTTATAACACCTATTTCGAATCATGTAATATAACCCTTTAAAATCAAATACAGCACATAAGATGTTAACATCATCTCATCTTAATAGATCATCATATCTTACCATTTGAGATTACATATTCTAAGATTATTATATTCTTATTTACATCCCTATAGGATGTGAGGAACTGATACGTGAAATGGTTTTATTCATTCCCATAAGGTGTCACGGTGGCATATATATGCGTGCTCCTTCTCGATATAACAATTAGTTGTGTGTTACAGAAAGGTCTAGGATCTCATCATACCTATTTTATGTACCCTACAACGGCATAAAGATCTACACGCTTTATCTCTCTCCCTGGTATCGGTACAAGTGATTCACCCATATTAATCCTGCCCCTTTGGATACGTGATAAATTTATGAGGTTACGGTTGTATGGAATGGTCACTTATAGTTTTCTGCCCCAGTCACGGCAGCACAACGTGCGGCTAAGGTATTTTTTTTTGAACGCGGTACCTCACGCGATTCGGGCGCGGGGAGAAAATGCACGCGTCCAATTCTAATACGGTCCATCTTTCAAATCCAAGGTTTTTAACAAACAAGGTTCTAAAGATCCATCTCGAGATCTCATGCGCGTGCGTTTTCATTGGAGACCTAGGGTTTAGTCTCTGCCAGGTGCACTAACGACTCGAATGTCTCGCTCGTCCTTTGGTCGATCTGGGTATTAAGTTTGTTTCTAAGCTTTTAACCCCAACTCGGATCTGATCATTTCATTTTCCCTGCTAACATTTTCTCCACGACTGCGAGAAGTTGAATCGTTTCTTTGTGCGTGCCCCCAAAGGCGTGCGATTCACCCTCGGCACGGTGGCGCTCGGATTTTTCTGAACCGCTCCTTGTCTTCATCTTTCATGCATCGGTTCTCTTATACTACGAATGCGGTTATTTTACGGCTAGTTTCGGCATAAGACTAAAATTCTTTCTTGATATTTATCATTCATTTAATAACGCATTCCTCCACAACGGCGGTACAATGTTTGTTTGGCCCATTCGGTCATTTGTTGCGGTACCACAATAACCTTGATCACATTGCTTCCTTCCGTGTCTATTAGCTCCGGTTAGCAGCTGGTTCAATTTTGATGGATTCTATACCTATCCAGGTTTCATCCGCGTGACTGAAAGGTAGTGAGGGTGAGAAGCAGAAATTCCACAATCAGTGGTTATTATGTGCATTCATCGTGGAATCCCATTCGATCCCCGAGCAAGAATCGAGCCATGGCTTAACACCCGTTTTCCGGTAACGAGTCATTTCCCTTTTCTTTTCGGTTAAGTGCTAGCACTTCCTTAATCTCTGAGAAGGGATTTTGTCTAATACATGAGTATAGTGTGATAGGTATGTCGTTAAATTCGCGTCCAATGGGCGGAGCTTGGTGAAGTAACCTCACGCATCGCTAGCGATGGTTTCCCAACGCGTGTGCTTTGTTCCTAATTTTGATTTTGTCTCTCCATACATTTATTTTGTTTTCTCATGGGACTCCAAGAAGTTCAGAGAATCCACCAGCATTACTTCGTTAAGATCTGTTAACATTGTTTAGATTTCAACTTTGGTTTTAAATGAATAATTTCCAATTCTCGGCTCGTGAGACAGGAGGAGACATATTATATTAACGTGGATAGGTACTTAAATTCCAACTACACGAGTAACATCCATTTAATAGTTAGAAATATTATCCCTTGTTTTTCTATTGTTATTACGTCCTTAAGCGAGATCGAGCCACTATTCACCCTCTTTTGGTTTGTTTTCAATGCGAAAATGCTAACATTTACAGCATGCACAATTTTATACGGCTTTCATGTTTACACGGGGTTAAGTACTATTGCTCCTATTGCCACCGCTTAAGGAATACCTCAAATGGTTTCCCACACCCTAAAATGAAAATGATGTCGTATGGTGTATGGAGCTGGCAGTCCCGTGTGATCATATTGAAAGAATCGTTTTAATCTATCCTTGTAAGGAATAATAATATCGTTTTATGTTTGAATCGAGCCGATCTGTGGTGATCTCACGGTGAGAATCATTGTTTATTTGATTATCTGCGAGCAGACATAGCCGGGCGTAGGACACATGCATTTAAATGATGCGCGCATGCGATTTGATAGTTTTCAAAGTTTATTTAAATCATACCACTTCTCTTAACTAAACGAAAAGGATTCTTAATTAATTATTTTGTTGAATATTAATGTTATATCTTTCACGCGGAGTTACGTGTAGTGTCTCAATCTAAAGTTTGCATGTATAATTTTATATATATATATTTGAAATGCCCATGGAAAAATAAAGGTGGTTCGAATATTTTTCTTTAATATTGTAGACTCTAAAATAGAAGTTCCTTTCTTTCATATCTTAGTTTGGCTTTGGGAGGAGTTTAACAACTATAACTTACTAGTAGGCTCAGTTATGGTATTTCCCATTTTTCTTTGTATGTGTTCTACCTTGATTGTAGATTCCTCTATATAGATAGGTAAGTCTAGTTTTAACTTATAAGCGAGAAGCGATTAAAGTTAGCAACCTCTTTTTTTGTACCGCCAAAGTAATAATCCTCGGACTTAAACCGTGAGTAATTTAGGCAGAATTGTGCTAGATACATGTTTATTGTTTTGTTTTCTACATACGTACGGAGATTTTAAAGAAGTTTCTTATGATTATTCTGACTAAAGGTAGCTTACTTAAGGTTGAAATTAACTAAATATGCTTTATTTTAATGTCTTTTGCTTCTCCTTAATTGCACTAGGTAGATATCGGTTACTGCTTTATCATATTTTTCTAACATACCTACAAGCATATAATTTCACTTTTTGTATACATCGAGAACTAAGCTAGTATTTAATTTCCTATGGAGATTAAGTACCTTGATTAAGCCAGGCCTTGGTTTAGAGTTTACGGGGGTTTCACTCCATCGATTTCTACTCTACAACTAAACAAAGTACGAAAGGTGAATACCTTGGAATGGATTTTGTTAAATGTAGTACTAAAATAAATCATATCATTCAACTTTATTTTATATGTAGCCAATTCATACCATAACAAAATAAAATAACAAGAATTGCAAAACATACCCTGATACGCAATTGACCAACCTCCCAACCTTAGAGTTCTCTTTGTCTCCAGGGACTCACCCCAGAAGCTGATCACCTCCTGAGAGCAGAATCAGCCACAGTCTGTAGGAAGCCGACTTATTTAAGCTCATGTTTCCCCAAAGCATGTTTCCTAGTCTGCGTCCCGAGAATAGCGGGATGCTTTCTTTCTGTTAGCCTAGGCTTCCCATTTTGGGATTCTTTAAAGGCTTTGTTTATGCTTTTCCTCGGCTTTTAGGCTTTTCTCACCTCTTCCCAACTACTTTCCTCTTCATTGGGAAACTTAGATTCCTCTCCAAATCTAAATTAATTTCTTTCAAAAGGATTTTGAAAGATTTTGGGGATTTGTGGCCTTATCCATCCTCATGGATTTGGCAAGTGATCTCTAATTCTCATCATGGTCAAAATGCACAATCATTTTATTTATTTCCTCAAATAAAATATGCAAATACATTCACACCATACTTATCCCTTGGGGTCCACCCCCTTAGGATTAAAGTTCAAATGTCTAACTTTAAAGATTCAACACACAAATTGGGGGTGTTACACACAATCAAAAAACGAGAATAATGTTGGAGAAAAAAAAATGATATGCATTATTAAATAATTAGCGAGGGAATTCCCATTTATATCACCCGAGTATGAGTCAATGGAGCTTGTGTTATTCACCATTTTGTTGAAAATGGAATATAAGTTAGCTCTGAGGTAGGAAAACCATATCAAAAGAATATGTAATGAAAAGAAACCATACATGCATACATGCGTGGAAGATCCATTAAATTACCTAATAAAGTAAAGTAAAACAAAGGATTGATGCCTTTGTGCAATGATTAGGTCTTATGGCTACATAGACACCTTGCGAAGGCAGTAAAATTGTTATTAGGAAAGAATCGAACTTTGAAGAATTTTCCTTTGGCATATATAAAACACGGGTGCTTATAAGAGTAAATATTGTTGTAATGGAAATTTAAAGCGAGAATAGGCATAAAAATTCAATTAGTAACTCACTAGTACATACAAAAGGAGAAAGAGCGAGTTTGTCACCTTATGTAGCCATGGTTCTTGAGAGATGAACCAATGAACCCAACAAGACACATCGACTTTGTTAACCTATGCAATAAGTTGGTATTGATGACCATAATTTCTACCTTTAGGAGGATATGGAAAACCAAGAAGCCAAATTTCAAAGTGATAATAACCACTCTTAGAAAATTTAAATTTACAAAATGGTCAAGTGTAGAACCCTTACTATGGAAAATGAAAAAAAAATGAATAGTACGGTGAACCGTATTACCTCGACACCATAAATAGTGCACTATCATTGTGTTGTAAAAATAGTGTTGGTATATTTGAGGCTATTACCGAGTTTCAATTACGGAAGAAAAATAGAGTGACGACGATATGAAAACCGGGGAAAAAAATGTCGATTAGTTCATAGGAAATGTCTATACAAGCTTAAGGTTTGGGTGGAAAGATAAGAACCATTATATGAGGGACACGAATCTACGCCCTTCACATATTCATACGATACCTTGTCCTCATCATGTGTTATCATTCGCTCATTAGATGGGATAGCGTTGGCCACATGGATGCATTAGGGGTAATGTACTTGTCATGTGGTGAGTTACCATACATAATTTATGTGATATGACCTAATGTTATAGAGATTAATAAATCACCATATTACTTGAGGGGAAATAAATAAGAAATGGGTGTCGAGATAGCTAGGTTTAAATGTTATAAGATTCATCTAGGAGTGTTACTTCCATATAGTAATTATGCAAATGATCCAATTATCAGCATAGGGGAAATTAAAGATGCATGAAACATTAGGTAATAAGTGTATAGATATAATTCGTCGGGATCAACTATTTAGCAAATACAATAGAAAATATAGAGGTTATATGCCATGCAATAACATATGCAAATGATTAGTAAGGAAGTTAAAAAAACAAAATAATGTGTGATATATGAAGAGAAAATGTGACATTTTTAATTTATATTGTAAAATCGATGTTAATTTATAACTACTATCTATATGTTATATATTTTAATGTGATATGATTTTATTTATCTAAAAGAAATGTTAGTAATTTATTAATTAGAAACAAAATTACCATATAAAAAAATTAAATTAAAAATATTTACATGTAGCTTCTAACATGTAAGATGCAATGTCTACACATCTACTCAATATTGGGTTGTAGGGCCTCTACGTGTAATGATTATAAGCTATGATTAAATATAGTTTTCATTTTCAACCTTAATTATTTAATGGATGATTGCTAGTATCAATGTCTATTGTGATAAACTCTAATATTTTTAAATTGATTCTCTAATCTTATTATTAGGCTTATATATGTCAAAGTTTGATAAATATTTAATAGGTGTTTAACTAATGTGTAGAATTGACCACTAAAACTTTATGTTGCACTCTCTCCCATCATAAGTTCATATGAACCTTGTATATCCCATTTTTTTATAAAAATACATTAATCTACACACACTATATATTCTTTCGTTCAAACATAGCTTAAACACACACAAGGTCTTCCATACCAGTTTGACCACAATCTAGTTTTCTTTGTTTCACTTTAAATTCCATAGTATCCACATAAAAAGTATTCATTGTTATTCATCATGATTTTGATTTCTTTTATTATGTTTTGCGCTTATTATGTTCTTGCATAAAACTAAAACTCACTCATGTGGATAGCAAGTAGTTGTCTTTAAGTCACCTAATTCATGTTAGTATTCAAGTTTGAGAATATATATATGTGTGTGTGTGTTTGTGTGTATAGTAAATTATGTATTCTCCCTAAACATACGATAAAAATATCACTTGTAATTTAGATCATCTAATTTTAATAATAATATTGGGATTTAAAAACTTCAAAACATAATAAAGATAATAAGTTATTATAAAATTATGATTTTTAAATATTATTCTTATTTAAAAAAAAATCATTATTTAAATATTTTAATAATAATACAAGAATTAATTAATTTGATTTATATAATGTAAACGAGACATAATTTAAAGTAAAAATATTTAAAAAATTAAAATTTAATATTTAATATTTATATTTATACAAAAATTAATTCATATTGAAATTATTAAATTAAATTTTATCTATAGGTTGCACAGATTTTAGTGTTATGGAACCAATCAAGGGCCGATGGTGATGTCGGTAAAATAACATTGTGGAGGTCATTACAATCGGTGAGTATGGATTTGTTCAAAAGCTAACGAAGAGGTCTCAAATATCACTAAGCTTCACCGCTTTTTTCAAAAAAAAAAAAAAAATTATTAGATTAAAGTTAAATTGAACTTCTGTTGCTCTTCATAGTTTTCTAGCATTAATATATGGATTTCATTAGAGATTGAGGTTTATTTAAATTAAATTTTACTAGCAATTACCATATGTTGCAAAAACGTTGTAAAAGTAACATAACGAAAATAGTGGTATAGAGAAAAAAATATGTGATATGTTATGTGATTTAATTGAATATTGAACTTATAAATATGAATTAATTAATTTAAATTAAATTATAGAGTTTCGATAATTTTTGGATAAAAAATTGGTTTTTTATAACTAGGGCTCTTCCCTTTCATAGTGATGTCTTATTATGCACTATGGGCCACATAGCAGACTATTCTCTGGTGAAACAACAATAATAGCATCCATAATGTCCATCTCCTCTTTTTATAATACAAAATAAAAAATCAAAACCTTTGAATACTTTGCCTAACATTGTGAAGCGAAACATCAAAACTTCCCACTTCAAAAAACCCAAAGCTTGAGTCTATCTTCAAAGCCTTAGAAGCCTTAATTTATGCGAATGAAGCCATTAGTGGGAAATGATTTATGGTGAATGAGATGCAACTAATATCGACCAAAATATGAAGAAAAATTTGTGAGATTTCTAGTTAAAAACCAACGGTAGCATCCATAATGTCCATCTCTTATTTTATCATACAAATTAAAATATCAAATCCTAATTACTCTTACTATTGCGACGAAAACATCAAAACGTCCCACTTCAAAAACCCAGCTTTCAATCTGTCTTCAAAGCCTTAATTTATATTAGAGGAATAACTAATATGTTTTTATTTGCATTTTTATTATACACTAAAAGAACTACTAATATCCTTTTATCCTTTTTATCATTTGTATGCAATGCTATAAAAGTGTTATAAGTCCTTGGAAACAATGAATGATGAACAATTAGGTAGAAACCCTTCTTCTGCATTTTTCTAATGAAGTAATTTGATTCATCTAGAAGTCCGAACTTGCAAGTGTCTAAATGACGGAGAATAACATCTCAAATTAAATATAACAACAATGACAATCTTTAAGAGCACACTCATTTCAAATTCTTGAATAAGAACCATAAAAGAATTAAATCTTCTAAAAAGAACATTTTCATCTTCCATAAGGTATATAAAGTTCATCTTCCATAAGGTATGTAAAGTCTTTGTATTAAAAAGAGTATTAACGATTGAAAAGTTCTATTGCGATGTAGGGCAAAAACAACTGCTGAGTATTAGGCCTAGTGTTGGCTTGACCCACCACATATACACAAATACGCACGATAATATAGTTGAAACAACACCAGTAACCACGAGACAACCACACACAGAGCATAGTAGACACAGGACAACACATACAAAGTACCTTCTATTCATACCCTAATAGATATCACAAAAGACCAACATAACTTTCATGACGAATCACCACCACAAAGACGCACAATAATATAGTCGACACAACCACCGGTAGACCTGAGACAACCACACATATAGCACGGTAAACATAGACAACTACACATACAAAATCACCTTTATTCATACCCTAATAGGCATCACAAAAAGACCAACATAACTTTCACTTCGACGAATCATCACCACAAAGAAGGAGCACCGGGGATGCGATTCGATTCCTTCTCAATGTTATAATCAGCCGGAGATACGTCGATCTTCCGACTAATTATGAACAAAAAATCAGCCTCTGTTGGTTAGGAGGGATGCCCTCCTTATCACGGATCTTAGCCTTCACATTATCAATGATGTCCTAGTTTTTTTATTTAATAAATTTTACACTTAAAAAAACAATCCTCACAAGATATAATAAATCCTTTGATAATCGTATCAATACCTCATATATATTTCTTAATTGCCTCATATATATTTTTTAATTTCATTGTGAAATACACTTCTCTTAAAATAGATTATGCTAACCAAAAGATCTTATTATATATTTTTTTATTTATTTTATTATTGTAATACATTTACTTCATATCTATTTAATATTAATTTGTTTATTTATATAATTTTAAATAATATATATTTATTTAATATTAATCATTCATATATATTCAAACCTATATCCATATATATTATATCATGTAATATTCATGATGCATTCCATTTAACTTATAAAATAAATAATTTATATGTTGTTAATTCATTTCTTAACCTAAGAGATTGTTATATTTATAATGCATTCTATTTAATTTATTTAATTAATATTAATCATTCATATATATTCAACCCTCTATTTATATATGTTATATCATGTAATATTCATGATGCATTCAGCCCACGTGGTGTAAAATGATCGGTGTTGATGGGTGCTGTTGTTAAGGCACTCAGATTACTGACAAGGTCACGGTTGGGAAACCGTGGAGTGGGAGGAGAAAAATGGAAAGATTGATTAGTCTAAACTTGAAAAAAATATTCATGATGCATTCCATTTGTAATGAAATAAATAATTTATATGTTGTTAATTCATGTCTTAAGATAAGACATTATTATCTTTATAATGCATTTATTTAATTAATCTGATTTATATCGGAGGATAATTTTCAATTTTATTAAATTGGTGATTAATATTTTATTGGACTGAAATGTTTACGTTATTATTATATTTAATTAATAATTTTTTATTAAAAAGGGATTGTTTGCAAGTAAATGAAGCACTTAACGATGGGCTATCATGTGTGTTGCGGGGAGGGATATTTGATAAGTGTCCATTTTTTACTAGTACATATCATTGAGTGATTGAAGGGCAGATTTTCAGTCCCACATAGGAGTTGCCGGAGTTCGAGCACGTGGTGTGGATCTTTGCATAATTCTAATAGAAAGGCAATATTCAGACGGATCCCGGCTTAGGGGAAATTGTTCCACTTCTATCTTTGTCATTAATCCAAGTGAAAGCACCACAATTTATTTCTTTCATGGATTATCTATATTGTACAATCTCTTACATGTTATTGATAGGAATTTTATTGTTATTGTTCATTACTAGGGTTTTATGAGGGACAGTAATTTTATCACAAAAATAACATCTATTTATTAAAAGTAATTTATCAATACATGTTGTTCAAATAGAAAAATTGGATATTATATTTTTTGGTGGAAGATAATATGAATATTATTTTATTTATCATTTTAATTTACTTTGTTGTCCAAAATATGCCTATATGTAATTCTAAACAACTAATACGGATGGATTTTTTTTAAGAACTATTATAGATTTTTTCTATTATAAACCCTCTGATACTACGCGACTTGTATTTGAGCAGCAATGATAATGGTATACTCAAGGATGAATAATTCTCTCAAATGACACAACTGATGATAACCAAGGTGTAAGACCTATATATATAAATATTCTTTTGTTACTCTCTCAATGTGGAAGTCAAGTTGACTTATAATTCATTAAAATAAATAGGATGTAGGAAAAAAGAAAGGCTCAATTATAAAAATCATGAATGGTTTTGTTAAGGTGCAGTTATCTTATATAAATATATAATTTTTTGAATATATATAATTAATTGATATTTATTGATGTTAGTTGAAGTTAGTCTGCTTAATTTTATTTAATTCAAAATATGTAAAGAAATTTTAATATAATTATCAATTAAATTTGGGTTTTTGATAGATAATTTAAACATTAAATTATAAAATATATTACAATATTACAAAAAATTATATTGAAAATATTTTATATTGAAAAGCTATGATTCAATCTATACAATGTAAGTCTATCTACTTACCTTAACACAAATTTAGTTTAAATCAATTATGATAAGTGAGATATTAAATTTAAAAACTACATGTTTTTACTTTTAAAAAACTCATTTAAATGTTTATAATCATATAATCATATGTTTTTTAGACATATTATTTACATTTGTAAATAATGTATATATGGAACATATAGTAAAATTTTCGGAAAATATTTATAATATTGAGTATTTTAGATATACGAAAATATATGAAAATCCGTATTTAAGATGTAAATTAAATTCAAAAATACATATAAATAATATAGATTATTAATGAAACAATAAATTAATAAATAAGAGAAAAAAAAACACCTCAACAAATAAATATTTATTTTGTGATATATAGCAACTATTTTAAAGTTATAACGAACTTTTAAATTTTATTTATTTATTTACATATAACCATTATTTTAGTTATAACTAATTTTTAAATTTAAGAAAAATATTTTTTAAAGTTTTTAAAAAATAAACTTCCATTTTATTAACAATTATATATTAGCTCCCCCGATCGGGGTGATCCACCGTCAATTGGAAATAGGAGTCGTGGCAATAGGGCACACGGATCAACTCCGCCGCATTAATGGCTATTATGATGCCAGGACAGGAAAAATCAATGCAATGCATCATGGGGAAAGATGGCCAGGCTGTGTGGCCAGCTCACGAAAGGCAAACTACCGCCAATGTAAGAGGAGGCCCTCCACCCTCCCATTCATTCATGCAAGAACTTGTGCGGGCACCTGTGGGGAAACGAAAGCGGAGGAGAAGCTCCAGCGCTCAGTCGGCTCTTCAATTGCTCTTGTTACGGTATGTAAGAAGCATCCTAACCATTATCATGAAGCCTGATACTGTAAACTGTCTTAGACGTTTTACAAAAGATGTTTTCAAGGGTTTCGGTATAACTCTGTACCCTATAATCCCCCTTAAGAAACCAATCCGACCCTGTTTCAGAGACCCCAGTGTAAGCCTAGCTCAAATTGTTTCTTGGGTTATGTTTCTGTATGCAATTGTTAGTACTATAGGGATAATGGAGGATGCGTTAGTAAAAAGTATCTGTCATCTGGAAACGCATGCATGGGGAAGGTTGCGTGAACCTCTGTTGCCAGACCCTAGTTCATTACCAACCCACAATGGCTCTATGCTCCTCTTTGTGTTTGATTCTGTCTGTGTCAGTGAGAATCTGAAGTCTAGGAATGTTAGTTTCATGAGTCCTTTTCATAAGTATGCAAGCATGAGTCTCAGCAACATCCTGTTCGCTGGTGGTTTTATAACGCATTTTCAGTGGTTTCGGGTATGGGCTTTTTGGTTTGTATCTGATAAAAACCCGCAGAATCATTGCTTTCAGCTTAATGGGGGTCGTATTACAAGAAACTCCCATATTGCATGGCAGGATACCCAACTCTGCTTCACTGGCGCTAATTGCTGTCAAGCCCCGAACCCTAGAGCCCAGAGCGAGAATCCGAGAATTAACCTTATAGAGTTCTGGAATCTTAATTCGCGCATTAACCTTCATTACCTGACCCACAGCCCCAAGGTTAATACTATCGTTTTGTCTAACAATTCACAGAGTTTAAGCACCAAGGTTAAGTCTCTTAGCTTGCATGACAGCCAGGAGTTGGAAGTCCAAAGGTGGCGTAGTGCTCATGATAATCTAACGTTTTATATTGTTACTGTTCCTGTTGATGCACTGGTGCATGTCTATAGGTGTTCAGTGCAAATGGGAAAACGAAGAGTTAAAACAGAGGCTGCCAAAGGAAAACAGCCAGAGCAAGCTGAACCAGTCCAGCAGAAAAGGGGACGTAAGACAAACCAGGAACACTTGGAAACTTTAGCTGCTACCAATGTGATTGGTAATTCCTTTAATACAAGGCAGGTCATTCGAGGATGGGAGAGGGATATCCAAACAGAACCTGAGGATAATGAGACAGAAGAAGACATTTTGGACTTCATACAAGACCCAGGAAACACGTGGGGGCGCCTCACTCTTTTCAATCAGACTTTCCATACATATTGGATAGTAAAATTCTTAATAGCGAAAGCCATGCAAAGCTTTCATCCACAGTATACTCAAGCAGAAGCAGCCAAGCAGGGGACAAGCATGCAGGCCCAGATTCTAGAAATTCAAGACCAACTACAGCACATAAAGATAACTCAATACCAGACGGTGGATAGAGTTAGTAGGCTGGATGATAAGGTGGGAAGGATAGAAAAAATCCTTCAACAGATTTTACAACAGCTACAACAAACTGATATGTCGGGTACCAGTGCAAAAGACCCCGCCCCAGTGTCTTCTTCAGAAATATAGCAGTATGTTTTCTAGAGTGAATGAACACATAGATGTTTTAAATTTTGATGATATTACTGTTTAAAAATAGAAGTATTAAATTCTTTAGGAAAGCAAGTATAGGAATCATAGAACAGACAGCTGAGGAAAAGTTTAGGAGGATGAAACAATTTCAGTTTTGGACAGCTTATTATGCTAATAGATGGCCAACAGACCTGGTTTCCTTCGGGCAGGTTGAGGCCAAGTTTAACAGATCTTATTTATATTTTGTAGCCTGCCTTTAAAAATATAAATAGAAAATGGACTGGACCCACCGAATTTACAAAAAAAAAAACAATTATATATTAGCTCATCTTCAAAGAAAAATAAAACAACTTTAACCAAAAAAAATACAATTATTAAACCATTTTCATTCCATTAGTCTTTATCTATGAAAGTGCAGTATGATTCAGTGCTTACATTTCATCCATTACCACACAATTCCGGCATAATGCTATAGTTCGTTATAGTTCTCATCACAGTTGAACTTTCCGGCATAATGCTATAGTTCCTCTTTTATTCTCAGCACAATTGAACTTTCTTGAAGACAAATATATAATAGGAATAACAGAGTCACCATGAAACCAAAGATCAAGAGACAACACACAGCAAAATTTGCATTTGAAGACATCTTAAAAATATTGCAACCATGACCAAAAATCAAGGCATCAGAAACAATAAATGAAACCTAACATAGTAAAAAATCTACGAGTTCATAGCTTTACAGGAAATCAAGAAGAATTTTTTATGCTAAATTACAAACCGGAACGACTCTCAAAAATTGAAAAATAAATGTAGTTCTACAAAAACCATAAAATACCTAAATTATCAAAACTTTATAGAATTTATAAGATTACAATACTCTGGAATAAGACAGTGTAGATATTGGTTTTTCCAATAACAGTCATGGGTACGTCATGAGAAAAACAACACGAGAAAAACAACACGGTTACCCTAATAATGCTACAGACCATAATGTTTCAAATTTGTCAAAATTTAACGAGAAGCAACAAATATTCTTCCCAAACACACATCAATCCAATCTTATAAAGAAATAAAGAAGGCTGAGTTGCCATACCTGTAAATAAAAGAAGCTGTCGAAAATATTCACAATGAGATAGAGAAAACTAAGCGCGCCTATGAAGATCACGGGAAGGGTGGGTTGTATTTATAGGGAACGAAAGTTGTATTTATAGGATCCGTGAATGCAAATCGTAAGAACCAAGTTCATCTTTGTAGCCCCAAAACGTAGAACCACACACGGATGGATCCGCACAAGTGGATTGGCATCACTGCAACCTTCTGCGTTGCCCGAATCGTATCTTGGCATCCCTGGGTTGATGAGGCTGTAGTGCCGAGGGTTTTGACATCCGCTTCGTCCAGCTCCTCGACATCCGCTTCGTCCCGGCTCCCTCGGGTCGATCGAAGGAGAGGCACAGAACATGAAGGTAGAAACTTCGGTATCAAATATTTTGGAGAAATCAAAGGATTCTTAGACATTTCTTTCAATTTCATAGCCACACTTCTCTACTTGTTTAACGGAGTTTTCTTATTTTAACTAATTAATAACCATATTTAATCGTAAGGTCCATAGTGTTTAAATCGTCTAACATCCAAATCAACGTTACACAATAGTACATGTGGCATTTGAAGAAAGTTGTTTTCAAATAAGAACTGCTTTCGACGTAAATATTTTCTAAATTCATATTAGGTTCACAAATTTTTGGAATTTGGAGAGTAATATTAGCTGATCCTAGTGACTTTTGATGTCAAGGGCCACCTAGTATTTATGGAGGTCTATGTAAAATGGCTTCACTTCTATTATTTTTTAAACGTACTTGGTGAAGGACACCGTGAGGAAATGAATCCTCCCCTACTTGGTGAAGGAGAGCCTGCAATGTTTCTCGTATCACACTGTGACTACATCGCGGAGAAGGCCAATGTGGAGTTCTACAGTGTGGGGATGGGAGTTCTTAGAGAGAAGTTGGGGAGTTTTTTATCCCAGCAGTTCCTGGACTAGGAGTAGTGACGTTGACATTACGAGAATGAATAGAATTAAGATGATGCCCTTCGGTGCTGGGAGGACGATCTAGCCATTGGCACTCACCACATCAATCTAATCATCTTATGGATGTGTGCAATACGGAGGAGGAAAGAGGCGCCACTGTTGCCACAAAGAATCCACCAGAAGTCCCCATGTTCCATTACTCCTGTGGACAGCACGGGGATTTGCGGAGGCAAAGTATCGATTGTATATACCTTTCCCCAAGTGGAGCCGACATCGAGCTGCTTCCACTCAGTGCAAATCTCATTATGAGGTCTTCTCCTCGCTCTCTCGATTCGATTCGTTTTCTAGTAGGTGCCATTTTTCGATTTCTCGGAGGTGAAATATTCATTTATATTGCATATTTTTATGATCAATTTCAAGAAATATGGTAGCACACAAACATGACTTCTATTCTTGTTTCCATTAATGTATAGTTTTATGAGATTAATTTTCGGATTAATCATATTATTAAAAATATATAGTTGACTTAACAGTGGTCCTCAAAATCAAGCATATGGATGACCTTTTCTAGTAAAAAAATATATATTTTGTAATGATTTAGATGAGATTATTTGATTTCTTAAAATAATTTTCAATTATGTTTTTTATGATTTACAATTATGTTTTTTCATTTAAAAAAATAATTTTTCATTTATATCTTATAACTTGTGTTAGATTTTGTTTTACGTTATTATTTTCTGTAAATTAATTGTATTTTAAAATTGTATTTTCATACATTCAAATTATTTTAAATAATTTTTGTTATATTTACAATTTTATTAATAGCTTTTAAATTATTTTGTTATATAAAAAAATTAGATAATTAAACTGAAAATAATTTTTAGGAAAATAAAATTATAGAAATTCGAGATACTAGAATAAGATTAACTACTATATTCAAAGAACACCCATAAACATAACCTCTGTGTAGAAATACTAATTTTTCACTTTAAGAAAAATATTTTTTAAAGTTTTTAAAAAATAAACTTCCATTTTATTAACAATTATATATTAGCTCATCTTTCAAAGAAAAATAAAACAACTTTAACCATACAATTACTAAACCATTTTCATTCCATTAGTCTTTATCTATGAAAGTGCAAGTATGACATTTCATCGTACACACAATTCCGCATAATGCTATAGTTCGTTATAGTTCTCACAGAGTTGAACTTTCTCGGCATAATTTTATGTTCCTCTTATTCTCAAGACAATTGTACTTTATTGAAGACAAATATATAATAGGAATACCGTAGTCACCATGAAACCAAAGATCAAGAGACAACACATAGCGAAATTTGGATTTGAAGACATCTGTGATTGCAACCATGACCAAAAATCAAGGCATCAGAAACAATAAATGAAACCTAACATAAGAAAAAAATCTCCAAGTTCATACGCCTTTACAGAAATCAAGAAAACTTTTTTATGCTAAATTACAAACCCGATTGACTCTCACTTGAAAAATAAATGTACTTCTACAAAACTATAAAATACCTAAATTATCAAAACTTTATAGAATTTATAGAATTACAATACTCCTTTGAATAAGACAAGAGATATTGGTTTTTCCAATAATACTATGGGTACGTCAGAGAAAAACGACAGGAGAAACAACACAGTTACCCTAATAATGCTCGCCCATAATGTTTCAAATTTGTCAAAATTTAACGAGAAGCAACAAATATTCTTCCAAACAATCATATAATAGAGATTATCTCATATTTGGAATAACATTATGTCCACTTTTAATCCATTGGTCACTTACACCTGTCTATTTCCACTTTTGTCTTTGCATATGTTAGGTGTTTTTTTATTGAGGGTAGTACCTTTACTAAGCTAGTGCATGATCCCAATTAAGAGAGTGGAGGTTCAAAATTTGCTACTACCCATTTTTGGGCAATCAAATAAAAAATTCGCTTAAAAATTCACAATATTATCATACAATGTTGTGACACAATTTTTCATATAGTAAAGCTTTATAAAACCATTCCTAACACAATTGGAGGTACTTTGTTTTGGTAATAAAGATAGTTATAACAAATACATATCATACATAATCCTTAATATCTATGGTCCATAATCTATTAAACTTAGGTCTTATTATTTTAATTTTCTTTTCTATCCATAATCAATATAACCTTAAACTTATTATTTTAATCGGCTTTGTATTAAATTTAATGACCATATTAGTTTGTTTTTATAATATTTAAACTAAAAAAAGTTCATATATATTATTTAAAACAAATATATTTTAATTAGAACTAAATGATAAAATTGTAATATTATTAAATCTATTATGCTTAAGTACAATGTAATGCTATTTTACATTTCAATAACTTTGTTCGTGTGTCCCTATCAACATATGCAACAACTCTTACCATTATCTTTTAATAGAAATATTATAATTTTAATATAAATATTATAATTTTTTAATAATTCTTTTATATTCTAAAAATAGCCCTAAGCAAGCTCACATTATTGAGATAAGAAAATTTTATGGTTTTGTTCCGTGACTTCCATAATAACTACCTGCACTTTATCCCATCACCATAATTGATGTTGATGACCATGTAAGTGGATAGAATGTAGTTATGAAAACAATATTAGAAAAGTGGATTGTTATATTCCTTTTAACAATGAACAAAAAAATCCAAACAGGTAGAAATGATGTGATGCTATCCCTTCAAACGGCTAGAAACCAAAGCGGCTAGGAGGGACGTGGCACAGCCACTCACAAATTAGCCGTTGATTAAAAAAAGATACGAGGACAGAGTTATATAATGAGGATTTTGATTATGATGTTCACAAGTTAAATTACTTTTGATTCTCCTCTGCAAAGCTGGACACAGAAATAACGTTTTTATTTTAAACGACTTGGTGAAGGAGACCGATGCGAATACATCCTCCCCTACTTGGTGAAGGAGAGCCTGCAAATGTTTCGTGTCACACTGTGACTACATCCCCGCGAAGAGCCAACGTGGAGTTCTACGGTGTGGGGATGGGGAGTTCTTAGGAAGAAGTTGGGAGTTTCGACCCAGCGCTTCCTGGACTAATGAGAAGGACGTTGACATTACGAGAATGAATAGAATTAAGATGATGCCCTTCGGTGCTGGGAGGAGGATCTGGCCATTGGCACTCACCACATCAATCTAATCATCTTATGGATGCATGCAATATGGAGGAGTAGTATGCTTTCACTGTTGTCACAAATAATCCACCAGAAGTCCCCATGTTCCATTACTCCTGTGGAATGCAGCGCGGGGATTTGCGGAGGCAAAGTATCGATTGTATATACCTTTCCTAAGTGAGGCCGACATCGAGCTGCTTCCCACCGGTGTAAATCTGTTTACGAGGTTCTCTCTGGCTCTTTGATTCGATTCGTTTTCTAGTAGGTGCCATTTTTGGATTTCTCGGGAGGTGTGAAATATTCATTTATATTGCATATTTTTATGATCAATTTCTAAGAAATATGGTAGCACACAAACATGATCTCTATTCTTGTTTCCATTAATGTATAGTTTTATGAGATTAATTTTTCGGATTAATCATATTATTAAAAAAGATTTGATTGATAGGGTTTGCACCTTCTTTTAATCAGGATAAGGTTTGCACCTGCTTTTAATTGCTTTCTTTTAAGCTGATGTCTGTCCAATTCAATATGCAGGGTCTCCCACGACAAGATAAGATTACAACAAATTGGATCATTGGATGTAAATAAGGCCCTAAAAAAACCTAGTTCCGGCTAGACAAGAAAGGTAAGTTTCTGCACTCTTCATTTTGTATTTCTTGAAGTAAACCGCCTATGAATTATGTAGTATTTTCTTCATTTTCAAGTGGTTTTATAATTTTTGGATTAATACGGTGTTAGTAATAGCACCTATTTTTTTTATTACAACTCTATTTTCAGTGTCTAAACCCAATCTATTCATCGCATTTTTATTAGTAAAACCCAGTTTATTCATCTCAGTTCTATTATTCCATTTTCTTTATGGTTTCCTGGGCTCGCCATAGTTTCTTTTTAATTCATTTCAGCCAGTTGTAATCTCTTTGTCTCAAATTTCTTGGTTATAATTTAGATATTTCTTTGTTGGATCTATCAAATTTCACAAATCTCTTATGGATGTGGGGGATATGGATGTGTGCAATATGGAGGAGCAGTATGCTTTCACTGTTGTCACGAAGAATCCACCAGAAAAGAATCTGGACGAATGAAGCGCGGCGCACGAAGTCCCCATGTTCCATTACCCACCGGCGGAATGCAGGCGGTGATGCTTGCATTGAGGAATTTGCGGAGAGCAAAGTATCGACTGTATATGCCTTTCATACGCGACATCGAAATCGAGCTGCGCTGCTTCCACCGATGCAAATCTATTTATGAGGGTTCTCTATGGCTCTTTGATTTGATTCTTTTTCTCTGTTCCAATTCGTTTTCTAGTAGGGATGCAATTTTTGGATTTCTTCCAAGTGCTAAATATTCATTTATATTGCATATTTTTATGATAAATTTCTAAGAATTCTGGTAGCACACAAACATGATCTCTATTCTTTTTTTCCCATTGATGTATAGATTTATGAGATTAATTGTAGGATTAACCATGTTATTAAAAGATTTGATTGATAGGGTTTGGGCCTTTTTTTAATCGGGGATAGAGTTTTGGGCCTTTCTTTTAATTTCTTACTCTATGAGATTAGATGATTTAGATGAGATTACTGGATTTCTTAAAATGATTTTCAATTATGTTTTTATGATTTACAAATATGTTTTTCATTTATGTCTTATAATTTATGTTAGATTTTATTTTTCACATTATTACTTTGGTTAAATTCAATGTATTTTAAATTGTATTTTTCATACATTTAAATTACTTTTAAAGAGTTTTTTTCTTATATTTAAACTTTTTTATTAATAGCTTTTAATTAATTTATTTTTTTGAATGATTTCTTCATTAATATTCTAGTATAGAGTAAAGTACCATAAGCTTGACGTAGCCTAGCCTAAGCTACTAAAAGGATAGACTAAGGTAAGTTAGAATAGGCTAGAGTTAGGCTAGAATAGGGCTAGAGTAGCTAGGCTGAAAGCGAACTAGATAGCTAGGTTAGAGTAGGTTAGGCTGAGTGTATGCTAGGGGTGAGCTAGAGTGAGGCTAGGTTGAACTAGGGTAGGTTAAGCTAGGCTAGGGGAAGGCTAAGTTAAGCTAGGCTAGGCTGGGCGAGGCTAGGTTAGGCTACTATAGTGTGAGGATGAACTGAGTTAGGCTAGAGTTGGAGGTCAAGGGAATAGGGTAGGTTGGGGTATCTTGGGCTGAGGCTGAGATAGGCTGAGCTGCTAGGATGGGTTAGGCTATGTTAAGCTAGGCTAGGGTAAGAGTACACTATGTTGGGCTAGGGTATGTTAGGCTAGGGCTATGAGTTAGCTAGGTTAGCCTGGTAGGCTAGGTTAGGCTTAGGCTGAGGCTGATGTTGAGCTTAAGTTAGGCTCATGTTAGGTTGGGTGTAGTGAGTTAGGGTTAGGATCAGGATAGGCAAGGGATAGGATAGGCTGAGAGTGAAATAGGGTAGGCTAGGTTACGCTAGGTTAGGTTGGGTTAGGGGTAGGATAGATTAGGCTAGTCTAGGTTGGGCCACGATAAGATAGGCTAGGTTAGGTTAGGATGAGATTGATTAGGCTAGGATAGTTTTAGGCTAAGATAAGTTGAAACTAGGTTAGGCTAGGCTTGGCTAGGCTGGTCTGGGCTGGGCTGGGTAGGTTGGTTTGGGTTAGTTTAGGTTGGGTTAGGCTACATTAGGCTAGGCAAGGCTGGCTTAGGCTAAGACTGAGCTGGGCTAAGCTGAGTTAGGCTAGGCTAGAAATGAGTTAGAATGGAGTTAGGTTGAGTTGGGATAGTATGGAGTTGGGTTGGGCTGGGTTGCGATAGGTTGGGTTGGGGTTGGGCTGAGCTGTGAGCTACGCTGAAGACTGGCCCAGGTTGAAGAGCCTTGAAGGCTACGGTGAGCTGAGTGTGGGGATAGGTTGGGCTAGGGTAGGGTGAAGCTGGGCTAGCGTAGGGTGGGATGAATTGGGGTAGGTTGGAGGCTGGGATAGGGTGAGATAGGGTAGGGTAGGGTAGAGTGAGGTAGATTAGGCTAGGATGGGCTAGGGTAGGCTACATTGGGGTGGGTTAGGCTATGCTGAGCACACAGGCCATGGTGGACGGTTGGTGTGGGCTGAGCTGGCATAGGGTATTGTGGTGGGGGTAGGCTAGTTTGGGGTAGGCTAGGCTGAGCTAGGCTAGGCTAGTGTAAGGTGAAGTAGGGTAGGGTAGGTTAGGGGAGCTTGGGGTTAGGTTAGGCTAGGTTAGGCTAGGCTAGGCTAGGTTAGGCTGAGGAGTAGGGTAGTCTAGGGTAGGCTACACAGGCTGAGCCAGAGCAGGCTAAGCTCAGGGTAGGGTAGGGTAGGGGAGAGGTAGGTTAGGCTAGGCTAGGCATAGGCTATCCTAGGCCAAGGGCTAGGATAGGATGGTCCAGGGATGGGCTACGCTAGGGGTGGGCCACGCTAGGCCCTGCTAGGGTTAGGCTAGGCTAGGGCTAGGCTAGCAAGGCAGGGTGAGCTAGGATAGACAGTTAGGGTTAGGGTTGGGCAAGGTTGGGTGAGAGCTAGGGCTAGGGTTAGGCTTGGGTTAGATTAGGTTAAGCTAGGGTTAGGCTGGGCTAGGTAAGCTAGGGTAGGCTAGGCCATGTTAGGTGTAGGTAGTGTATGGGTAGGGTAGGTATGACAGGTAGGGTAGGCTAGTGCGTAGGGTTAGGCTAGGTTAGGCTAGGCTGAGGCAAGGTTTAGATGCTGAGCTAGGCTAGGCTAGGAGCAGGTTAGGCTAAGCTGAGGCTGAGCTGAGCTGGGTGAGAGTTGAGCTAGCTAGGCTGAGCTGAGCTGAGCGATCTAGGTTGCCAGTTACGCTGGGCTAGGGCAAGGCTAGGCTAGAAAGCTCAGTCTGGGCAAGGGGCTAGGTTAGTCGAGAGCTAGGATAGGCTAGGCGAGGTTAGGGACTAGGGCTAGGCTAGGCTAGAATTGGTCTAGGTTAGGTTGGGCTAGGGTTAGGGCTAGGCTTGGTTTGGGCTAGGTTAGGCTAGGGTTAGGTTTAGCTTAGGCTAGGTTAAGCTACATTAGTTTAGGCTAAGGCTAGGTTAGGGTTAGGTTAGGTTAGGTTAGGCTGAGCATATGTTAGGGATAGGGTTGCGAGCTAGGCTAGGCTAGGCGTAGGTTAGGGTTAGTGTTAGGCTGCTAGGGCTAGGTTAGTGTTTGGGCTATGTTAGGTTAGGGTTAGGGCTAGGCTAGGCTAGGCTAGGCTAGTGTGTAAGATAGTGATAGGCTACTGTTAGGGATAGGTAGGTGTAGGATATTTTAGGGCTAGGTTGTAGAGCTAGTTTGTGCTAGGTTATGCTAAGCCTAGCGTTATGGCTAGGATATGATAGGCATGGCTAGGTTAGGGCTAGGCTCGGCTAGGCTAGGCTTGGTTAGGTTGGGTTAGGGCTAGGTTAGGGTAGGCTATGCTATGGTTGGTCATGGTTAGGCTAGTGTTAGGCTATATGTATGATAGTGCTTGGATAGGTTAGGCTAGGCTAGGCTAGGCTGGGAGATGTTAGGGTTAGAGTCGAGGGGCCAGAGCTAGGCCTAGCGTAGGTGAAGTTAAGTAGTTATGCTAGGCTAGGTTTGGCTAAGTTGAACAGGCTAGGTTAAGTTAGGCTGGTGTGGAATGAGTTGGGCTGGGATAGGAAGGTTAGGTTAGGCGGCGGGGGTTAGGTTAGGTTAGGATTCAGTTTTCATTAGGTTAGGTTAGGTTAGGCTATATTGGAAAAGCTGCGTGAGTTGAGCACGCTTGGGATATGTTTGGCAAGGCTAGAAGGTTAGGCTTGGCCGAGCTAAGGTTAGGCCAAGCTAGGCTAGAGTAGGCTAGGTTAGGTTATGTTCCAAACATGGCTAGGTTAATTTGAGCTGAGCTACGATAAGGTTAGGCTAGGTTAGGTTGGGTTAGGCTGTGGCTAGGCATGGCTAGGGTTAGGCTAGGATAGGCTAGGTTATGCTCGGCTTGGGTTAGGGGTAAGCTAGGGTAGGCTGTAGGCATGGCTTGGTTAGGCTAGTTAGGAGTGAGAGCTATCGGTTGGGCTGAGGCTGGGGCGTAGGTGAAGTTAGGATAGGCTAGATTAGGATAGGTTAAGGATTGGAGGCATAGAGTTGAGGCTGAGTAGTTAGCGAGTTATATAATTGCTGTGAGTTATGTTAATTTCTATGAGTTATGTTTAAAATGGATGACTTATATGAGGAATTTATCAAGCTGAATTAAATAGAGGGTAAATTGTTGTGGCTATAATTGCATATTCCTCTATGTTTATAATGATTATATTCCTGTGTTATATTTTCTAAGTTATATTTTGAGTTTGAGGTAATTCTAACTTAGGCTTTGGAAAGAAATCATAACTAGATTCTTAGAGTATCTAATATAAAAATGAGTAAGGTTAACCCTCAATATTAAATTCATACATAGAAAGTACAAATTAAAACTAAAATAAATAAGGTAAAACTTCCCACTTAACGAGTGAGTTGGAAAAATAATTAAGTGGAAACTATTGAGAGTTCTTATAAATATGAATATGGACAATGAGGTTTTAGATAAGGAAACATGGAATATATTTAATATTGTGTATGTACCATTTATATTAAGGTTTTTTGTGTAGTATGGTTAAATATCTTGATTAGGAGTGGAAAAAGTATACTAAATTTGTTATACTATAAAATCATTATCTTAGTAAAATTATACTAGAGTAGATATAACATGTAGTTTTAATAGAATAAATAGTAGGTTAAAGTATGTATACATAATCATAATTAGCGTATATATGCATGGATTTGTATACAAAGACACTTAAATATTAAATTTCATGAAGAATCCCTATCGTAGGTAAAGGGACTAGTACAAAGGAGTAGAGAGCGCATGAAGACAGAAACGGAAAAGCTTTTGTATTTAAACAGTATAAGAAATGTATTATTAAATACACTATGTTAAAATTAGATGTGTATTTGAAATTTCAAAAAATTATTTTTCTTACTACAATTACTCTTTACAAAGTGTCGACATAGGTAAATTACTGTGGATTATAATGGAGACTAACAAATACTCACAATGAGGGAATATAACTTTAGGATAGGAAAAAATACTCGTAGAAAAGTTAAGGCGCTAGCCAATACAAATTTAAGATGACACATGCCTTTTTACCTTCTATTAAATATTGAACAATAGATTTATATTTTGTAGAAAATAAATTGAAAGAGAAAGAACCCATGTTGGGTGTAGCCTTCTATCTTAAAGATAAATTGTTGGTCAATTACATATAATGAATACAAGTATATATAGAAAAAAATATAATAAGAATAACATTGAAAAATATATAAAAATAGATGGTAGAGCATAATTACATACTAGCCATAGCCATAGAAAGATAACAATAAACTATGCATTTACTATTCACACATTACAAAGAGGGAAAACAAGTATACAATTAGGGTTCTTAGAAAATAAAAATGTGGAAATGGTATATCAACCCAACAATTAAAAGAGACATATATACAATCACAAGGTCTATAGAGAATTGAGACATTCAGAATTAAATAATTGAATAAGATCTCGACCATATATACCTAATACATAGGTTAACCAACGCATCATTCGTCGAGCTAAAATCCTTTGAAGGAAGAATAATATTTTGTTCGATAAGATGACCCATAATATAAAGGCATTTGTTCCTTTTCGGGGAAATCATAGACCAATACGTCTCAGCATATAGATGAAAAGTACTTAATTAAGCATATACGAATGAGCGTGAGGAAGAGAAAGGGAACTAACTTAGTCTTGATTGTCGAAAAGAGTCACGAGATAGCAAAAGTATAGTACAAATGCACTTTCGATTGAATCCATACCTATATGAGGAGTAAAAAACACGAATTTAAACAAGTGTAAAAGAACGTGATTGTATTTATCGAGAACAAATGATGAAAGTTTACTTTAATAGAGAATGGGAACATAAATATATACTCAAGATTAGATATGGTGCATCCATTTCTATTACCTTGTAAAGTTCAACAACAAATAAATGTTAGCATAATATCTTAAAGAGAAGAGGGTAAGTGAAGAAAGAGGGTAATTATTTTTAGAGTGAAGAACTCTATATCAAATTAATGAATGGTGCAACACTTATATACGTAATAATACTTTAGATAACCATTTTAAAAGAGAGAATAAAAATAATGGAAGAATTGTAGGGTTTTAATAATTAAAAACCATGAAGAGAGTGTAACTATTTTCCGCAAGAATATAAGAATTAGGTGATCTACATTGATAATGTGTAAAGAAATAATTAAAATATTTCAAGCCTCAGAAGGCATGGTCATTACTAGAATACAAAAAAAATCAATAAATAAAATTTAGAGGTTTTCAAGGATAAAAAGCCTAGGTAGAAATATGAAATCAACCTTGTAGTGACAATTGGTTGAATGAAAAGTTAAAGCCAAAATAGAAATTACCAAGGATACCATGGAGGAGTAAACGAAGCAACTAGTAAGTCAAAGTAGGAGTTGAATTCATAGATAGTGGGGAAACAAGTATTGATAGAGGAAATTCACCTTGAATCGCTGTATAATAAAAAATAATTCAGTAGTGGATCACATTAAGGAATACTTGAGATTGCTCTAATTAAAAAACCCTTCATTTCTACATTTTCTAATGGATAAAAATACACAAGTTAGAAAACCAAATATGAGAATAGAGGTGAGTTGAAGTAACATAGAACAAGAACAATGGAATTCAAGTGAAGAATGTTAGCTCTATGGACAAATAGGGTCCACAAGCATGCCTTCTCATGTAAATATGTCAAATAATGGAGAAAAGTGAGAATAATAGCCCTGCAGAATAGGTATAAAATAATAAATATAATATTCAAAATATTTATAAAATAATAAAATAATAAGCATTGTACTCAAAATTTACCAAATGAACCTATGAAATAATTAGGTATCTTCGTCTTGAAACAAATTTAAGGGTTGCAAAATACTTAATTCAATTCTATTTGAAGTATCTTCGTCTTTGAAATTGGGTCAAATAGGAGAAGAAAATACCTAGGGTGCATTAGTACATCCAAATAATTCCATTTTATTTATAAATTATTTTTTAGAGTCTCTTAATAACCATAACATCAAAGCATAAGTATTGGTATTGGATGATTAGCTTTATAGTATGTTTTTTTAATTATGGTTTGAGAGTTTTGATTTTATAAATTATATATCATTTATTTCTTTCCAAATAAAAATATTTAGAATATTTATAGATTAATAAAATAATATTTAAGAAATTTATAGATTAATAAAATAATAAACATTATGGTGGAAATTTTTACAAAGGAATCTATGAAATAATTAGGTAATTTTTCCTGTCAAATAAATGAGGCACCTAATTGTATTGGAAATTAGGTCAAATATTAAATAATTAGGTATCTTTTCTATAAAACAAATTGAATTGGAAATTGGATTTAATTAGAAAAAGAAAATACTCAAATTAGAGAAAAATTCCCACTAGTATGTCCAAATAATTCCATTTATTGATGTATTATTCTATTCTTAAGTAGAAATAATTCATAAATAATTTTTTAGGAGCCTTCTAATAACCATAAAGTCAAATCTCAAGTATTAGTTTGATTAGCTTTATAATTTTGTAGTAAATTAAAAATATTAGTTGACTTAACATGTGGTCCTCAAAATCAATTGGATGACCTTTTCTAGTAAAAAAATATATATTTTTAATGATTTAGATGAGATTATTTGATTTCTTAAAATAATTTTCAATTATGTTTTTTATGATTTACAATTATGTTTTTCATTTAAAAAATAATTTTCATTTATATCTTATAACTTGTGTTAGATTTTGTTTTTACATTATTATTTTCTTTAAATTAATTGTATTTTAAAATTGTATTTTCATACATTCAAATTATTTTAAATAATTTTTGTTATATTTACAATTTTATTAATAGCTTTTTAATTTATTTTGTTATATGAAAAAATTAGATAATTAAATGAAATAATTTTTTAGGAAAATAAATTATAGAAATTCCAAATGCTAAATAAGATTAACTACTATATTCAAAGAACACCCATAAACATAACCTCTGTGTAGAAATACTAATTTTTAAATTTAAGAAAAATATTTTTTAAAGTTTTTAAAAATAAACTTCCATTTTATTAACAATTATATATTAGCTCATCTTCAAAGAAAATAAAACAACTTTAACCAAAAAAAATACAATTACTAAACCATTTTCTATTCCATTAACTTCATCTATGAAATACAAGGCGTACATTTCATCCATTACCACACAATTCCGGCATAATGCTATGTTCGTTATAGTTCTCAACACAATGGAACTTTCAGCATAATGCTATAGTTCATCTTTTATTCTCAAAGACAATTGTACTTCTTTTTTTAAGACAAATATATAATAGGGAATAACAGAAATACCATGAAACCAAAGATCAAGAGACAACACACAAATGAATTCCCAGGATTGAAGACATATTAAAAATATTTCAGAACCATGACCAAAAAGGAACGCATCGAAACAATAAATGAAACCTAACATAGTAAAAATCTCCAAGTTCATAGCTTTACAGAAAATCAAGAAAACTTTTTTATGCTAAATTACAAACCCGAACGACTCTCAAAAAAAAAAAAAAAATTGAAAAATAATTGTACTTCTACAAAAAAACCATAAAATACCTAAATTATCAAAACTTTATAGAATTTATAGAATTACAATACTCCTCGAATAAGACAAGGTGTAGATATTGGTTTTTCCAATAACAACATGGCTACGCTATGAGAAAAACAAATACGCTTACCCTAATAATGCTCAGCCATAATGTTTCAAATTTGTCAAAATTTAACGAGAAGCAACAAATATTCTTCCTGCAAAAACACAACAATCCAATCTTATAAAGAAATAAAGAAGGTTGAGTCGCTATACCTATAAATAAAAGCTATCGAAAAATATTGACAATGAGATAGAAAACCCAAGTGCGACTATGAAGGTCACGGGAAGGGTGGGTTGTATTTATAGGAACCAAAGTTGTATTTATAGGATCCATGAATGCAAATAGTAGGAACCAATTTCATCTTTGTAGCCCCAAAACATAGAACCACGATGGAGCCGCACAAGTGGATTGGCATGCTGCAACCTTCCCGCACTGCCTGAATCGCATCTTGGCATCTTGGCTGATGAGGATGTAGTGCCAAGGTTTTGACATCCGCTTCGTCTAGCTCCCTTGACATCTGCTTCGTCTACCTCGGGTCGAAATCGAAGGAGAGGCACAGAATACGAAGGTATGGGAACCTAAAAGATCAAATATTTTGGAGAACAAGTATTCTTAGACATTTCTTTCAATTTCATGGCCACACTTCACTTGCTTAATGCTTTTCTTATTTTAACTAATTAATAAACCATATTTAATCATAAGGTCCATAGTGTTTCAATCGTCCAACATCCAAATCAACGTTACAATAGTACATGTGGCATTTGAGAAAGTTTTCAAATAAGAACTCTTTACGAGCGTAAATATTTCTAAATTCATATTAGGTTCACAATTTTGGAATTTGAGAGGGTAATGGCGATCACAGTGACTTTTGATGTCAAGGCCACCTAGTATTTATGGAGGTCTATGTAAAAGTGGCTTCACTTCTATTATTTATTTTTTAACCCAAAAAATCATATAATAGAGATTATCTCATATTTTGGAATAACATTATGTCCACTTTTAATCCATTGGTCACTTACACCTGTCTATTTCCACTTTTGTCTTTGCATATGTTAGGTGTTTTTATTATAGGGTAGTACCTTTTACTAGCTAGTGCATGATCCCAATTAAGAGAGTGGAGGTTCAAAATTTGCTACTACCCATTTTTGGGCAATCAAATAAAAAATTCGCTTAAAAATTCACAATATTATCATACAATGTTGTGACACAATTTTTCATATAGTAAAGCTTTATAAAACCATTCCTAACACAATTGGAGGTACTTTGTTTTGGTAATAAAGATAGTTATAACAAATACATATCATACATAATCCTTAATATCTATGGTCCATAATCTATTAAACTTAGGTCTTATTATTTTAATTTTCTTTTCTATCCATAATCAATATAACCTTAAACTTATTATTTTAATCTGCTTTGTATTAAATTTAATGACCATATTAGTTTGTTTTTATAATATTTAAACTAAAAAAAGTTCATATATATTATTTAAAACAAATATATTTTAATTAGAACTAAATGATAAAATTGTAATATTATTAAATCTATTATGCTTAAGTACAATGTAATGCTATTTTACATTTCAATAACTTTGTTCGTGTGTCCCTATCAACATATGCAACAACTCTTACCATTATCTTTTAATAGAAATATTATAATTTTAATATAAATATTATAATTTTTTAATAATTCTTTTATATTCTAAAAATAGCCCTAAGCAAGCTCACATTATTGAGATAAGAAAATTTTATGGTTTTGTTCCGTGACTTCATAATAACTACCTGCACTTTATCCCATCACCATAATTGATGTTGATGACCATGTAAGTGGATAGAATGTAGTTATGAAAACAATATTAGAAAGTGGATTGTTATATTCCTTTTAACAATGAACAAAAAAATCCAAACAGGTAGAAATGATGTGCTGCTATCCCTTCAAACGGCTAGAAAAATCAAACGGCTAGGAGGACGTGGCACAGCCACTCACAAATTAGCCGTTGATTAAAAAAAGATACGAGGACAGAGTTATATAATGAGGATTTTGATTATGATGTTCACAAGTTAAATTACTTTTGATTCTCCTCTGCAAAGCTGGACACAGAAATAATGTTTTTTTTTAAACGACTTGGTGAAGGAGACCGTGCGAATGATCCTCCCCTACTTGGTGAAGAACCTGCAAATGTTTCGTGTCACACTGTGACTACATCTCCGCGAAGAGCCAACGTGGAGTTCTACAGTGGGATGGGGAGCTTAGAAGGAGTTGTGGAGCTGACCCAGCGCTTCCTGGACTAATGAGAAGGACGTTGACATTACGAGAGTGAATAGAATTAAGATGATGCCCTTCGGTGCTGGGAGGAGGATCTGACATTGGCACTCACCACATCAATCTAATCATCTTATGGATGCATGCAATATGGAGGAGTGGGATGCTTTCACTGTTGTCACAAATAATCCACCAGAAGTCCCCATGTTCCATTACTCCTGTGGAATGCAGCGCGGGGATTTGCAGAGGCAAAGTATCGATTGTATATACCTTTCCTAAGTGAGGCCGACATCGAGCTGCTTCCACCGGTGTAAATCTGTTTACGAGGTTCTCTCTGGCTCTTTGATTCGATTCGTTTTCTAGTAGGTGCCATTTTTGGATTTCTCGGGAGGTGTGAAATATTCATTTATATTGCATATTTTTATGATCAATTTCTAAGAAATATGGTAGCACACAAACATGATCTCTATTCTTGTTTCCATTAATGTATAGTTTTATGAGATTAATTTTTCGGATTAATCATATTATTAAAAAAGATTTGATTGATAGGGTTTGCACCTTCTTTTAATCAGGATAAGGTTTGCACCTGCTTTTAATTGCTTTCTTTTAAGCTGGATGTCTGTCCAATTCAATACACAGGGTCTCCCACGACAAGATAAGATTACAACAAACTGGATCATTGGAAGTAAACAAGGCCCTAAAAAAACCTAGTTCCCGCCAGACAAGAAAGGTATGTTTCTGCCTCTTCATTTTGTATTTCTTGAAGTAAACCCTTTTCTTCATTTTCAAGTGGTTTTATAATTTTTGGATTAATACGGTGTTAGTAATAGCACCTATTTTTTCTATTAGAACTCTATTTTCATTGTCTAAACCAAACCCAGTTTATTCATCTTAGTTTTATTATTCCATTTTCTTTATGGTTTCCTAGGCTCGCCATAGTTTCTTTTTAATTCATTTCAGCCAGTTGTAATCTCTTTGTCTCAAATTTCTTTGTTAGATCTATCAAATCAAATCTCTTATGAATGTGTGGGATATGGATGTGTGTAGTATGGAGGAGCAGTATGCTTTCACTATTGTCACGAAGAATCCACCAGAAAGAATCAGGACGAATGGAGAGCGGCGCTCAAAGTCCCCATGTTCCATTACTCCTGTGGAATGCAGGCGGTGATGCTTGCATTGGGAATTTGCGAAGGCAAAGTATCGGCGGTATATGCCTTTCATACGCGACATCGACATCGAGCTGCGCTGCTTCCACCGATGCAAATCTATTTATGAGGTTCTCTCTGGCTCTCTCATTTGATTATTTTTCTATGTTTCGATTCTCTTTCTAGTAGGGTGCCATTTTTGGATTTCTTCCAAGTGCGAAATATTCAATTATATTGCATATTTTTATGATAAATTTCTAAGAATTCTGGTAGCACACAAACATGATCTCTATTCTTTTTTTTTCCATTAATGTATAGTTTTATGAGATTAATTGTAGGATTAGCCATATTATTAAAATGTTTGATTGATAGGGTTTGGGCCTTCTTTTAATTTCTTACTCTATGAGATTAGATGATTTAGATGAGATTATTGGATTTCTTAAAATGATTTTCAATTATGTTTTTATGATTTACAAATATGTTTTTCAATTATGTCTTATAATTTATGTTAGATTTTAATTTCACATTATTACTTTGGTTAAATTCAATGTATTTTAAATTGTATTTTCATACATTTAAATTATTTTAAAGATTTTTTCTTATATTTAAACTTTTATTAATAGCTTTTCATTAATTTATTTTTTGAATGATTTCTTCATTAATATTCTAATATAGAGTAAAGTACCATAAGCTTGAGTAGCCTAGCCTAAGCTACTAAAGGATAGACTAAGTTAAGCTAGAGTAGGCTAGGTTAGGCTAGAATAGGCAAGAGTAGCTTAGGATAGGCTAGACTAGACTAGGATATCCTAGGTTAGAGTAGGTTAGGCTAATGTATGCTAGGGTAGGCTAGAGTAGGCTAGGTTAGACTAGGGTAGGTTAAGCTAGGCTAGGGGAGGCTATGTTAAGATAGGATAGGCTAGGCGAGGCTAGGTTAGGCTACTATAACGTAGGATAGACTAGGTTAGGCTAGGTTAGGTCAACATAGGGTAGGTTAGGGTATCTTAGGATAGGCTAGGATAGGCTAGGCTAGGATAGGTTATACTATGTTAAGCTAGGCTAGGTAAGAGTAAACTATGTTAGGCTAGGGTATGTTAGGCTAGGCTAGGTTAGCCTAGGTTAGGTTAGGTTAGGTTAGGCTAGGGTAGGCTATGTTAGCTTAGGTTAGGCTGGGTTAGGCTAGGCTATGTTAGGTTAGGTTAGGTTAGGTTAGGATAGGATAGGCAAGGATAAGATAGGCTAGAATAGGGTAGGGTAGGTTAGGGTAGGGTAGTATAGATTAGGCTAGTCTAGGCTGGGCGACGATAAGATAGGCTAGGTTAGGCTAGGTTAGGATAAGATAGGTTAGGCTATGTTAGGTTAGGCTAGGCTAGGCTAGGCTAGGCTAGGTTAGGTTAGGCTAGGTTAGGTTAGGATATGATAGGATAAGATAGGATAGATTAGGCTAGGCTAGGTTAAGCTAGGATAAGATAGGCTAGGTTAGGTTAGGATGAGATTGATTAGGCTAGGATAGTTTAGGCTAAGATAAGTTAGGCTAGGTTAGGCTAGGCTTGGCTAGGCTAGTCTAGGCTAGGCTAGGTAGGTTAGTTTAGGTTAGTTTAGGTTAGGTTAGGCTACATTAGGCTAGGCAAGGCTAGCTTAGGCTAGACTAGGCTAGGCTAAGTAGGTTAGGATAGGTTAGATTAGGTTAGGATAGTATAGGTTAGGTTAGGCTAGGTTATGATAGGTTAGGTTGGGGTTAGGCTGGGCTAGGCTACGCTAGGGTATGGTAGGTTAGGCAAGGCTACGGTAGGCTAGTGTAGGATAGGTTAGGCTAGGCTAGGGTAGGGTAGGCTAGTGTAGGGTAGGATAAATTAGGGTAGGTTAGGCTAGGATAGGGTAAGATAGGGTAGGGTAGGGTAGGTAAGGGCAGATTAGGCTAGGATAGGCTAGGGTAGGCTACATTAGGGTAGGTTAGGCTATGCTAGGCTAGGCTATGGTGGGCCAGGTTAGTGTAGACTAGGCTAGCATAGGGTATGGTAGGGTAGGCTAGGTTAGGGTAGGGTAGGGTAGGCTAGGCTAGGATAGTGTAAGGTAGAGTAGGGTAGGGTAGGTTATGGGAGCTTAGGTTAGGTTAGGCTAGGTTAGGTTAGGCTAGGCAAGGTTAGGCTAATGTAGGGTAGTCTAGGGTAGGCTACCCTAGGCTAGGCTAGAGTAGGCTAAGCTAGGGTAGGGTAGGGTAGGGGAAGGTAGGTTAGGCTAGGATAGGCTAGGCTATCCTAGGCTAGGCTAGGATAGGATGGTCTAGGATGGGCTATGCTAGGGTGGGCTACGCTAGGCTCGGTTAGGTTGGGCTAGGCTAGGCTAGGTAAGGTTAGGCTAGGATAGGATAGGTTAGGTTAGGTTGGGCAATGTTGGGTGAGGCTAGGCTAGGTTAGGCTAGGTTAGATTAGGTTAAGCTAGGTTAGGCTAGGCTATGTTAGGCTTGGGTAGTGTATGGGTAGGGTTGGGTAGGGTAGGGTAGGGTAGGGTAGGTTACAGTAGGTTATGTTAGGTTAGGATAGGTTAGGCTAGGCAATGGCTGGCTAGGCTAGGCTAGGCGAGGTTAGGCTAAGCTAGGCTAGGCTACGCTAGGCGAGGTTACGCTAAGCTAGGCTAGTCTAGGCTAGGCAAAGCTAGGTTAGCCAAGGTTACGCTAGGCTAGGCAAGGCTAGGCTAGGCTAGTCTAGGCAAGGCCAGGTTAGTCGAGGCTAGGCTAGGCTAGGTGAGGTTAGGCTAGGCTAGGCTAGGCTAAGTTAGTCTAGGTTAGGTTAGGATAGGTTAGGTTAGGTTAGGCTAGGTTAGGCTAGGCTAGGTTAAGCTAGGTTAGGCTGGGTTAGGCTACATTAGTTTAGGTAAGGCTAGGTTAGGTTAGGTTAGGTTAGGTTAGGCTAGGCTATGTTAGGATAGGTTAGGCTAGGCAAGGCTAGGCTAGGCTAGTGTAAGATAGTGTAGGCTATGTTACTATAGGTTAGGTTAGGATATTTTAGGCTAGGTTAGGCTTGTTTATGCTAGGTTATGCTAAGCTACGTTAAGCTAGGATAGATAGGCATGGCTAGGCTAGGGTAGGCTCGGCTAGGTTAGGCTTGGTTAGGTTAGGTTAGGCTAGGTTAGGGTAGGATATGCATGGTTGGTCATGGTTAGGCTAGGTTAGGCTATATTATGATAGTCTTTGGTTAGGCTAGGTTAGGCTATATTATGACAGTCTTGACAAAGTTAGGCTAGGCCAGGCCAGCTTAGAGATGCCAGTGAATGTGCCAGGGCTGTGGATAGGTAGAGAAGTGGTTAGGTTAGGGCTAGGCTAGGTTTGGCTGGGTTAGACAAGGCTAGGTTGGTTAGGCTAGTGTTAGGTTAGTGTGGTTAGGCTTGGGGTGTTAGGCTAGGGCAGTTAGGTTAGGTTTTCATTAGGTTAGGTTAGGTTAGGCTATGTTAGGAAAAGCTAGGTTAAGCAAGCTTAGGATATGTTTGGCAAGGCTAGGTTAGGCTTGGCCAGGCTAGGTTAGGCCAAGCGAGGCTAGAGTAGGCTAGGTTAGGTTATGTTAGACATGGCTAGGTTAATCTACGCTAGGCTACGATAGGTTAGGCTAGGTTAGGTTTTGCTAGGTTAGGGTAGGTTAGGCATGGCTAGGCATGGCTAGGTTAGGCTAGGATAGGCTAGGTTATGCTCAGCTTGGTTAGGGTAAGGTAGGGTAGGCTAGGCATGGCTTGGTTAGGCTAGGAAATGGTAGGCTATCGGTTAGGCTAGGCTGGGGTAGGTTAAGTTAGGATATTCTAGATTAGGATAGGTTATGTTACGGTAGGTTAGGCTAGGTTAGGTTAAAACTAGTTATGTTAATTTATATGAGTTATGTTAAAATGGCTGACTTATATGAGGAATATGCATGGAATTAAATAGAGTAAATTATTATGGCTATAATTGCATATTCCTGTGTTTATAATGATTATATTCCTGTGTTATATTTTCTAAGTTATATTTTGAGTTTGAGAGAATTCTAACTTAGGCTTTGGAAATAGAATCTAAATAACTATATTCTTAGAGTATCTAATATAAAAAGGAGTAAGGTTAACCCTCAATATTAAACGCATACATAGAAAGTACAAATTAAAACTAAAATAAATAAGGTAAAACTTCCACTTGAGAGCGAGTTGGAAAAAAATTAAGTGGAACTATTGAGAGTTCTTATAAATGAATATGGGCAATGATTTTAGATAAGGAAACATGGAATATATTTAATATTCTTCTATACCATTTATATTAAGGTTTTTTGTGAGTATGGTTAAATATCTTGATTAGCAAGAAAAAGTATACTAAAATTGTGAGAAAGATGCTCCTATCTTAGTAAATTAAAATGAGTATACTTAATCTAGTTTTAATAGAATAACAGTAGGTTAAAAGTATGTATACATAATCTAACAGTATATATATATGCTTGACTGTATACAAACACAAAAATACAACGAAGAATCCCAGAGGTAAAGGGACTAGTACAAAGGAGTAGAGACCATGAAGCAACCAGGGAAAGCTTTATATTTAAACAATATAAGAAATGTCATATTAAGATGTGTATTTGAAATTTCAGAAAATTATTTTCTTACTGCAATTACTTTAAATTACATAGGTAAATTATGTGGATTATAATGGAAAAAAAAAAACCTAGCAAATACTCACAATGAGGGAATATAACTTTAGGATAGGAAAAATACTCTTAGAAAAGTTAAGGCCTAGCCAATACAAATTTAAGATGACACATGCCTTTACCTTCTATTAAATATTGAACAATAGATTTATATTTTGTAGAAAATAAATTGAAAGAAAAGAACCCATGTTGGGTGTAGCCTTCCTATTTCTTTTAAAGATAAATTGTTGGTCAATTACATATAATGAATACAAGTATATATGAAAAATATAATAAGAATAACATTGAAAAATATATAAAACAGTGGTAGAGCATAACTACATACTAGCCATAGCCATAGAAAGATAACAATAAACTATGCGTTTACTATTCACACATTACAGAGGAAAACAACTATAAAATTAGGTTCGTAGAAAATAAAAATGTGGAAATGGTATATCAACCCAAAAATTAAAAGAAACATATATACAATCACAAGGTCTATAAAGACTTGAAAAATTATAATATCTTGACCATATATACCTAATACATAGGTTAGCCAACGTATTGCCTAAAATCGTTTGAAGGAAGAATAATATTTTGTTCAAAATAAGATGACCCATACTCAAACATATAGATGAAAAGTACTTAATTAAGCATATACGAATGAACTGTAAGGAAGAGAAAGGAACTAACTTAGTGTTGATTGTCGAAAAGAGTCACGAGATAGCAAAAGTATAGTACAAATGCACTCGATTGAATCGATACCTATATGAGAGTAAAAAACATGGAATTTAAACAAGTGTCAAAGAACGTGATTGTATTTATGAGAACAAATGATGATTTACTTTAATAGAGAATGAACCCAAAGTATATATTCTCAAGATTGAATGTGGTGCATCCATTTCTATTACCTTGTAAAGTTCAACAACAAATAAATGTTAGCATAATATCTTAAAGAAAGAGGGTAATTATTTTTTAGGAGTGAAGAACTCCATATCAAATTAATGAATAGTGCAACAAACTTATAAGTAATAATACTTTAAATAACTATTTTAAAAGAGAGAATAAAAATAATGGAAGAATTAGGGTTTAATAATTAAAAACCATGAAGAGAGTGTAACTATTTTCTGCCAAGAATATAAGAATTAGGTGATCTACATTGATAATTAAGAAAATATTTCAAGCCTCAAAAGGCATGGTCATTACTAGAATAAAAAAAAAAATCAATAAATAACATTTAGGGTTTCAAGGATAAAAACCCTAGGTAGAAATGTGAAATCAACCTTCTAGTAACAATTGGTTGAATGCAATGTTAAAGCCAGAATAGAAATTACCAAGGATACCATGGAGGAGTAAACAAGCAACTACTAAGTCAAAGTGAGGTTGAATTCATAGAGAATTAATGGAAACAAGTATTGATAGAGGAAATTCACCTTGAATCGCTGTATAAGAAGAAAATAATTCGGTAGTGGATCACATTAAGGAAGACTTGAGATTGCTCTAATTAAAAACCCCTTCATTTCTACATTTTCTAATGGATAAAAATACACAAGTCGGAAAACCAAATATGAGAATGAGGTGAGTTGAAGTAACAAGAACAAGAACAATGGAATTCAAGTGAAGAATGTTAGATCTATGACAAATAGATCCACAAGCATTCCCTTCTCATGTAAATATGTCAAATAATGGAGAAAGTGAGAATAATAGCTCTGGAATAGGTATAAAATAATAAATATAATATTCAAAATATTTATAAAATAATAAAATAATAAGCATTGTACTCAAAATTTTACAAATGAACCTATGAAATAATTAGGTATCTTCATCTTTAAAGCAAATTGAAGGGTTGCAAAATACTTAGTTCAATTCTATTTTAGGTATCTTCATCTTTGAAATTGGGTCAAATGGGAGAAGAAAATACCTAGAATTCCATTAGCAGGTCCAAATAACTCCATTTTATTTATAAATTATTTTTTAGGAGTCTCTTAACAACCATAACATCAAAGCATAAGTATTGGTATTGGATGATTAGCTTTATAGTTTTTTTTTTATGTTTTTTCAATTATGGTTTGAGGATTTTGATTTTATAAATTATATAATATTTCTTTCTTTCCAAATAAAAATATTTAGAGTATTTATAGATTAATAAAATAATATTTAGAATATTTATAGATTAATAAAATAATAAACATTATGGTGGAAATTTTACAAAGGAAACTATGATATAATTAGGTAATTTTTTCTGTCAAATAAATTGAGCACCTAATTGTATTGGAAATTGGGTCAAATATGAAATAATTAGGTATCTTTTGTAGAAAACAAATTGAATTGGAAATTGGATTTAATTAGAAAAGAAAATACTCAAATTGAAAAATTCCACTAGTATGTCCAAATAATTCCATTTTATTGATAAATTATTCTATTCTTAAGTAGAAATAATTAATTTTTTTTTAAATAATTTTTTTAGGAGCCTTCTAATAACCATAAAGTCAAATCACAAGTATTGGTTGATTAGCTTTATAATTTTGTGAGTTTTTTTTTTCAATTAAAAATATTAGTTGACTTAACATGTGGTCCTCAAAATCAGTTCTGGATGACCTTTTCTAGTAAAAAATATATATATTTTCTAATGATTTAGATGAGATTTTTGGAATCTAAGCTTCTGTGATCCATAATATAAATTTGTAGAATCTTCTAAGAGGAATACATGGTAGCAAGAACGAGCTGGGACCAACCAGTGTGGTTCATACCTGATGATGAACCACACTGGTTGGTTCGAAACGCGTCGACCTCGTTCTTTTGCATGTGATTACTACCGAAAGATTTTCTACAAATTTATATTATGGATCACAGAAGCTTAGATTCCAAAAATTCAGAAACCCTGCTCGGTAGGGCCTTGGCAACAGAGATTCATCAATTCGAACGAGCACGTTTACGGGTATCTGATGATGAACCACACTGGTTGGTTCGAAACGCGTCGACCTCGTTCTTTTGCATGTGATTACTACCGAAAGATTTTCTACAAATTTAGATGAGATTATTTGATTTCTTAAAACAATTTTCAATTATGTTTTAATCATTTACAATTATGTTTTTCATTTAAAAATAATTTTTCATTTATATCTTATAACTTGTGTTAGATTTTGTTTTTACATTATTATTTTATTTAAATTCAATGTATTTTAAATTGTATTTTCATACATTCAAATTATTTTAAATAATTTTTGTTATATTTACAATTTTATTAATAGCTTTTAATTTATTTTGTTATATCAAAAAATTAGATAATTAAATGAAATAATTTTTAGGAAAATAAAATTATAGAAATTTGAGTACTAGAATAAGTTAACTACTATATTCAAAGAACACCCATAAACATAACCTCTATAGAAATACTTTGTTAGTAAATGGATATTGATATCTTAACAAATTGACCAGTGAACCTAGTTTCAACCATCGGTATTAGTATGAGCTAAGTTAATTCACTACAAGTAAATCAACTGAATTTATCATGGACTTGTAATATAAATACCATAAACATATATACTATAAAAATCCATATAACTATCACAATATGCATCCATATACAAATAAATTTCCCTTATAGTAAGCAAGAACACACAGTTATAGGATCTCTTATGAACCCATGAAAACAAGATAGCTCATAAAGAATATAAAAAAAAGTCCATAGTGAAAAATTTAACTAGAAGGAAGAAAAAATATCAAACGAGAGGGAATAAACTACCCAATGAATAAAAATAAGCCATAATTGCACAACCATTAAACAAAAAATAAAAGAACAAAACACAATTGGGTTATTCATATTTTCCACCAGATCGGAAACTTGAAAAAATCAAGTGTTGGAAGGTGAAAATTGAGGAGAAGTAATAAAATAATCAACTTGAAAAACTCTATGTCAAGTCAGTTGAAGATGGGTCCAAAACCTCCATAGTCTAAGACAGGGTTTGAGGGTAGCATGTGTACCTACAAAGTAGATCTCACAGTCAACAAACGAGAATGATGTTGGAGAAAAAAAAATAATGTGCATTAGTAAATAATTAGCCAGGGAATTCCCATTTATATTACCCAAGTATAAAAAACAATGGAGGCTCACCAGCCATAAAGTGTGGAAATGGAATACAAGTTACCTGAGAGAGAAAAACATATTCAGTGAATATGTACTGAAAAAAATTGCCACTGCATACATGCAGTAGGAAGAGCCATTAAATTACCTAAGAAAGTAAAGTAAAACAAAGGATTGATGCCTTTGTGCAGTGATTGGGTCTTATGGCTATAGAGACACCCTGCAAGGCCGATTAAAATTGTTATCAGGAAATAATTTAAATTTGCGGAATTTTCCTTTCGCATATGTAAAACCCTGATGCTTGTAAGATTAAATATTGTTCTAATGGAAATTTAAAGCAGAATAGGCATAAAAATTCAATTAGTAACTCACTAGTACATGCGAAGAGGGAAGAAGTGAATTCGTCACCTTATGTAGCCATGGTTCTTGAAGATGAACCAATGAACCCAAAAAGACACATCAACCTATTAACCTATACATTAGAAACTGAGTATTGATGACCATAATTTCACATCTTTAGGAGGATATGGAAAACCAAGGAACCGAATTTCAAAGTGATAATAACCACTCTTAGAAAATTTAAATTTACAAAACGACCAATTATAGAACCCTTACTGTGGAAAATGAAAAAAACATGAAATAGTCTATTGAACCATAATACCTGGGCTCCATAAATAGTGCACTATTGTTGGGCTGTAAAAATAGCGTTGGTAGATTTGTGGCTATTACTAGTTTCCAATCACAGGAGAGAAAAAATAGAGTGATGACAACGATACGAACACCAGGAGAAAATGTCGATTAGTTCACAGGAAATGTCTATACAAGCTTAAGGTTTGGGTGGAAAGATAAGAACCATTACATGGGGACAACGAATCTACACCCTTCACGTAGTCATACCATACCTTGTGCTCATCATGTGTTATCATTCGCTCATTAGATGGGATAGCGTTGGCGGCATGGACGCATTAGGGGTAATGTACTTGTCATGTGGCGAGTTACCATACATAATTTATGTGATATGACCTAATGGTATAGGAATTAATAAATGACCATATTACTTGGGGAAATAAATAAGAAATGGGGGTTGGATAGTTAGGATTAAGTGTTATAAGATTCATCATAGGGGAAATTAAACATGCATGAAACATTAGGTAATAAGTGCATAGATATACTTCGGATGCAGATGATGGCTCGGACTGATGGGACTTCCGCCCCTTGGTGGATCCCGAGGGTGTTCGCTTGCTGCGGCCATATGGCCCCCTGCAGTGCCATTACTCACACATTAACTTCGCCAACCTGTTCTGCTTTAACACCATTCACTGCGCCTGTCATCTACCTCGCCTTGTTGGTTCATTTGGCTATGGATTTCATTCTGGAGAATTCATATGCTCATCGTGTTTTTTGTAGTCATCCTTCTCCCGTCTATGGTAGTTTCCGCCCTTCTTGCACTGTTCCAAGTGAACGCACCCAAATAGGTCGACGTTGCTCCATCCTAGGATGCTTGGAAACTCTTCTAGGTTTCCACTTCACCCAGACCAGCTATTGTCATCTCAATTTCTGTTTTCCTTCTCACGCAGCTGAATTTTGGAGATCTTCGTTGCATCCCGACTGCTCCTTCTGCCCCAAGCACTGCTAGCTTCATGCGGCTTCGATGGCAGAGAATGCGTTGTAGGCACAAAACGAGTAGAGGGCGCTCTTTCCGCCCTCGCCCTTCCATTAGCTCGCCCTCGGCATCTTCTGAGGAGGACGTAGATTGGAGTTTGCATTTGGATTTTTGGCATCGGAGAGGCATCTCCTACCCTCCTGGAAGCACTCACTCTGTTCCGCCTTCATAGCCTCCTCCGCCTGTCTCTCAGCCTGCCTCCCCTGCTTCTAATTTTTCCACCAACCCAGCCCTCTGCTAGTCTTCACAAAGGGCGGAATTCCGCTTCAATTTCTCCTCAAACATGCCTGTTCTCACTGCTTTCATCACTGTTACTGTTTGCGAAGAATCCCTTATCCCAGCTCCAGCTTCAATGCCCCGCCCTGCCCCTATTACGCCTAACCCTTAGCCCTCACATGCAAATATTGACATTCCAGCCCCTGTTGAGCCAGTCAGCATTGGTCATTCCATTCTTGGAATGGAAAATTTGCAGGTGGACTTCTTCAGCAAGAGTGGCATGCCAGAGAAGGACAACAATGATGGAGAAGTTGAGTTTGGTTGCAGGATCGTGGAAGAACTGGAGTCCCCTACTCCTGAACGGTGACTTTGATCCCCCTCAGCTTGCTTTGGTACAAATTTTCGACCTCATGGAAGAATTTTTTGGTTTTTTGAGTTTATATTCAGCTATAAAAGCTATAGACTATTCCAGTTTACTGTCTCTTGTTGTATCACAGTACTTTTACTATTTTACCAGTTTCCCTTCTAAGGGCGGTGGAATTTATTTTAAAAGAAATGGTTTCCCACTCTGGGCAGTTCAGTTGCTAAGGTTAAGCTTGGACATCAAGCCCAGTTCTCAGGCTCACACAACTGAAACTAGCGCAGTTTTGTACTATTATGTTTTATAAATAGATTTAGTTTTACCGAGAAAAAAATAAATAAGTGCATAGATATAATTCATCAAGATCAACTATTTACCAAATACAATAAGAAAATATAGGAATTATATGCCATGCAATAACATATACAAATTATTAGTAAGGAAGTTAAAAAAACAAAATAATGTGTGATATATGAAGAGCAGATGTGACATTTTAATTTATATGGTAAAATCGATGTTAATTTATAACTACTATCTATATGTTATATATTTTAATTTGATATGATTTTATTTTATCTAAAAGAAATGTTAGTAATTTTACTAATTAGAAACAAAATTACAATAAAAAAAAAACTGAAATTAAAAAATATTTACATCTAGCTTCTAGCATGTAAGACGCAATGTCTACACATTTACTCAATATTGGGTTGTAGAGGGCCTCTCTGTGTAATGATTATAAAAGCTATGATTAAATATAGTTTTCATTTTCAACTTTAATTATTTAATGGATGATTACTAGTATCGATGTCTATGTGTGACAAACTCTAATATTTTTAAATTGATTCTCCTAATCTTATTATTGGGCTTATATAAGTCAAATTTTGATAAATATTTAATAGGTGTTTAACTAATGTGTACGAATTGACCACTACAACTTTATGTTCCACTATTTCACATCATAAAGTTCATATGAACCTTGTATATCCCATTTTTTTATATAAAAATGCATTATTCTCACACACTATATATTCTTTCAGTCAAACATAAGCTTAAACACACACAAAGGTCTTCCATAATAGTTTGACCACAATCTAGTTCTTTGTTTCACTTTAAATTCCATAGTATCCACATAAAAAATATATTCATTTTTATTCATGACTGATTTTGATTTCTTTTATTATGTTTACAAGCTTGTTATGTTCTTGCATAAAACTAAACTCACTCATGGATAGAAAGTAGTTGTCAACTAAGTCACCTAATTCATGTTAATATTCAAGTTTGAGAATATATGTGTGTGTGTGTGTGTGTGAGATAAAATTATGTATTCTCCCTAAACATATGATAAAAATATCACTTGTAATCTAGATCATCTAATTTTAATAATAATTTGGTAGGATTTTAAAACTTCAAAACATAATAAAAATAATAAGTTATTATAAAATTATGATTTTTTTAAATATTATTCTTATTTATAAAAAAAAAAATTATTATTTAAATATTTTAATAATAATAAAAGAATTAATTAATTTGATTTATATAATGTAAACCAGACTTAATTTAGACTAAAAATATTTAAAAATTAATATTTAAAATTTAATATTTATGTTTATACAAAAATTAATTCATATTGAAATTATTAAATTAAATTGTATCTATAAGTTGTACCGATTTTAGTGTTATGGAACAAATCAAGGACTCATGGTGATGTCACTAAAATAACATTGTCGAGGTCATTACAATGAGTGAGTATGGAGTTGTTCAAAAGCTAACAAAGAGGTCTCAAATATCACTAAGCTTCACCCTCTTTTTAATAAAATAAAATAAAAAATTGTGGGTCAAATTTTGTTGAACTTCAACCACTCTTCATAGTTTTTCTAGCATTCATATATGGATTTCATTATAGATTGACCTTTATGGAAAATTAAATTAAATATATCTGAATTCATATTAGGTTCACAATTTTGGAATTTGGAGGATAATATTAGCTAAACCTGGTGACTTTTGATGTCAGGCCACCTAGTATTTATGGAGGTCTATGTAAAACGGCTTCACTTCTATTATGTTTTTTTTAACTTAAAAAAAATAATATAATAGAGATTATCTTATATTTGGAATAACATTATGTCCACTTTTAATCCATTGGTCACTAACATGTCTATTTCCACTTTTTTGCTACATATGTTAGGTGTTTTTATTCGGGTAGTACCTTTTAAGCTAGTGGCAGATCCCAATTGAGAGAGTGGAGGTTCAAAATTTGTACACCCATTTTGGGCAATGGAATAAAAATTCCTTAAAAATTCACAATATTATCATACAATGTTGTGACACAATTTTTCATATAGTAAGCTTTATAAAACCATTCCTAACACAATTGGAGGTACTTTGTTTTAGTAATAAGATAGTTATAACAAATACATATCATACATAATCCTGAATATCTATGGTCCATAATCTATTAAACTTAGGTCTTATTATTTTAATTTTCTTTTCTATCCATAATCAATATAACCTTAGACTTATTATTTTAATCCGCTTTGTATTAAATTTAATGACCATATTAGTTTGTTTTTATAATATTTAAATTAAAAAGTTCATATATTATTTAAAACAGATATATTTTAATTAGAACTAAATGATAAAATTGTAATATTATTAAATCTATTATGTTTAAGTACAATGTAATGCTATTCTACATTTCAATAACTTTATTCGTGTGTCCCTATCAACATATGCAACAACTCTTAACATTATCTTTTAATAGAAATATTATAATTTTAATATAAATATTATAATTTTTTAATAATTATTTTATATTCTAAAAATAGCCCTAAGCAAGCTCATATTATTGAGATGGAAAATTTTATGGTTTGTTCCGTGACTTCATAATAACTACCTGCCTTATCCCATCACCATAATTGATGTTGATGACCATGTGAGTGGATAGAATGTAGTTATGAAAACAATATTAGAAAGTGGATTGTTATATTCCTTTTAACAATGAACAAAAAATCCAAACAGGTAGAAATGATGTGCTGCTATCCCTTCAAACGGCTAGAAACCAAACGGCTAGGGAGGACGTGGCACAACCACTCACAAATTAGCCGTTGATTAAAAAAGCTGCGAGGCAAGCTTATATAATGAGGATTTTGATTATGATGTTCACAAGTTAAATTACTTTTGATTCTCCTCTGCAAAGCTGGACATAGAAATAACGTTTTTTTTAAACGACTTGGTGAAGGAGACCGTGCGAATGCATCCTCCCCTACTTGGTGTAGGAGAGCTTGCAAATGTTTCATGTCACACTGTGACTACATCCCCGCGAAGGCAAACGTGGAGTTCTACAGTGTGGGGATGGGGAGTTTCGACCCCAGCGCTTCCTGGACTAATCAGAAGGACGTTGACATTACGAGAGTGAATAGAATTAAGATGATGCCCTTCGGTGCTTGGAGGAGGATCTGGCCATTGGCACTCACCACATCAATCTAATCATCTTATGGATGCATGCAATATGCTTTGACTGTTCTCACAAATAATCCACCAGAATTCCCCATGTTCCATTACTCCTATGGAATGCAGCGCGGGGATTTGCGGAGGCAAAGTATCGATTGTATATACCTTTCCTAAGTGAGGCCGACATCGAGCTGCTTCCACTGGTGTAAATCTATTTATGAGGTTCACTCTAGCTCTTTGATTTGATTCATTTTCTAGTAGGTGCCATTTTTGGATTTCCGGGAGGTGTGAAATATTCATTTATATTGCATATTTTTATGATCAATTTCTAAGAAATATGGTAGCACACAAACATGATCTCTATTCTTGTTTCCGTTAATGTATAGTTTTATGAGATTAATTTTTGGATTAATCATATTATTAAAAGATTTGATTGATAGGGTTTGCACCTTCTTTTAATCAGGATAAGGTTTGCACCTGCTTTTAATTGCTTTCTTTTAAGCTGATGTCTATCCAATTCAATATGCAGGGTCTCCCACGACAAGATAAGATTACAACAAATTGGATCATTGGATGTAAATAAGGCCATAAATAAACCTAGTTCTGGCTAGACAAGAAAGGTAAGTTTCTGCCTCTTCATTTTGTATTTCTTGAAGTAAACCCTTTTCAATGAATTATATGTAGTCTTTTCTTCATTTTCAAGTGGTTTTATAATTTTTGGATTAATACGGTGTTAGTAATAGCACCTATTTTTTTTTATTACAACTCTATTTTCGGTGTCTAAACGCAATCTATTCATCTCAGTTTTATTAGTGAAACCCAGTTTATTCATCTCAGTTCTATTATTCCATTTTCTTTATGGTTTCCTGGGCTCGCCATAGTTTCTTTTTAATTCATTTCAGCCAGTTGTAATCTCTTTGTCTCAAATTTCTTGGTTGTAATTTAGATATTTCTTTTTTAGATCTATCAAATATCAAATCAAATCTCTTATGGATGCGTGGGATATGGATGTGTGCAATATGGAGCAGTATGCTTTCACTGTTGTCACGAAAAATCCACCAGAAAGAATCTGGACGAATGAAGCGCGGAGCACGAAGTCCCCATGTTCCATTACCCCTCTGGAATGCAGGCGGTGATGCTTGCATTGGGAATTTTCAGAGGCAAAGTATCGACTGTACATGCCTTTCGTACGCGACATCAAAATCGAGCTGCGCTCCTTCCACCGATGCAAATCTATTTATGAGGTTCTCTATGGCTCTTTGATTTGATTCTTTTTCTCTGTTTCGATTCGTTTTCTAGTAGGATGCCATTTTTGGATTTCTTCCAAGTGCGAAATATTCATTTATATTGCATATTTTTATGATAAATTTCTAAGAATTCTGATAGCACACAAACATGATCTCTATTCTTTTTTTTCCATTGATGTATAGTTTTCTATTCTTTTTTTTCCATTGATGTATAGATTTATGAGATTAATTGTAGGATTAACCATGTTATTAAAAGATTTGATTGATAGGGTTTGGGCCTATTTTTAATCAGGATAGAGTTTGGGATTTCTTTTAATTTTTTACTCTATGAGATTAGATGATTTAGATGAGATTACTGGATTTCTTAAAATGATGTTCAATTATGTTTTTATGATTTACAAATATGTTTTTCATTTTTCTTATAATTTATGTTAGATTTTATTTTCACATTATTACTTTGGTTAAATTCAATGTATTTTAAATTGTATTTCCATACATTTAAATTACTTTAAAGAAGTTTTCTTATATTTAAACTTTTATTAATAGCTTTTAATTAATTTATTTTTTGAATGATTTCTTCATTAATATTCTGATATAGAGTAAAGTACCATAAGCTTGAGTAGCCTAGCCTAAGCTACTAAAGGATAGACCAAGGTAAGTTAGAATAGGCTAGGTTAGGCTAGAATAGGCAAGAGTAGGTTAGGGTAGGCTAGACTAGACTAGGATAGGTTAGGTTAGAGTAGGTTAGGCTAGTGTATGCTAGGGTAGGCTAGAGTAGGCTAGGTTAGAGTAGGGTAGGTTAAGCTAGGCTAGGGGAGGCTAAGTTAAGCTAGGCTAGGCTAGGGGAGGCTAGGTTAGGCTACTATAGTGTAGGATAGACTAGGTTAGGCTAGGTTAGGTCAAGATAGGGTAGGTTAGGGTATCTTAGGCTAGGCTAGGATAGACTAGGCTAGGATAGGTTAGACTATGTTAAGCTAGGCTAGGTAAGAGTACACTATGTTAGGCTAGGGTATGTTAGGCTAGGCTAGGTTAGCCTAGGTTAGGTTAGGTTAGGTTAGGTTAGGCTAGGCTAGGCTATGTTAGCTTAAGTTAGGCTCGGTTAGGCTAGGCTATGTTAGGTTAGGATAGGATAGGCTAAGATAGGATAGGCTAGAATAGGGTAGGCTAGGTTACTCTAGGTTAGGTTAGGTTAGGGTAGGATAGATTAGGCTAGGCTAGGCTAGGCTAGGTTAGGTTAGGTTAGGCTAGGCTAGGCTAGGTTAGTTTAGGCTAGGTTAGGTTAGGATATGATAGGATAAGATAGGATAGACTAGGCTAGGCTAGGTTAGGCTAGGATAAGATAGGCTAGGTTAGGTTAGGATGAGATTGATTACGCTAGGATAGTTTAGGCTAAGATAAGCTAGGCTAGGTTAGGCTAGGCTTGCCTAGGCTAGTCTAGGCTAGGGTAGGCTAGGCTAGATAGGTTAGGATAGGTTAGTTTAGGTTAGTTTAGTTTAGGTTAAGATGCATTAGGCTAGGCTAGGCTAGCTTAGGCTAGATTAGGCTAGGCTAATCTAGGTTACGTTAGGCTACGTAGGTTAGGATAGTATAGGTTAGGTTAGGGTTAGGCTGGGCTAGGCTATGCTAGGATAGGGTAGGTTAGGCAAGGCTAGGGTAGGGTAGTGTAGGCTAGGTTAGGATAGGGTAGGGTAGGTTAGGCTAGAATAGGGTAGGATAGATTAGGGTAGGTTAGGCTAGGATAGGGTAGGATAGGGTAGGGTAGGTAAAGGTAGGATAAGGTAGGGTAGGTAAGGGTAGGTTAGGATAGGATAAGCTAGGGTAGGCTAGGTTAGGGTAGTTTAGGCTATGGTGGGTCAGGGTAGTGTAGGCTAGGCTAGCATAGGGTAGGCTAGGCTAGGATAGGTTAGGCTAGGGTAGGCTAGGCTAGGCTAGGCTAGTTTAAGGTAGAGAAGGGTAGGGTAGGTTAGGGGAGCTTAGGTTAGGTTAGGCTAGGTTAGGCTAGGGTAGGCTAGGGTAGTCTAGGGTAGGCTACCCTAGGCTAGGCTAGAGTAGGCTAAGCTAGGGTAGGGTAGGGTAGGGGAAGGTAGGTTAGGCTAGGCTAGGCTAGGCTATCTTAGGCTAGGCTAGGATAGGATGGTCTAGGGTGGGCTAGGCTAGGGTGGGCTAGGCTAGGCTCGGTTAGGTTAGGCTAGGTTGGGCTATGCTAGGCTAGGTAAGGTTAGGTTAGGCTAGGATAGGTTAGGTTAGGTTGGGCAAGGTTGGGTGAGGCTAGGCTAGGTAAGGTTAGGCTAGGCTAGGTTAGGCTAAGTTAGGTTAGGTTAAGCTTGGTTAGGTTAGGTTATGTTAGGTTAGGGTAGGCTAGGCTACGTCAGGCTAGGGTAGGGTAGGGTAGGGTAGGGTAGGGTAGGTTACGGTGGGTTATGTTAGGTTAGGCTAGGTTAGGCTAGGCAATGTTAGGCTAGGCTAGGCTAGGCGAGGTTAGGCTAAGCCAGACTAGGCTAGGCTAGGCTAGGTTAGTCTAGGCTAGGCTAGGCTAGGCTAGGCAAGGCTAGGCTAGACTAGGCTAGGCAAGGCTAGGCTAGACTAGGCTAGGCAAGGCTAGGTTAGCCGAGGCTAGGCTAGGCTTGGCTAGGCTAGGTTAGTCTAGGTTAGGTTAGGAGAGGTTAGGCTAGGTTAGGCTAGGTTAGGCTAGGCTAGGTTAGGCTAGGCTAGGTTAAGCTAGGTTAGGCAGGGTTAGGCTAGGTTAGTTTAGGTAGGCCTAGGTTAGGTTAGTTTAGGTTAGGCTAGGCTATGTTAGGATATGATAGGTTAGGCTAGGCTAGGCTAGGCTAGGCTAGGCTAGGGTATGTTGGGGTTGGCTATGTTAGGCTATGCTACGGTTAGGTATGTTAGGCTACGCAAGGTTAGGATAAGGTAGGTTACATTAGTATAGGGTAGGCTATTTTAGGCCCGGTAAGCTAGGCTAGGCTAGGTGTAATATCCCAAAATGGGAACTATGAGTAAGGGATGCCTGAAAAATGCATTTTTCAGGAATGACTCCTAGAGGATTTGAAACCAAGACCTGGATCTCTTAGATCAATGTATCTATGACTTAAATTCAAGAGGAGGGTCCAAAAAAATTACTCTAGGTGGGTTGAACAGATCTCCCACACCTAATTGTCTTGAAAAAGTGCCCAATGAAGGGACTGCAACTATGTATGAACAAGGGATAGAGTAACAGCGTTATTTTTATGAGCCTGAATACATGAAGATGTAGGTAGCCAAAAAATTTATAATATAGTAGAAAGAGAGTACAATTCCTTGACGAAAGAGTCACTCAGGATTGGCAATACAAGCCTCAATAGATCATATACATGAAATGTGAAATATACTGCTACACTCAGAATGCCCTAGGCTATGACTGCATAGTTTATAGGATATACTGCAACATGCTGAATAATAATACAAATATATAACAATATATGGCTCAAGAAATGTGCAGGAGAAAGCTCTCAACCCCATAAAACAATAATACAACATTCCTTAGAAGGATTGTCTAAAATATATACAAAATGGAAAAATTGCAGAAATGTCGGAGTTGCAGTAGCAGCGGAAACTCGAGAACTGGAACTAGATGGAGATAGTTGAAGATGATGCACAATATGAGTATATCTCCTCTAATGGATCTTCCAAGTGAAAATTTGATCCTATCACTAAATATCTTACCCTCCAATCAACATTGCAAACCTCCTCTGCAAATGTACTTTGAAAATAAAACAATCACTAAAGGATACTGCGCTGTAGGTGGAATAAAATGTGTTGGCCAAATGCCAAGATGTGAAATATGCTATGAATCCTCCCTTACTGATCTCCCAAAGGAAATAAGTCTCTCTCCTCTGAAGAGCAAGCCAAGAAATGTTGTTTTGGAACCTCCACTGCAACACCTTGCAACACAATGTTATAATTAAGTACAAATAACGTTGTAGTTGAAGAAGGTGGCTTGGCCTTGAGCATGAATGTGGAGAAATAAAGTGAAATCCCTCAAGATGCCTCTCAAGAATGAGAATGAATCCTAAAGAGGAATTCCTTATGCTGAACAACACTATAACTCTGCTAAACAACAGGAGACTGCGAATAGTTTAAGCAAACTAAGAAATCACTAATCATAAGCATGGGTTACAATGGATGACTTTCCCTCCTTTTAAACAAATTCAAGCTCCCTCTCCATGGGTCCCACTCATTAGGGTTTCCTACATCAAGGAAAATTCCCTCCTCTTTCACTGCGCTGCCCCACAAGATGATCTCCACCTCCTATCACTGCGATATTTGACTTGGTCAAACTTGACCTTTTCTTTATGCAAATGTCCTCTTTCACACATGAGGGTGTGAAATCCAACTCCACTACTGATCTTATTTCATAAGAAGAGGTATTTTATTCCTATTTCTGAATTATATGGGCCTCCTTACCCATTTATTCATTTCCTAAGTGAAAACAACAAAAATTAATATTCCATTTAGCTGCATGCTAAAAGTGGAATATTACAGTCCTCCACTCCCAAATGTTGCTTGTCCTAAAAAAACTGCATAAAATAAAATCCTCCAAGGATCAAGATGTTGTCTCATCAATATATCTCCAACTTTTCCCTCCAACATATGCAAACTAGCTTTTGGTGAGCATCCCAAATAGCTATCATGTAAGAAATAAACATCTATGGAGGAAAAAATTGGCTGTCTATGAGCCTTTATGAGGCATGATATTTGATATGAATTGGGATTTACCATCCACATATGAATCTCCCTTCCCAAAGAAATCATCCATACAAAGTGAGTTACCTCCCAACATGGCAACTCATGGAAATATCCTTCAAACTTGAGCTCCACAAATGAAGGTGGGCTGAAAATTTTCATATGGTAAGCATCATAGCCTACCCCACGCTATCCTCCTCTCCACCTCTAATAAATGTAGAGTGTGTTATTATCTCAGGCTGCAATGGTATTGCCCTTAAGTGGAAAAATGAAGAACAATCCTCCAAGGATCTCCCTTCCAACATTGGAGAACAAGGTGGCCCAAAACATTTCATCCATGATGAACATGACATGGTCATCATAGAGTATCCAAATGGGAAGTATGTTGAAGGTTTTACATGATGATGCATGATACAAACAATGTCTCAAGAGGACACAACACAGTCTCATCCACTGTAACTTCAAAAAATAGCATGGAAAGTAATATAAAAAAATCATCACATCTACTAATGAATAGTAAATGGTTGAATGTGTCAACAATACATGATCAAACACTTGCTCATGGTTATACAGTGAATGGCTATAAAACTCATGGCCCAGCACAAAAGAAAACAAATGTGTGGCTATGTTGGACATATCTCCCCCATGCTCCCATTAGAACACGTAATGAAAAAAATGTGGGAATTATCTCTCCTCAAGGACACATCCAACTCATGTGTCAATTCCCCAATCATGCTCTCAACAAGAATAGAAACAATATCAGCAAATGAAGTCATGATCAGTACAAGAATGAATAGAAACAATATCAGCAAATGAAGTCATGATCAGTACAAGAATGAAGGAGATACTGATGGCTTCATGTGGTGCTTGAAGATACCAATAGCCTCCTAAGGATGTACAACACAGTCTTACAAACTGCTACTTCAGAAATTTACATGGAAAAATGTTTCTTGATACATGGTCAATCATGCATGTCATCATATAGTAAATGGTTGGGTGCAAAAAATAAACATACATGTAATGATAAAAAAATTTCCCAAGGCCACATAAAATATGGTTACGTCTATCATATAGTTTCGCCCAATTTTGATCATGGATCAATATGAAAAACTTGCCCTCTTGTGGAGAAATGCACTGCATAGTAATGTTAAGAGCATGAAATTATTGTGTTAGCCAATCAATAATTGGAAAAAAAAAATTCTTACCATATGCTAGAAGTAAGATGACACATGGGTCCATAAATGAGTCCTCCATAGTGGTTTGGTATGCATCCATGAAGAGGAATGAACTATGTGTTGCATGAAGATCCTCCTTCTCATGCTTGGAAGCCCAAGTCAAGAAGAACATATCACCGTAATAGATGTCTCCATCCACTACCCTATCATCCTTACCCCCTCCTTTTCCACCAAGTGCATCCGATGTGAAGTGATCCTAGGGATAGTCCATCCATATACCCTAAGAGAGAGTGCATGACATAGGGATCATGGAGGAAAAAGCGACTGAGTTGGGAAGGGGATTTTTTGATGTTAGGATCAAATATTCCATGTTGAAGAGCAGCTTTAGGAAGCCCAAGCATAGAATTCAAGATTGCAATATCAACTTCAACAAAAAGACAAACAAATGGCAACCATGGAAGATTTGTCCATGGAGGCCATTAAACATAGATACCCATCAGACCCCTATGAAGTCTACCTCAAAGAAAAATGGATCCTATTTAAAATCATGATACTAGCCTCTCACGGTTCCTTACCTTTTCATAACTAATGAGAATTCATTGAAATTTTCAACCAGTCAAGTATGGAAGACAAGGAAAATATGGTAGAATTCTACATGCACAATATTTTGTTGGAAAACTTGAACATTTGGGACAATAATCCTAGAATGGGAGACATGCGGTTAATGGAATTAGCCTCTTAGATGGTTAACGAGGAAGCTAGAGCACAAGAAGTAAGGAGGGTCATGAGGAGAGAAAATAGGGAGCCTATACATATTAGGGAAAAAATATTTAGTCGTAGGGGCATCATCAAAAACCATCTAAAGATAGAAAAGGATGATGCACTTGTAGAAAATTACCTCAACACACAAGTACAAGCCATGGCCCATTTTGATGATGCTTCTAGTTTTTTGGGAGATGAATGCATAATGGCTAGTCAAAGGAGAAGGAATAGCCTCCCTCACTACCTCATAAACATGGAATACCACACATAAAAAAGATTGAGAATTTCTCTAGAAAGGGCACCACTATAGAAGAGGGCCATGCAGGCCAGGAATATTTGGTGGCTTAGTTTGAAACTTAGTCCACCCTTATTTTTAGGACTTAGTGATGGGAAAAACCAAGATGAGTAGAAAAAATTATGGTAGGAAGAAGAATAGAATGATGGATTTTACCCTCCTGAAGGGACTCCCACACTTCTTCCTTGTGAAGTTATAGGGTTCATTAATGCTTTGAAAGAGATGCAGAATGAAGACTAAGTTTCTTAGAGGATGAGTAAAAATTTGGTAGGGCTGTGATGATGAAAGCCATCATTAGGTGTAATCTGAGGGGTTAAATGCCACCTATTTATCCTTATTAAGTCTCTCTTTCTCACATTTAAATTATATTATGGTCTTTTCTTGCTAGTGTAGATGGTGATTAAGGCTTCTCATACTTCCAATACCTAATATGGGTTAAATGGAGGATAATCATGAAGATATTTCACTTTCAATGAATATTTTACGATTAAAGCTTGGAGTAGACAATAAGGAGAGATTTTATGGGTATTTTCCACCTCCTTAACTCCCAAAGGCACCCAAGGGATCCTTGAGATTACCTCCAACATCTCGAAATCAAAGGCAACCAAGGAAGTGGGAGATGAAGTGTAATCCAAGAAACCAACATGAACGTCATATATACCTATCAAAACCATCAAGACACCTTCATCCCCGCATCCATGAGTTAAAAACGTTCCTAAACCACCTTAACACCTTCTCCTCCTTGCTGCAAAACAATGCATTTACATGCATAATTAAGTCATGATTAGATTCATAAGTAAAATAATTATAGATAAATAATGAAGTATATATATATTTTTTTATCCATTTGGCCTAGCAATGTGTGAGTAGATTTTCCTTCCTTTTGCAATTTAAATTCAACCATTTACTTCATGAAGATACCTAGTTTGCTTCTATTTCTTGTGAGAGTTTAAATCATAAATATATTTCCTTGCAGAATATCTAGATGTATTTTCTTGCTTTAGAATAGTCATTTAATGGTTAATAGAGTAATGGTTTTGAGTTAATGGTAGTTCTAGGTCTAATCCAGAAGTGTGAAAGACTTCACTCAGAAACCCTAGAAATAACACCCTTTAATAGGAATCAGAAGAGGATGACATGAGTAGAATACATCTGTTGTGTATATAGCACTTTCACCTCCAATTTTTTAAGAACCTCGGGCTGGTAAAGTAAAGTATATTAGCCCCTCGGAGTCGCAACATTCCTGGTACAATACGAGGGCTCACCAAAAACCAAGGAAAAGTACATTTAGGATGGAAACCTATCCAAAATTAGCACCACAATCTTGTGGACCATTTGAAACTGAGGACTAGGTTGGACTAGGTTGGACCCGTAGCTTATCAATTAGATTTACCCACTCGCATTAAAATTCATAATTTTTTCATGATTCTTTACTTAAGAAATATATACATGATAGTTCTCACATTATTTATTGGAAAATTATATAGCTAGAATTCAAAGGAGACTCCCTCGAAGAACATCTCTGTATTCTAGAGAGGAAAGAGATCTAGCTCTGAAATCGAGTAGTTTTTTTATATTAAAGTGCAATTGAAGCACTTTACTACCAAAGATGCTACATGGGAGCGAGAAGATGAGATTCTTGAAAACTATCCAAAAATTTTCCAGAGAGAAGAAACTAGAAATTAAACATCAAGGAAAATATAGTTAAAAGGGTGGAAGATGTGATATCCCTATGTTTTTTGAAATAATTATTATTGTTATATTTTTCTAGAATTAAACTATGTTGGATTCAATAGTCATTCCATAACTTATGTAAGTGAACAATATACATGTGGTTATGAAATCAATAATTGTAGTTATAAATTAATGGGAACGGAAAATTACTTGAAATGAGACACTTAACTAAAGAGAAAAATTCTAATCTCAATCATAGATAAGAGTGAGATAAATATTCCATGATAAATAGATGTTTCTAAAATAACAAATTTAATGTATGGGAGACAAATATCCATTAAATATACCATCTAGAGAAAACTTCTAGTACATTGAAGGATAAAGAACTCCTGAAGATAAAAAAAGGCTTTAATAACAAAAATACTTCCATAAAAGCAGGACAATGCTAATGGAAGAAAAGTTAATTAAGGAAGAAAAGGTATAAAACACCTAGGGAGGAGATTAAAGGGTTGCTGAGCTCTTAGGGATATTACTTGATATTAATCTTGGCTCGGGGGAAACTGGTGGTCAATTCATGGTTGGGTGGAAAGTGTACTCATTTAGTGATTCTTTTGATTCTCTTGTTAGAAATTCTATGAGATTTATTTTGTTGATGAATAGGTACTTGCATATTGTGTATTGAAGGAATGGATTGAACTTAAAATGGTAATTAGGTTGGCAAGTAAACATATGCCTACTCTCTATTGAAGAACAAAGATACAATTTAGTGTAGAAAATATGTATTGTACTAGAAATTATTTATGTACAAATGGTGTCGACAATATATTTTCATGGCTAAAGAGTTTGTATCTGGGTAAATTCTTTGTAGTGATAGGAATTATATTTTTTGTGATTAATATATAGGTTGAAAGGATTTTAAATGTGATTTTTGTTAAATATTATTAATACTTGTCATTGATATGAAGGTATGATCTCTTGTTAATAAATTGTTTATTCTTACTATTTTAATATTATTGGTGGTATAGTTGAGCTTTAACTATTTTATTCAGTTTATTGTATATAAGAAAATAATAATTACTTGTTAGAGTAAATAGATTTTGAGAGTTAAAGTAGTGCACTTATAACACTGAGGTCATATCCTAATTTCTAAAATGTACAAAGTTAAACCTAGGCATAAGGGATAACATAGGAGCATGATGGTTACCAAAGAAATGATTAAGTATTTCTAGTGCAACTTGATGTGTCATTGTAAATATAGTTAGGAAAATTAGGTTGTGTTGGAAGATAAAAGATATTATATGAAATCAGGGTAATAATGAGTATGAATGCCTTCACTCTGATACAAAAAACTACGGATATATTCTTAAGCGAGACAGATATTATGGTAATATATCAAAAAATTAGATAATTAAATGAAATAATTTTTAGGAAAATAAAATTATAAAAAATTGAGTACTAGAGTAAGTTAACTATTGTATTCAAAGAACACCCATAAACATAACCTCTGTAGAAATACTTTGTTATTTAATTGATATTTATATCTTAACAAATTGACCAGTGAACCTAGTTTCAACCATCGGTATTAGTATGAGCTAAGTTAATTCATTGCGGGTTAATCAACTGAATTGATCATGGACTTGTAATATAAATACAATACACATATATACTATACAAAGCCATATAACTATCACAATATGCATCCATATACAAATAAATTGCCCTTCTAGTAAGCAAGAACACACAGTTATAGGATCTCTTATGAACCCATGTAAACAAGATAGCTCATAAAGAATATCAAAAAAATCCCATAGCAAAAAATTTAAATAAAAGGAAGAAAAAATATCAAACGAAAGGGAATAGACTACCCAACGAATAAAAATCAGCCATAATTACACAACCATTAAAAAAAAAATAAAAGAACAAAACACAATTGAGTTATTCATATTTTCCACCAGATCAGACACTTGAAAAAATCAAGTGTTGGAAGGTGAAACTTGAGGAGAAGTACTAAAATAATCGACTTGGAAAACTCTATGTCAGGTCAGTTGAAGATGGGTGCAAAATCTCCATAGTCGGAGATAGGGTTTGAGGGTATCTTGTGTACCTGCAAAGTAGATGTCACAATCAAAAAACGAGAATGATTTTGGAGAAAAACAAATGATATGCATTATTAAATAATTAGCGAGGGAATTCCCATTTATATTACCCGAGTATGAGTCAATGGAGCTTGTGTTCTTCACCATTTTGTTGAAAATGGAATATAAGTTAGCTCTGAGGTAGGAAAACCATATCCAAAAGAATATGTAATGAAAAACAACCATACATGCATACATGCAGTAGGAAGATCCATTAAATTACCTAAGAAAGTAAAGTAAAACAAAAGATTGATGCCTTTATGCAATGATTGGGTCTTATGGCTACATAGACACCTTGCAAGGCCGAGTAAAATTGTTATTAGGAAATAATCGAACTTTGAAGAATTTTCCTTTGGCATATATAAAACCCTGGTGCTTATAAGAGTAAATATTGTTCTAATGGAAATTTAAAGCAGAATAGGCATAAAAATTCAATTAGTAACTCACTAGTACATACAAAAAGGGAAGAAGTGAATTTGTCACCTTATGTAGCCATGGTTCTTGGAGATGAACCAATGAACCCAACAAGACACATCGACCTATTAACCTATGCAATAGAAATTGAGTATTGATGACCATAATTTCACACCTTTAGGAGGATATGGAAAACCAAGAAACCAAATTTCAAAGTGATAATAACCACTCTTAGAAAATTTAAATTTACAAAACGGTCAAGTGTAGAACCCTTACTGTGGAAAATGAAAAAAAAATGAAATAGTGCATTGAACCATAATACCTCGACACCATAAATAGTGCACTATCGTTGTGTTGTAAAAATAGTGTTGGTATATTTGAGGCTATTACCAGTTTCCAATTACTGAAGAGAAAAAATAGAGTGACGATAGCGATACGAAAACCACGAAAAAATGTCGATTAGTTCACAGGAAATGTCTATACAAGCTTAGGTTTGGGTGGAAAGATAAGAACCATTAGATGGGGACAACGAATCTACGCCCTTCACATAGTCATACGATACCTTGTCCTCATCATGTGTTATCATTCGCTCATTAGATGGGATAGCGTTGGCCACATGGATGCATTAGGGGTAATGTACTTGTCATATGGTGAGTTACCATACATAATTTATGTGATATGACCTAATGGTATAGGAATTAATAAATCACCATATTACTTGGGGAAATAAATAAGAAATGGGGGTCAGATAGTTAGGTTTAAATGTTATAAGATTCATCTAGGGAGATGATACTTCCATATAGTAACTATGCAAATGATCCAATTATCAGCATAGGGGAAATTAAAGATGCATGAAACATTAGGTAATAAGTGCATAGATATAATTCGTCAGGATCAACTATTTAGCGAATACAATAAGAAAATTTAGGAATTATATGCCATGCAATAACATATGCAAATGATTAGTAAGGAAGTTAAAAAAACAAAATAATGTGTGATATATGAAGAGAAAATGTGACATTTTAAGTTATATTGTAAAATCGATGTTAATTTATAACTACTATCTATATGTTATATATTTTAATGTGATATGATTTTATTTATCTAAAAGAAATGTTAGTAATTTTATTAATTAGAAACAAAATTACAATATAAAAAAAGTGAAATTAAAAAATATTTACATCTAGCTTCTAACATGTAAGATGCAATGTCTACACATCTACTCAATATTGGGTTGTAGAGGGCCTCTCTGTGTAATGATTATAAAAGCTATGACTAAATATAGTTTTCGTTTTCAACCTTAATTATTTAATGGATGATTGCTAGTATCGATGTCTATTGTGATAAACTCTAATATTTTTAAATTCATTCTCCTAATCTTATTATTGGGCTTATATATGTCAAAGTTTGATAAATATTTAATAGATGTTTAACTAATGTGTAGGAATTGACCACTAAAACTTTATGTTGCACTCTCTCACATCATAAAGTTCATATGAACCTTGTATATCCCATTTTTTTATATAAAAATACATTAATCTCACACACTATATATTCTTTAATTCAAACACAAGCTTAAACACATACAAAGGTCTTCCATACTAGTTTGACCACAATCTAGTTCTTTGTTTCACTTTTGATTTCTTTTATTATGTTTACAAGCTTGTTATGTTCTTGCATAAAACTAAACTCACTCATGGATAGCAAGTAGTTGTCAACTAAGTCACCTAATTCATGTTAGTATTCAAGTTTGAGAATATATATGTGTGCGTGTGTGTTTGTGTGTATAATAAAATTATGTATTCTCCCTAAACATCTGATAAAAATATCACTTGTAATATAGATAATCTAATTTTAATAATAATCTGGTAGGATTTTAAAAACTTCAAAACATAATAAAGATAATAGGTTATTATAAAATTATGATTTTTTTTTTTAAATATTATTCTTATTTAAAAAAAAAATCAATATATAAATATTTTAATAATAATAAAAGAATTAATTAATTTGATTTATATAATGTAAACCAGACATAATTTAAACTAAAAATATTTAAAAATTAAAATTTAATATTTAATATTTATATTTATACAAAAATTAATTCATATTGAAATTATTAAATTAAATTTTATCTATACGTTGCACCGATTTTAGTGTTATGGAACCAATCAAGGACTGATGGTGATGTGAGTAAAATAACATTGTGAAGGTCATTACAATCAGTGAGTATGGATTTGTTCAAAAGCTAACAGAGAGGTCTCAAATATCACTAAGATTCACCCCTTTTTTTCAAAAAAAAAAAAAATTTGCGGGTCAAATTCTGTTGAACTTCAACCGCTCTTGATAGTTTTTCTAGCATTAATATATGGATTTCACTAGAGATTGAGGTTTATTTAAAATTGAATTTACTATCAATTGCACCATATGTTGCAAAGGAAACGCTGTAAAGCAGTAACATAGAAAATAGTAGTATAGAGGAAAAAATATGTGATATGTTACGTGATTTAATTGAATATTGAACTTATAAATATGAATTAATTTATTAAAATTAAATTATAGGTTTAGAGAATTGTTTGGATAAAAAAGTTGGTTTTTTATAACCTAGGCAGGCTCTTCCTTTCATAGTGATGTCTTATTATGCACTATGGGCCACATGGCAGACTATTCTCTGCTGAAACAACAATAATAGCATCCATAATGGCCATCTCTTCTTTTATAATACAAAATAAAAAATCAAAACCCTGAATACTTTTGCTGTTGTGAAGAAGAAACATCAAAACTTCCCACTTCAAAAACCCAAAGCTTGCAGTCTATCTTCAAAGCCTTAAAGCCTTAATTTATATTGAATGAAGCCATTAGTGGGAAATGATTTATGGTGAATGAGATGCAACTAATATCGGACCAGAATATGAAGAAAAAATTTGTGAGCTTTCTAGTTAAAAAACAATAGTAGCATCCATAATGTCCATCTCTTCTTTTATCATACAAATTAAAATATCAAAACCCTAATTACTCTTACTATTGTGAAGCAGAAACATCAAAACGTCCCACTTCAAAAACCGAAAGCTTTCAATCTGTCTTCAAAGCCTTAATTTATATTAGAGGGAATAACTAATATCTTTTTATTTGCATTTTTATTATACACTAAAAGAACTACTAATATCCTTTTATCCTTTTTAGCATTGTGAGCATGCAATGCTATAAGAGTGTTATAAGTCCTTGCAAACAATGAATGATGAAAAATTAGGTAGAAACCTTGCTTCCTGTATTTTGCTAATGAAGTAATTTGATTCATCTAGAAGTCCCAAACTTGCAAGTGTCTAAATGACAGAGGAATAACATCTCAAAATTAAATATAACAACAATGACAATCTTTAAAGAGCACGCTCATTTCAAATTCTTGAATAAGAACCATAAAAAGAATTAAATCTTCTGCAAAGAACATTTTCATCTTCTATAAGGTATATAAAGTTCATCTTCCATAAGGTATATAAAGTCTTTGTATAAAAAGAGTATTAACGATTGAAAAAGTTCTATTGCAGTGCCGAGCAAAAACACTGCAGTACTAGGCCTAGTGTTGGATTTAGCCCACCACATATACACAAATACGCACGATAATATAGTTGACACAACATAGTAAACACAAACAACCACACATAGAGCACAGTAGACACAGACAACTACACATACAAAAGTACCTTCTATTCATACCCTAATAGGTATCACGAAAGACCAACATAGCTTTCACTTCGACGAATCACCACCACAAGTACACACGATAATATAGTCGACACAACACAGTAAACACATACAACCACACATACAACACACTAAACATAGACAACTACACATACAAAATAACCTTCTATTCATATCCTAATAGGCATCACAAAAGACCAACATAACTTTCACTTCAACGAATCATCACCACAAAGACGGAGCACCAGATGCAGATTAGATTCCTTCTCAATGTTATAATCAACCAGAGTACGTCCATCTTCCAGCTACTTATGAACAAAAATCAGCCTCTGCTGGTCAAGAGGGATGCCCTCCTTATCCTGAATCTTAGCCTTCACATTATCAATGGTGTCTAGTTTTTTTTATTTAATAAATTTTACAGACTTAAAAAAACAATCCTCATAAGATATAATAAATCCTTTGATAATCGTATCAATACCTCATATATATTTCTTAATTGCCTCATATATATTTCTTAATTTCATTGTCAAATACACTTCTCTTCAAAATAGATTTATGCTAACCAAAAATCTTATTATATTTTTATTTATTTATTTTATTATTGTAATACATTTACTTCATATCTATTTAATATTAATTTGTTTATTTATATAATTTTAAATAATATATATTTAATTAATTAATATCAATCATTCATATATATTCAACCCTATATCTATATATGTTATATCATGTAATATTCATGATGCATTCCATTTAACCTATAAAATAGATAATTTATATGTTGTTAATTCATTTCTTAACCTAAGACATTGTTATATTTATAATGCATTCTATTTAATTTATTTAATTAATATTAATCATTTATATATATTCAACCCTCTATTTATATATGTTATATCATGTAATAATCATGATGCATTCCATTTAACCAATAAAATAAATAATTTATAGGTTGTTAATTCATGTCTTAAGATAAGACATTGTTATCTTTATAATGCATTCTATTTAATTAATCGTGATTTATATCGGAGGTTAATTATCAATTTTTATTAAATTGGTGATTAATATTTTATTGTACTGAAATGTTTTACGTTATTATTATATTTAATTAATATTTTTTTATTAAAAAGGGATTGTTTGCAAGTAAATGAAGCACTTAATGATGGGCTATCATGTGTATTGCCAAGAGGATATTTGATAAGTGTCCATTTGTTACTAGTACATATCATTGAGTGATTGAAGGGCAGATTTTCAGTCCCCTGCAAGGTTGCCAGGTTCGAGCACGTAGTGTGGATGCTGCATAATTCTAATACAGAGGCAATATTTAGACGGATCCGACCTTGGGGAAATTGGTCCACTTCTATCTTTGTCATTAATCCAAGTGAAAGCACCCTGAATTTATTTCTTTCATCGATTATCTATATTGTACAATTTGTTCCATGTTATTGATAGGAATTTTATTGTTATTGTTCATTACTAGGGTTTTATGAGCGACGATAATTTTATCACTAAAATAACATCTATTTATTAAAGTAATTTATCAATACATGTTGTTCAAATCAAAGATTGGATACTATATTTTCGGTGGAAGGTACTATGGGAATATCATTTTATTTATCATTTTAATTTACTTTGATGCATCCAAAATCTATCTATATGTAATTGTAAACAACTAATGCGCATGAATTTTTTTTAAGAATTAGCGCTCTTAGATTCTTTCTATTATAAACCCTCTGATACTCGCGACTTGTAGTTGAGCAACCAATGATAATGGTATACTCAGTGCCATTGGTATCGGATTTACTCAAGGATGAATAATTCTCTCACATGACACAACTGATGATAACCGAGGTGTAAGACCTATATATATAAATATTCTTTTGTCACTATTTTTTTATATTGTTTTAAATGTGTTACTCTCTCAATGTGGAAGTCAATTTGACTTATAATTCATTAGAATAAATAGGATGTAGGAAAAAAGAAAGGCTCAATTATAAAAATCAAGCATGGTTTTGTTAAGGTGCAGTTATATTATATAAATATATAAATTTTTGAATATATATAACTAATTGATATTTATTGATGTTAGTTGAAGTTAGTCTCCTTAATTTTATTTAATTCAAAATCTGTAAAGAAATTTTAATATAATTATCAACTAAATTTAGGTTTTTGATAGATAATTTTAACATTAAATTTATAAAATATATTACAATATTACAGAAAATTATATTGAAAATATTTTATATTAAGAAGCTATGATTCAATCTATCTTAAAATATGAAGTCTATCTACTTACCTTAACACAAATTTAGTTTAAATCAATTATGATAAGTGAGATATTAAATTAAAAAACTACATGTTTTTACTTTTATAAAACTCATTTAAATGTTTATAATCATATAATCATATTTTTTTTAGACATATTATTTACAGAAAACTATAAATAATGTATATATGGAACATATAGTAAAATTTTCAGAAAATATTTATAATATTGAGTATTTTAGATATGTGAAAATATATGATAATAAGTATTTAAGATGTAAATTAAATTCAAAAATACATACAAATAATATAGATTATTAATGAAACAATAAATTAATAAATAAGAAAAAAAAACACCTCAACAAATAAATATTTATTTTGTGATATATAGCAACTATTTTAATTATAACGAACTTTTAAATTTTATTTATCATAACCATTATTTTAGTTATAACTAATTTTTAAATTTAAGAAAATTATTTTTTAAAGTTTTTAAAAAATAAACTTCCATTTTATTAACAATTATATATTAGCTCATCTTCAAAGAAAAATAAAAAAACTTTAACAAAAAAAAATACAATTACTAAACCATTTTCATTCCATTAGTCTTTATCTATGAAAGTGCAGTGCGTACATTTCATCCATCACCACACAATTCCGGCATAATGCTATAGTTCATTATAGGTCTCAGCACAGTTGAACTTTCCAGCATAATGCTATAGTTCCTCTTTTATTCTCAGCACAATTGTACTTTCTTGAAGACAAATATATAATAGGAATAACAGAGTCACCATGAAACCAAAGATCAAGAGACAACACAAAACGAAATTTGCATTTGAAGACATCTTAAAAATATTGCAACCATGACCAAAAATCAAGGCATCAGAAACAATAAATGAAACCTAACATAGTAAAAAATCTCCAAGTTCATAGCTTTACAGGAAATCAAGAAAAAAATTTTATGCTAAATTACAAACCCGAATGACTCTCAAAAATTGAAAAATAAATGTACTTCTACAAAAACCATAAAATACCTAAATTATCAAAACTTTATAGAATTTATAGAATTACAATACTCTGGAATAAGACAGTGTAGATAATGGTTTTTCCAATAACAGTCATGGGTACGTCATGAGAAAAACAACACAGTTACCCTAATAATGCTCAGCCATAATGTTTCAAATTTGTCAAAATTTAACGAGAAGCAACAAATATTCTTCCCAAACACACAACAATCCGATCTTATAAAGAAATAAAGAAGGCTGAGTTGCCATACCTGTAAATAAAAGTTGTCGAAAATATTCACAATGAGATAGAAAACCCAAGCACGCCTATGAAGATCACGGGAAAGGTGGGTTGTATTTATAGGAACCAAAGTTGTATATATAGGATCTGTGAATGCAAATCGTAGGAACCAAGTTCATCTTTGTAGCCCCAAAAAGTAGAACCACACACAGATGGAGCCGCACAAGTGGATTGGCATGCTGCAACCTTCTGCACTGCCTGAATCGTATCTTGGCATCTTGGCTGATGAGGCTGTAGTGCCAGGGTTTTGACATCCACTTCGTCCAGCTCCCTCGACATCCGCTTCGTCCAGCTCCCTCGGGTCGAAATCGAAGGAGAGGCACATAACATGAAGGTAGAAACTCTAGTATCAAACATTTTGGAGAAATCAAAGGATTCTTAGACATTTCTTTCAATTTCATGGCCACACTTCACTTGTTTAACGGTTTTCTTATTTTAACTAATTAATTAACCATATTTAATCGTAAGGTCCATAGTGTTTCAATAGTCCAACATCCAAATCAATGTTACACAATAGTACATGTGGAATTTGAGGAAAGTTGTTTTCAAATAAGAACGCTTTACAGCGTAAATATTTCTAAATTCATATTAGGTTCACAATTTTTGAATTTGGAGGGTAATATTAGCTGATCCTGGTGACTTTTGATGTCAAGGCCACCTAGTATTTATGGAGGTCTATGTAAAATGGCTTCACTTCTATTATTTTTTTTAACTTAAAAAAATCATATAATAGAGATTATCTCATATTTTAAATAACATTATGTCCACTTTTAATCCATTGGTCACTTACATGTCTATTTCCACTTTTGTGCTGCATATGTTGGGTGTTTTTATTAGGGAAGTACCTTTTAAGCTAGTGGTAGATCCCAATTAAGAGAGTGAGGGTTCAAAATTTGTACACCCATTTTGGGCAATCAAATAAAAATTCCTTAAAAATTCACAATATTATCATACAATGTTGTGACACAATTTTTCATATAGTAAGCTTTATAAAACCATTCCTACCACAATTGGAGGTACTTTGTTTTAGTAATAAAATAGTTATAACAAATATATATCATACATAATCCTTAATATCTATGGTCCATAATTTATTAAAGTTAGGTCTTATTATTTTAATTTTCGTTTCTATCCATAATCGATATAACCTTAGACTTATTATTTTAGTCGACTTTGTATTAAATTTAATGACCATATTAGTTTGTTTTTTTTTAAATTTAAACTAAAAATTTCATATATATTATTTAAAACAAATATATTTTAATTAGAACTAAATGATAAAATTGTAATATTATGAAATCTAATATGTTTAAGTACAATGTAATTCTATTTTACATTTCAATACCTTTATTGTGTGTCTCTATCAACATATGCAACAACTCTTACCATTATCTTTTAATAGAAATATTATAATTTTAATATAAATATTATAATTTTATAATAATTCTTTTATATTCTAAAAATAGCCCTAAGCAAGGTCACATTATTGAGATGGAAAATTTTATGCTTTGTTCCGTGACTTCATAATAACCACATGCCTTATCCCATCACCATAATTGATGTCGATGACCAAGGGTGATGAATGTGGTTATGAAAAAATATTAGAAAGTGGATTGTTATGTCTTTTTTTTTTTTTTTTTTTTTTTTTGCATCTAGTAATCGGTAACTGGTGAGAGTTATCCTGAACAAGGCCCAGGATCAAATCCTACTGGTTGCCACTATAAACCTAGGCTAGGTGCAACAACCTGCAAGCCACACAATAGCAATTAACTTATGCCTCAACAGGAGCCGAGACGTCCACTATGGGGTCGCCTACTCTTCTAGCCAAGACACAACAGGCCATATACTCAATGAGATTTGAACCTCCATCTCGTGGGTTTCACCCAGCGAAATTTACCGTTAAACCACATGTCAATGAGATTGTTATATTCCTTTTAACAATGAACAAAAAAATCCAAATAGGTAGAAATTATGTGATGCTATCCCTTCAAACGGCTAGAAATCAAACGGCTAGGGAGGACATGGCACGGCCACTCACAAATTAGCTGTTGATTAAAAAAGCTGGGAGGCAGAGTTATATAATAAGGATTTTGATTATGATGTTCACAAGTTAAATTAATTTTGATTCTCCTCTGCAAATCTAGACACAGAAATAATGTTTTTTTTAAACGACTTGGTGAAGGAGACCGTGCGAATGGATCCTCCCCTACATGGTGAAGGAGAGCCTGCAAATGTTTCGTGTCACACTGTTACTACATCCCGGCGAAGCCCAACGTGGAGTTCTACAGTGTGGGGATGGGGTGTTCTTAGGAGAGAAGTTGGGGAGTTTCGACCTCAGCGCTTCCTGGACTAGGAGAAGGACGTTCTCATTACGAGAATGAATAGAATTAAGATGATGCCCTTCGGTGCTGGGACGAGGATCTAGCCATTGGCACTCACCACATCAATCTAATCATCTTATGGATGCATGCAATATGGAGGAGTAGTATGCTTTCACTGTTGTCACAAAGAATCCACCAGAAGTCCCCATGTTCCATTACTCCTGTGGAATGTAGCACGGGGATTTGCGGAGGAAAAGTATCGACTGTATATACCTTTCCTAAGTGAGGCTGACATCGAGCTGCTTCCACCGGTACAAATCTATTTATGAGGTTCTCTCTGGCTCTCTGATTCGATTCGTTTTCTAGTAGGTGCCATTTTTCGATTTCTCGGAGGTGTGAAATATTCATTTATATTGCATATTTTTATGATCAATTTCTAAGAATTCTGGTAGCACACAAACATGATCTCTATTCTTTTTTTTCCATTGATGTATAGTTTTATGAGATTAATTTTCGGATTAACCATATTATTAAAAGATTTGATTGATAGGTTTTGCACCTTCTTTTAATCAGGATAAGGTTTGCGCCTTCTTCTAATTGATTTATTTTAAGCCGATGTCTGTCCAATTCAATACGCAGGGTCTCCCATGACAAGATAAGATTACAACAAATTGGATCATTGGAAGTAAATAAGGCCCTAAAAAAACCTAGTTCCCGCCAGACAAGAAAGGTAAGTCTCTGCCTCTTCATTTTGTATTTCTTGAAGTAAACCCTTTTCTTCATTTTCAAGTGGTTTTATAATTTTTGGATTAATACGGTGTTAGTAATAGCACCTATTTTTTCTATTACAACTCTATTTTCGGTGTCTAAACCAAACCCAGTTTATTCATCTTAGTTTTATTATTCCATTTTCTTTATGGTTTCCCGGGTTCGCCATAGTTTCTTGACCATTTCAAATGTATTGTAATCTCTTTGTCTCAATTTTCTACAGTAATTTATTTATTTTCATAGATCTATCAAACCCAAATCTCTTATGGATGTGTGGATATGGATGTATGGAGGAGCAAGATGATTTCAATGTTGTCACAAAGAATCCACCAGAAAGAATCTGGACGAATGGAGAAAGGCGCTCGAAGTCCCCATGTTCCATTACTCCTGTGGAATGCAGGCGGTGATGCTTGCATTGGGAATTTGCGGAGGCAAAGTATCGACGGTATATGCCTTTCATACGCGACATCGACATCGAGTTGCGCTGCTTCCACCGATGCAAATCTATTTATGAGGTTATCTCTGGCTCTCTGATTTGATTATTTTTCCGTTTGATTCGTTTTCTATAGGGTGTTATCTTTTTTGGATTTCTTCCAAGTTAAAATATTCATTTATATTACATATTTTTATGATCAATTTCTAAGAATTCTGGTAGCACACAAACATGATCTCTATTCTTTTTTTCCATTGATGTATAGTTTTATGAGATTAATTTTAGGATTAACCATATTATTAAAAGATTTGATTGATAGGGTTTGGGCCTTCTTTTAATTGCTTACTCTATGAGATTAGATGATTTAGATGAGATTATTGGATTTCTTAAAAATGATTTTCAATTATGTTTTAGTGATTTACAAATATGTTTTTCATTTATGTCTATAATTGTTGGATTTTATTTTCACATTATTACTTTGGTTAAATTCAATGTATTTTAAATTGTATTTTCATACATTTCAGTCTATTTTGATTTTTTCTTATATTTAAACTTTTATTAATAGCTTTTTAATTAATTTATTTTTTGAATGATTTCTTCATTATTTAATATAGAGGCAGTACCTTATTAAAGTCAATGGCTACTAAAGGATAGACTAAGTTAAGCTAGAGTAGGCTAGGTTAGGCTAGAGGTTAGGCATGGTTAGTTTAGGATAGGCTAGACTAGACTAGGATAGGCTAGGTTAGAGTAGGTTAGGCTAGTGTATGCTAGGGTAGGCTAGAGTAGGCTAGGTTAGACTAGGGTAGTTTAAGCTAGGCTAGGGGAGGCTATGTTAAGATAGGATAGGCTAGGCGAGGCTAGGTTAGGCTACTATAGCGTAGGATAGACTAGGTTGGGCTAGGTTAGGTCAAGATAGGGTAGGTTAGGGTATCTTAGGATAGGCTAGGCTAGGCTAGGCTAGGCTAGGTTATACTATGTTAAGCTAGGCTAGGTAAGAGTACACTATGTTAGGCTAGGGTATGTTAGGCTAGGCTAGGTTAGCCTAGCTTAGGTTAGGTTAGGTTAGGCTAGGGTAGGCTATGTTAGCTTAGGTTAGGCTGGGTTAGGCTAGGCTATGTTAGGTTAGGTTAGGTTAGGTTAGGATAAGATAGGCAAGGATAAGATAAAGAATAAAAAGTAGGGTAGGTTAGGGTAGGGTAGGATAGATTAGGCTAGTCTAGGCTGGGCCACGATAAGATAGGCTAGGTTAGGCTAGGTTAGGATAAGATAGGTTAGGCTAGGTTAGGTTAGGTTAGGCTAGGCTAGGTTAGGCTAGGCTAGGTTAGGTTAGGTTAGGTTAGGATATGATAGGATAAGATAGGATAGATTAGGCTAGGCTAGGTTAGGCTAGGATAAGATAGGCTAGGTTAGGTTATGATGAGATTGATTAGGCTAGGCTAGTCTAGGCTAGGCTAGGTAAGTTAGTTTAGGTTAGTTTAGGTTAGGTTAGGCTACATTAGCCTAGGCTAGGCTAGCTTAGGCTAGACTAGGCTAGGCTAAGCTAGGTTAGGCTAGGCTAAGTAGGTTAGGATAGGTTAGGTTAGGTTAGGATAGTGTAGGTTAGGTTAGGTTAGGTTATGATAGGTTAGGTTAGGGTTAGGCTGGGCTAGGCTACGCTAGGGTATGGTAGGTTAGGCAAGGCTATGGTAGGCTAGTGTAGGATAGGTTAGGCTAGGGTAGGGTAGGGTAGGCTAGCGTAGGGTAGGATAGATTAGGGTAGGCTAGGATAGGATAGGGTAAGATAGGGTAGGGTAGGGTAGGTAAGGGTAGATTAGGCTAGGATAGGCTAGGGTAGGCTACATTAGGGTAGGTTAGGCTACGCTAGGCTAGGCTATGGTGGGCCAGGTTAGTGTAGGCTAGGCTAGCATAGGGTATGGTAGGGTAGGCTAGGTTAGGGTAGGTTAGGCTAGGCTAGGCTAGGCTAGGCTAGGCTAGTGTAAGATAGAGTAGGGTAGGGTAGGTTAGGGGAGCTTAGGTTGGGTAAGGCTAGGTTAGGCTAGGCTAGGTTAAGCTAGGGTAGGGTAGTCTAGGGTAGGCTACCCTAGGCTAGGCTAGAGTAGGCTAAGCTAGGGTAGGGTAGCGTAGGGGAAGGTAGGTTAGGCTAGGTTAGGCTAGGCTATCCTAGGCTAGGCTAGGGTAGGATGGTCTAGGATGGGCTACGCTAGGGTGGGCTACGCTAGGCTCTGTTAGGTTAGGCTAGGTTGGGCTAGGCTAGGCTAGGTAAGGTTAGGCTAGGCTAGGGTAGGTTAGGTTAGGTTGGGCAAGGCTGGGTGAGGCTAGGCTAGGTTAGGCTACGTTAGATTAGGTTAAGCTAGGTTAGGTTAGGTTATGTTAGGTTAGGCTAGGCTATGTTAGGCTAGGGTAGTGTATAGGTAGGGTTGGGTAGGGTAGGGTAGGTTATAGTAGGTTATGTTAGGTTAGGCTAGGTTAGGCTAGGCAATGCTGGGCTAGGCTAGGCTAGGCGAGGTTAGGCTAAGCTAGGCTAGGCTAGGCTAGGCGAGGTTAGGCTAAGCTAGGCTAGGCTAGGCTAGGCTAGGCAAAGCTAGGTTAGCCAAGGTTACACTAGGCTAGGCAAGGCTAGGCTAGGCTATTCTAGGCAAGGCTAGGTTAGTCGAGGCTAGGCTAGGCTAGGCGAGGTTAGGCTAGGCTAGGCTAGGTTAGTCTAGGTTAGGTTAGGATAGGTTAGGTTAGGTTAGGCTAGGTTAGGCTAGGCTAGGTTAAGCTAGGTTAGGATGGGTTAGGCCACATTATTTTAGGTAAGGCTAGGTTAGGTTAGGTTAGGTTAGGTTAGGCTAGGCTATGTTAGAAAAGGTTGCGGGCGAGGCTAGGCTAGGCTAGTGTAAGATAGTGTAGGCTATGTTAGGATAGGTTAGGCTAGGCGAGGCTAGGCTAGGCTAGTGTAAGATAGTGTAGGTTATGTTAGGATAGTTTAGGTTAGGATATTTTAGGCTAGTTTATGCTAGGTTATGCTAAGCTATGTTAAGCTAGGATAGATAGGCATGGCTAGGTTAGGGTCGGTTCGGCTAGGTTAGGCTTGGTTAGGTTAGGTTAGGCTAGGTTAGGGTAGGCTATGCATGGTTGGTCATGGTTAGGCTAGGTTAGGCTATATTATGATAGTCTTGGATAGGTTAGGCTAGGCTAGGCCACGCTAGGAGATGCTAGGTTAGGTCAGGCTAGGCTAGGCTAGGGTAGGAGAAGTTAGGTTAGGTTAGGCTAGGCTAGGTTTGGCTAAGTTAGGCAAGGCTAGGTTAAGTTAGGCTAGTGTAGGTTAGGTTAGGATAGGATAAGGAAGGTTAGGTTAGGCAGGGTTAGGCTAGGTTAGGCTAGGCTAGGTTAGGTTAGGTTAGGTTAGGTTTTCATTAGGTTAGGTTAGGTTAGGCTATGTTAGGCAAAGCTAGGTTAAGCAAGCTTAGGATATGTTTGGCAAGGCTAGGTTAGGCTTGGCCAGGCTAGGTTAGGCCAAGCTAGGCTAGAGTAGGCTAGGTTAGGTTATGTTAGAGATGGCTAGGTTAATCTAGGCTAGGCTACGATAGGTTAGGCTAGGTTAGGTTTTGCTAGGTCAGGGTAGGTTAGGCATGTCTAGGCATGGCTAGGTTAGGCTAGGATAGGCTAGCTTATGCTCGGCTTGGTTAGGGTAAGGTAGGGTAGGCTAGGCATGGCTTGGTTAGGCTAGGCAAGGGTAGGCTATCGGTTAGGCTAGGCTGGGGTAGGTTAAGTTAGGATATGCTAGATTAGGATAGGTTATGTTACGGTAGGTTAGGCTAGGTTAGGTTAAAACGAGTTATGTTAATTTCTATGAGTTATGTTAAAATGGCTGACTTATATGAGGAATTTGCATGGAATTAAATAGAGTAAATTATTATGGCTATAATTTCATATTCCTATTTTTATAATGATTATATTCCTGTGTTATATTTTCTAAGTTATATTTTGAGTTTGAGAGAATTCTAACTTAGGCTTTGGAAAGAGAATCTAAATAACTAGATTCTTAGAGTATCTAATATAAAAAGGAGTAAGGTTAACCCTCAATATTAAACGCATACATAGAAAGTACAAATTAAAACTAAAATAAATAAGGTAAAAATTCCACTTAAGAGTGAGTTGGAAAAAAATTAAGTGGAACTATTGAGAGTTCTTATAAATGAATATGGGAAATGATTTTAGATAAGGAAACATGGAATATATTTAATATTCTTGTATACCATTTATATTAAGGTTTTTTGTGAGTATGGTTAAATATCTTGATTAGGAGTGGAAAAAGTATACTAAATTTGTTATACTAACAAAATCCTTATCTTAGTAAATTATACTAGAGTAGATACTTTAACTTAGTTTTAATAGAAGAAATAGTAGGCTAAAGTATGTATACATAATCATAATTAGCATATATATGCATGAATTTGTATACAAACACTTAAATATTAAATTTCATGAAGAATCCCTATCAGAGGTAAAGGGACTAGTACAAAGGAGCAGAAACCATGAAGCAACCAGGGAAAGCTTTGTATTTAAACAGTATAAGAAATGTCATATTAAGATGTGTATTTGAAATTTCAGAAAATTATTTTCTTACTCCAATTACTTTAAATTACATAGGTAAATTATGTGGATTATAATGGAAAAAAAAAACCTAACAAATACTCACAATGAGGGAATATAACTTTAGGATAGGAAAAATACTCTTAGAAAAGGTAAGGCCTAGCCAATACAAATTTAAGATGACACATGCCTTTACCTTCTATTAAATATTGAACAATAGATTTATATTTTGTAGAAAATAAATTGAAAGAAAAGAACCCATGTTGGGTGTAGCCTTCCTATTTTTTTTAAAGATAAATTGTTTGTCAATTACATATAATGAATACAAGTATATATGAAAAATATAATAAGAATAACATTGAAAAATATATAAAAAAGTGGTAGAGCATAATTACATACTAGCCATAGAAAGATAACAATAAACTATGTGTTTACTATCCACACATTACAGAGGAAAACAAGTATACAATTAGGTTCTTAGAAAATAAAAATGTGGAAATGGTATATCAACCCAACAATTAAAAGAGACATATATACAATCACAAGGTCTATAAGGACTTGAAAAATTATAAGATCTCGACCATATATACCTAATACATAGGTTAACCAACGTATTGCCTAAAATCGTTTGAAGGAAGAATAATATTTTGTTCAAAATAAGATGACCCATAATATAAAGGCATTTTTCCTTTCCCGGGAAATCATAGACCAATACGTCTCAAACATATAGATGAAAATTACTTAATTAAGCATATACGAATGAACTGTAAGGAAGAGAAAGGAACTAACTTAGTCTTGATTGTCGAAAAGAGTCACGAGATAGCAAAAGTATAGTACAAATGCACTCGATTGAATCGATACCTATATGAGAGTAAAAAACACGGAATTTAAACAAGTGTAAAAGAACGTGATTGTATTTATCAGAACAAATGATGATTTACTTTAATAGAGAATGAACCCAAAGTATATATTCTCAAGATTGAATGTGGTGCATCCATTTCTATTACCTTGTAAATTTCAACAACAAATAAATGTTAGCATAATATCTTAAAGAAAGAGGGTAAGTGAAGAAAGAGGGTAATTATTTTTTAGGAGTGAAGAACTCTATATCAAATGAATGAATGGTGCAACAAACTTATAATTAATAATACTTTAAATAATCATTTTAAAAGAGAGAATAAAAATAATGGAAGAATTAGGGTTTAATAATTAAAAACCATGAAGAGAGTGTAACTATTTTCTGCTAAGAATATAAGAATTAGGTGATCTACATTGATAATTAAGAAAATATTTCAAGCCTCAAAAGGCATGGTCATTACTAGAATAAAAAAAAGAAAGGGAAACAAGTATTGATAGAGGAAATTTACCTTGAATCTCTCTATAAGAAGAAAATAATTCGGTAGTGGATCACATTAAGGAAGACTTGAGATTGCTCTAATTAAAAACCCCTTCATTTCTACATTTTCTAAAGGATAAAAATACACAAGTCAGAAAACCAAATATGAGAATGAGGTGAGTTGAAGTAACAAGAAGAAGAACAATGGAATTCAAGTGAAGAATGTTAGCTCTATGACAAATAGATCCACAAGCATTCCCTTCTCATGTAAATATGTCAAATAATGGAGAAAGTGAGAATAATAGCTCTGGAATAGGTATAAAATAATAAATATAATATTCAAAATATTTATAAAATAATAAAATAATAAGAATTGTACTCAAAATTTTACAAATGAACCTATGAAATAATTAGGTATCTTTGTCTTTAAAACAAATTGAAGGGTTGGAAAATACTTAATTCAATTCTATTTTAGGTATCTTCGTCTTTGAAATTGGGTCAAATGGGAGAAGAAAATACCTAGAATTCCATTAGTACGTCCAAATAATTCCATTTTATTTATAAATTATTTTTTAGGAGTCTCTTAATAACCATAACATCAAAGCATAAGTATTGGTATTGGATGATTAGCTTTATAGTTTTTTTTTTATGTTTTTTCAATTATGGTTTGAGGATTTTGATTTTATAAATTATATAATATTTATTTCTTTCCAAATAAAAATATTTAGAGTATTTATAGATTAATAAAATAATATTTAGAATATTTATAGACTAATAAAATAATAAACATTATGGTGGAAATTTTACAAAGGAATCTATGAAATAATTAGGTAACTTTTTCTGTCAAATAAATTGAGCACCTAATTGTATTGGAAATTGGGTCAAATATGAAATAATTAGGTATATTTTCTATAAAACAAATTGAATTGGAAATTGGATTTAATTAGAAAATAAAATACTCAAATTGAAAAATTCCACTAATATGTCCAAATAATTCCATTTTATTGATAAATTATTCTATTCTTAAGTAGAAATAATTCATTTTTTTTTTAAATAATTTTTTTTATGAGCTCTCTAATAACCATAAAGTCAAATCACAAGTATTGGTTGATTAGCTTTATAATTTTGTGAGTTTTTTTTTTCAATTAAAAATATTAGTTGACTTAACATGTGGTCCTTAAAATCAGTTCTGGATGACCTTTTCTAGTAAAAAATATATATATTTTTTCTAATGATTTAGATGAGATTATTTGATTTCTTAAAATAATTTTCAATTATCTTTATGATTTACAATTATGTTTTTCATTTAAAAATAATTTTTCATTTATATCTTATAACTTGTGTTAGATTTTTGTTATATTTACAATTTTATTAATAGCTTTTAATTTATTTTGTTATATCAAAAAATTAGATAATTAAACGAAATAATTCTTAGGAAAATAAAATTATAGAAATTTGAGTACTAGAATAAGTTAACTACTATATTCAAAGAACACCCATAAACATAACCTCTGTAGAAATACTTTGTTAGTTAATTGATATTGATATCTTAACAAATTGACCAGTGAACCTAGTTTCAACCATCGGTATTAGTATGAGCCAAGTTAATTCACTACGAGTTAATCAACTAAATTTATCATGGACTTGTAATATAAATACCATGCACATATATACTATAAAAATCCATATAACTATCACAATATGCATCCATATACAAATAAATTTCCCTTCTAGTAAGCAAGAACACATAGTTATAGGATCTCTTATGAACCCATGAAAACAAGATAGCTCATAAAGAATATCAAAAAAAGTCCATAGTGAAAAATTTAAATAGAAGGAAGAAAAAATATCAAACGAAAGGGAATAAACTACCCAATGAATAAAAATAAGCCATAATTACACAACCATTAAACAAAAAATAAAAGAACAAAACACAATTGGGTTATTCATAGTTTCCACCGGATCGGAAACTTGAAAAAATCAAGTGTTGGAAGGTGAAACTTGAGGAGAAGTACTAAAATAATCGACTTGAAAAACTCTATGTCAAGTTAGTTGAAGATGGGTCCAAAACCTCCATAGTCCGAGACAGGTTTTGAGGGTAGCGTGTGTACCTGCAAAGTAGATCTCACAATCAACAAACGAGAATGATGTTGGAGAAAAAAATAATAATATGCATTAGTAAATAATTAGCCAGGGAATTCCCATTTATATTACCCAAGTATATGTCAATGGAGCTTGCGTTCTTCACCATGTTGCTGAAAATGGAATATAAGTTAGCTCTGAGGTAGGAAAACCATATCCAAAAGAATATGTAACGAAAAACAACCATACACGCATACATGCAGTAGGAAGAGCCATTAAATTACCTAAGAAAGTAAAGTAAAACAAAGGATTTATGCCTTTGTGCGGTGATTGGGTCTTATGGCTATAGAGACACCCTGCAAGGACGAGTAAAATTGTTATCAGGAAAGAATTGAACTTTGCGGAATTTTCCTTTGACATATATAAAACCCTGGTGCTTGTAAGAGTAAATATTGTTCTAATGGAAATTTAAAGCAGAATAGGCATAAAAATTCAATTAGTAACTCACTAGTACATACAAAGAGGGAAGAAGTGAATTCCTCACCTTATGTAGCCATGGTTCTTGGAGATGAACCAATGAACCCAAAAATACACATCGACCTGTTAACCTATACATTAGAAACTGAGTATTGATGACCATAATTTCACATCTTTAGGAGGACATGGAAAACCAAGGAACCGAATTTCAAAGTGATAATAACCACTCTTAGAAAATTCAAATTTACAAAATGACCAAGTGTAGAACCCTTACTGTGGAAAATGAAAAAAACATGAAATAGTCTATTGAACCATAATACCTAGGCTCCATAAATAGTGCACTATTGTTGGGCTGTAAAAATAGCGTTGGTAGATTTGTGGCTATTTCTAGTTTCCAATCACAGGTGTAACGTCTCTCTCTTTCGTTTAAATATAAATTTTTTTTTTTTCCTATTTAAGTTCTCTCAAGGATGTCATTGATAATTCGGTCTCATGAATGTTCATATAATTATTAGAATTTATAGATGGAAATTTTCCCTATAACGTAAAATGTTTAAATTGTTTTTTTTCTTTACAACTACCATACACCTCATACATTCCATATTCCATTCCATATTCCCGGAAATTGTTAAGTTTTATCGATACGTTCCATATGGTGAATATCAAAACCTTATAGCTAAAATTATCGTGCTTATGTTTCCTTATAGCTAACACCTTATAGCTAAAACCTTATGGAATATCGGGTATCGTGATTATGTTAATGGTACGAAACAAGTATAATGACAACCTTACTTGAAATAATATGGAACGAGATATTTTGAATACACCTAGCTACGTTACATATACCTATTATTCAAAGCTTATGTGTCACCTTTATATGGTTCGACAGTTGGCTACTCGTTTTCGTATGATATTACCAAACTTACGTTATCTCCCATCGTACCTGGGTGTGGAGATATTCACGCGTCCTACCCTCCCTTACTGCACTTTTTCGTGGTCAGGGCAGCGCCGGTCTTGCTCCTTAATCGAGGTTTCTCCCAGCCCTTGTACCGCTACGTATAGGGGAATGACACGTATCACCGTTAACGTTGTGGGAGTTCTGAATCAGCACGGAAGATTTTAAATCATAGCCGGAGTTTTTCCAACTAATCCTCGAGTTTTGGCCGAATTAAATAGAATGACGCAGAAATAGTATGAAAAATCTTTAGACTTGTTCCTCGAATCTCCTTTGGGGATTGTTTTTGATTTAATACAGGCATTAGGGTTTTAGTTTTCCCTCCGGTAACTTTCGTTCTATTTGTGACTGGTTCATTTACTGAGGATTATATATCGCTCCGCTTTGCCCTCTCAGCTTCCCTTCAGTCTCTTAACAATATTCATCTCACGACATACCTACCAGGCCTGCGTATTCTCTGTCGGCCAGCTGGTAAGCTATCTATGCTTCCTTTCTGCGTTTATTTCATGCGTAGGGTAGTATTTGTTCTACCTGCATTTTCTTCTCATCGATGTTGGGTTTGTTTGTTTTCTTCTCTACCACTGTTAACACGAATTTTTCCTCCACTACTTCTATCATTTACGTTTATCCAATAATTAATATGTTCATCTACATCCCTATTCCAAGTCTGGGCGTTCGTAGGGACTTCAGAGGTTGACATGAATCTAACCTCATCGTTGCTTCTATAGATAAAGGTTAGAAATACCTGTCTTAGAACCGGTTTACCTCCACAAGCTCGAAAATTGTTTCCCTAATCTCGACACCCCTCCAAGTTTCCAACCCTGGTCACATATTTAATGTATGTTCATACATTTTTTCGATTACTATTTTTACTGAGCTTCTGTTAACATATTATCGAGGCAATGTTTAATTTCTATAAGATGTTTTTTTTCCATTGTGTATCGAGGATTCCAATATCAACGATAAATGGATTCTAGTTACATCATTTCACGCCTGGCGAAACCCCCTGTTTCGTCTTGTTTATGATGGCTCGATTTCCACCCAGGTTCATTACGATTCTTCAGTCGGACGTTAGGGTTCTCAATAGTTTTGTTTAGTTCAATTATAACTTATTGTTTTTCGTTTTTCCTTGGAGGGTCAAGAAATCACATCTGTATGTACTTGTTCTAAGATTTTGGTTTATTCCTCTACTGTGCCTGATACGCACAGAAATTCCATTGTTATTTCTATTTAATATTGTCCTAAAGCTAATTAGAATGAAAGGAGCATGTCTGCGAATTCTCCTTTTTAGAGGTATTATGCTCGTTCTGAGTAGGCGTCCAATGATCATTTACATTTCAATGGCGTAATTCTTCTCTAATGGTGCTCAAAGGTTGCCACTAACATTCTCATACAATCATATATTACCTTCCCTGTTATGATGTTTATTTTGTTTTTCCTTCGGGGCTTTTTTGTACAACAGAAGGGGTAAACCGACGAGTAAGTCGGATTTTGGGTTATAACGTTTTATATCGTGCTCGAAATTTCAGACCCGAGCCTACTTACGATCTCAGTGAATTTAATCACTGACATTCTCGCTATTAGAGTATCGATCCTCCGGATATGTATTAAAATGGTTGTTCTTCCTTCTATTGTATGTTAGTCGATGTATTTTTGCAGGTACCCAGCTAAGAAGAATGTTTTAAATGCTAGAGATTTTTCTGCTTGTGCAATTATGCATGTAGGTTTTCCGCCCAGTACTTAAAGGGTTTTTTTGATACTAGTATTTCTCGCAACAAATTTTACATGTGTTGGCACTTAAAGTCACAGCTAACTAATATCATTCATGACATAATTTTTTCTCTACAGTACTCAAGAATTTCAATGTTCATTTTTAAATAGTTGGAGATTTGAATACCAACAATTACATATCGATGTGTTATTCTATTTGGGACAGAGATTCTTTTAATTTACAAAATTTATTTATAGAGTGTTGTCTTTTGCCATGAATTATTTTCTGCTAATAAAAGCCTAAATAACTGGTGTAAATATATTTTGTTCCCTTATGAGGACTATTTTGTTTATGTCAGACATAACTGAATACTGAAATCTTCTTACTACAGAGATAGGGGTTTGTTTCCTGGAAGGTATTTTGCAGGATTTGTCTTTTCATTTTGATATTCAGTTTATGTAACAGTTCAGGTTCTACTATTCTAAATTTCAGTGCAGAATTTCTCATATAGTGCTTACTGATATATATTTATCTCATTAACTCATTTAATTACTCAGAAGTAGGTTAATATTTCATTACAAATTTTCCTATGGAGAATCATGTATCCTCAGATCTAGACCAACACTGGTTTAGAGATTCTGTTGGATTCTACTCCACAGATATTATTGCTTACAACTATACAGAATCATGAAGGTGAAATCCTGATGATTTATTCTATGGAATGTAGCATTCAAAATCTTTTTATATAAAATCAAATAATTATATGTAGCCAATTCATACCACAGAAAATAGAAAACCAGTGCAATTTAATTACATACTGCTCATGCAATCGACCAACCTCCCAACCTTAGAGTCCTTCTACCTCCTAGGACTCACCCCCGAGCTGAGATCACCTCCTAGAACAGATCAACGTCTAATTTGTTTAGGAGCAGCTTATTTAAGCTGATTGTTCCCCAAAGCATGTTTCTAATTCTGCGTCCAGAATATCAGGATGCTTTTCTTCCTGTTTGCCTAGGCTTCCCATTTTAGGGACTCTTTAAAGCTGTTTTATGTTTTTCCTCAACTTTTCCATCTTTTTACCTCTTCCCAACTACTTTCCTCATCATTGGGGAAATTTAGATTCTTCCTCAAAATCTAAATTAGAATTAATTCCTTTCAAGGATTTTTTTGAAAGATTGTGGGGAATAGTTGCCTTATCCATCCTCATGGATTTAGCAAGTGATCTCATAATCTCATCTTGGTCAATATGCACACAATCATTTTATTCATTTCCTCAACTTAAATATTAAATTACATTTAAAATATACTTATCCTGTGGGGTCCACTCCCCTTGGGATTAAAGTTCAAATGTCTAACTTGGAAATTTAAACACATAAATTGGGGGTGTTACACAGGAGAGAGAAAATAGAGTGATGAAAGAGATACGATCACCAGGAGAAAATGTCGATTAGTTCACAGGAAATGTCTATACAAGCTTAAGGTTTGGGTGGAAAGATAAGAACCATTACATGGGGACAACGAATCTACACCCTTCATGTAGTCATACCATACATTGTGCTCATCATGTGTTATCATTCGCTCATTAGATGGGATAGCGTTGGCCGCATGGACACATTAGGGGTAATGTAATTGTCATGTGGCGAGTTACCATACATAATTTATGTGATATGACCTAATGGTATAGGAATTAATAAATGACCATATTACTTGGGGAAATAAATAAGAAATGGCGGTTGGATAGTTAGGTTTAAATGTTATAAGATTCATCTAGGGAGATGATTCTTCCATATAGTAATTCTGAAAATGATCCAATTATAATCATAGGGGAAATTAAACATGCATGAAACATTAGGTAATAAGTGCATAGATATACTTCAGATGCGGATGATGGCTCAGAGTGATGGGACTTCCGCCCCTTGGTGGATCCCAAGGGCACTCGCTTGCTGCGCCCATATGCCCCCCTCAAGTGCCATTACTCACACATTAACTTCGCCAACCTGTTCTGCTTTAACACCGTTCACCGCGCATGTCATCTACCTCACCTTGCTGGTTCATTTGGCTATGGATTTCATTCTGGAGAATTCGTCTACTCATTGTGTTTTTTGTAGTCATCCTTCTCCCGTCTGTGGTAGTTTCCCCCCTGCTTGCACTGTTCCAAGTGAACGCACCCAAACAGGTCGACGTTGCTCCATCCTGGGATGCTTGGAAACTCTTCCAGGTTTCCACTTCACCCAGACCAGCTACTGTCATCTCAATTTCTGTTTGCCTTCTCACGCAACTGATTTTTGGAGATCTTCGTTGCATCATGACTGCTCCTTCTGCCCCAAGCACTCCTGGCTTCATGCGGCTTCAATGCCTCGGCTCAGGCAGAGAATGCTTTGCAGGCACAGAACGAGCAGAGGGCGCTCTTTCCGCCCTCGCCCTTCCATTAGCTCGCCCTCGACATCTTCTGAGGAGGACGTAGATTAGAGTTTTCATTTGGATTTTGGGCATCGGAGAGGCCTCTCCTACCCTCCTCGAAGCACTCACTCTGTTCTTCCTTCACAGCCTCCTCCACCTGTCTCTCAGCCTGCCTCCCCTGCTTCTAATTTTCCCACCAACCCAGCCCTCTGCCAGTCTTCACAAAGGGCGGAATTCATCAAGATCAACTATTTACCAAATACAATAAGAAAATATATGAATTATATGCCATGCAATAATATATACAAATGATTAGTAAGGAAGTTAAAAAAACAAAATAATTTGTGATATATGAAGAGCAGATGTGACATTTTAATTTATATGGTAAAATTGATGTTAATTTATAACTACTATCTATATGTTATATATTTTAATGGGATATAATTTTATTTTATCTAAAAGAAATGTTAGTAATTTTATTAATTAGAAACAAAATTACAATAAATAAAAAAACTGAAATTAAAAAATATTTACATCTAGCTTCTAGCATGTAAGATGCAATGTCTACACATCTACTCAATATTGGGTTGTACAGGGCCTCTCTGTGTAATGATTATAAAAGTTGTGATTAAATATAGTTTTCGTTTTCAACTTCAATTATTTAATGGATTATTACTAGTATCCATGTCTATGTGTGAAAAGCTCTAATATTTTTAAATTGATTATCCTAATCTTATTATTGGGCTTATATAAGTCAAATTTTGATAAATATTTAATTGGTGTTTAACTAATGTGTAGGAATTGACCACTACAACTTTATGTTCCACTCTTTCACATCATAAAGTTCATATGAACCTTGTATATCCCATTTTTTTTATATAAAAATGCATTATTCTCACACACTATATATTCTTTCAGTCAAAGATAAGCTTAAACACACACAAAGGTCTTCCATAATAGTTTGACCACAATCTAGTTCTTTGTTTCATTTTAAATTCCATAGTATCCACATAAAAATATATATTCATTGTTTTTCATGACTGATTTTGATTTCTTTTATTATGTTTACAAGCTTTTTATGTTCTTGCATAAAACTAAACTCACTCATGCATAGCAAGTAGTTGTCAACTAAGTCACCTAATTCATGTTAGCGTTCAAGTTTGAGAATATATGTGTGTGTGTGTGTATGTGTGAGATAAAATTATGTATTCTCCCTAAACATATGATAAAAATATCACTTGTAATCTAGATCATCTAATTTTAATAATAATTTGGTAGGATTTTAAAAACTTCAAAACATAATAAAAATAATAAGTTATTATAAAATTATGATTTTTTTAAAATATTATTCTTATTTATAAAAAAAAAAAAAAAATTATTATTTAAATATTTTAATAATAATAAAAGAATTAATTAATTTGATTTATGTAATGTAAACCAGACGTAATCTAGACTATAAATATTTAAAAATTAATATTTAAAATTTAATATTTATGTTTATACAAAAATTAATTCATATTGAAATTATTAAATTAAATTGTATCTATACGTTGTACCGATTTTAGTGTTATGGAACCAATCAAGGACTAATGGTGATGTCACTAAAATAACATTGTCAAGGTCATTACAATGAGTGAGTATGGAGTTGTTCAAAAGCTAACAAAGAGGTCTCAAATATCACTAAGCTTCACCCTCTTTTTAATAAAAAAAAAAATAAAAAAATTGTGGGTCAAATTCTGTTGAACTTCAACCGCTCTTCATAGTTTTTCTAGCATTCATATATGGATTTCATCATAGATTGACGTTTATGGAAAATTAAATTAAATATATCTAAATTCATATTAGGTTCATAATTTTGGAATTTGGAGTATAATATTAGCTAAACCTGGTGACTTTTGATGTCAAGGCCACCTAGTATTTATGGAGGTCTATGTAAAATGGCTTCACTTCTATTATGTTTTTTTAACTTTAAAAAAAATCATATAATAGAGATTATCTTATATTTGGAATAACATTATGTCCACTTTTAATCCATTGGTCACTAACATGTCTATTTCCACTTTTGTGCTGCATATGTTAGGTGTTTTTATTCGGGTAGTACCTTTTAAGCTAGTGGCAGATCCAATTAAGAGAGTGGAGGTTAAAAATTTGTACACCCATTTTGGGCAATCAAATAAAAATTCCTTAAAAATTCACAATATTATCATACAATGTTGTGACACAATTTTTCATATAGTAAGCTTTATAAAACCATTCCTAACACAATTGGAGGTACTTTGTTTTAGTAATAATATAGTTATAACAAATGTATATCATACATAATCCTTAATATCTATGGTCCATAATCTATTAAACTTAGGTCTTATTATTTTAATTTTCTTTTCTATCCACAATCAATATAACCTGAGACTTATTATTTTAATCCGCTTTGTATTAAATTTAATGACCATATTAGTTTGTTTTTATAATACTTAATGTAAAAAGTTCATATATTATTTAAAACAAATATATTTTAATTAGAACTAAATGATAAAATTGTAATATTATTAAATCTATTATGTTTAAGTACAATGTAATGTTATTTTACATTTCAATAACTTTATTCTTGTGTCCCTATCAACATATGCAACAACTCTTACCATTATCTTTTAATAGAAATATTATAATTTTAATATAAATATTATAATTTTTTAATAATTCTTTTATATTCTAATAATAGCGCTAAGCAAGCTCACATTATTGAGATGGAAAATTTTATGGTTTGTTCCGTGACTTCATAATAACTACCTGCCTTATCCCATCACCATAATTGATGTTGATGACCATGTAAGTGGATAGAATGTAGTTATGAAAACAATATTAGAAAGTGGATTGTTATATTCCTTTTAACAATGAACAAAAAAATCCAAACAGGTAGAAATGATGTGCTGCTATCCCTTCAAACGGCTAGAAACCAAACGGCTAGGGAGGACGTGGCACAGCCACTCACAAATTAGCCGTTGATTAAAAAAGCTGCGAGGTAGAGTTATATAATGAGGATTTTGATTATGATGTTCACAAGTTAAATTACTTTTTATTCTCCTTTGCAAAGCTGGACACAGAAATAACATTTTTTTTAAACGACTTGGTGAAGGAGACCGTGCGAATGCATCCTCCCCTACTTGGTGAAGGAGAGCCTGCAAATGTTTCGTGTCACACTGTGACTACATCCCCGCGAAGGCCAACGTGGAGTTCTACAGTGTGGGGATGGGGAGTTTCGACCCCAGCGCTTCCTGGACTAATTAGAAGGACGTTGACATTACGAGAGTGAATAGAATTAAGATGATGCCCTTCGGTGCTGGGAGGAGGATCTGGCCATTGGCACTCACCACATCAATCTAATCATCTTATGGATGCATGCAATATGGAGTAGTATGCTTTGACTATTGTCACAAATAATCCACCAGAAGTCCCCATGTTCCATTACTCCTGTGGAATGCAGCGCGGGGATTTGTGGAGGCAAAGTATCGATTGTATATACCTTTCCTAAGTGAGGCCGACATCGAGCTGCTTCCACTGGTGTAAATCTATTTATGAGGTTCTCTCTGGCTCTTTGATTTGATTCGTTTTCTAGTAGGTGCCATTTTTGGATTTCTGGGAGGTGTGAAATATTCATTTATATTGCATATTTTTATGATCAATTTCTAAGAAATATGGTAGCGCACAAACATGATCTCTATTCTTGTTTCCATTAATATATAGTTTTATGAGATTAATTTTCGGATTAATCATATTATTAAAATATTTGATTGATTGGTTTTGCACCTTCTTTTAACAGGATAAGGTTTGCACCTGCTTTTAATTGCTTTCTTTTAAGCTGATGTCTGTCCAATTCGATATGCAGGGTCTCCCACGACAAGATAAGATTACAACAAATTGGATCATTGGATGTAAATAAGGCCCTAAAGAAACCTAGTTCCGGCTAGACAAGAAAGGTAAGTTTCTGCCTCTTCATTTTGTATTTCTTGAAGTAAACCCTTTTCAATGAATTATATGTAGTCTTTTCTTCATTTTCAAGTGGTTTTATAATTTTTGGATTAATACGGTGTTAGTAATAGCACCTATTTTTTTATTACAACTCTATTTTCGGTGTCTAAACCCAATCTATTCATCTCAGTTTTATTAGTAAAACCCAGTTTATTCATCTCAGTTCTATTATTCCATTTTCTTTATGGTTTCCTGGGCTTGCCATAGTTTCTTTTTAATTCATTTCAGCCAGTTGTAATCTCTTTGTCTCAAATTTCATGGTTATAATTTAGATATTTCTTTGTTAGATCTATCAAATATCAAATAAAATCTCTTATGGATGTGTGGGATATGGATGTGTGCAATATGGAGCAGTATGCTTTCACTGTTGTCATGAAGAATCCACCAGAAAGAATCTGGACGAATGAAGCGCGGAGCACGAAGTCCCCATGTTCCATTACCCCTGTGGAATGCAGGCGGTGATGCTTGCATTGGGAATTTGTGGAGGCAAAGTATCGACTGTATATGCCTTTCGTACGCGACATCGAAATCAAGCTGCGCTGCTTCCACCGATGCAAATCTATTTATGAGGTTCTCTATGGCTCTTTGATTTGATTCTTTTTCTCTGTTTCGATTCGTTTTCTAGTAGGATGCCATTTTTGGATTTCTTCTAAGTGCGAAATATTCATTTATATTGCATATTTTTATGATAAATTTCTAAGAATTCTGGTAGCACACAAACATGATCTCTATTCTTTTTTTTCCATTGATGTATAGTTTTCTATTCTTTTTTTTCCATTGATGTATAGATTTATGAGATTAATTGTAGGATTAACCATGTTATTAAAAGATTTGATTGATAGGGTTTGGGCCTTTTTTTAATCATGATAGAGTTTGGGTCTTCTTTTAATTTCTTACTCTATGAGATTAGATGATTTAGATGAGATTACTGGATTTCTTAAAATGATTTTCAATTATGTTTTTATGATTTACAAATATTTTTTTCATTTGTCTTATAATTTATGTTAGATTTTATTTTCACATTATTACTTTGGTTAAATTCAATGTATTTTAAATTGTATTTTCATACATTTAAATTACTTTAAAGAAGTTTAGTTATATTTAAACTTTTATTAATAGCTTTTAATTTATTTATTTTTTGAATGATTTCTTCATTAATATTCTGATATAGAGTAAAGTACCATAAGCTTGAGTAGCCTAGCCTAAGCTACTAAAGGATAGACTAAGGTAAGTTAGAATAGGCTAGGTTAGGCTAGAATAGGGTAGGCTAGGTTACTCTAGGTTAGGTTAGGTTAGGGTAGGATAGATTAGGCTAGTCTAGGTTGGGCCACGATAAGATAGGCTAGGTTAGGATAAGATAGGTTAGGCTAGGTTAGGTTAGGCTAGGTTAGGTTAGGCTAGGCTAGGCTAGGCTAGGTTAGGTTAGGTTAGGCTAGGCTAGGCTAGGTTAGGTTAGGCTAGGTTAGGTTAGGATATGATAGGATAAGATAGGATAGACTAGGCTAGGCTAGGTTAGGCTAGGATAAGATAGGCTAGGTTAGGTTAGGATGAGATTGATTAGGCTAGGATAGTTTTGGCTAAGATAAGCTAGGCTAGGTTAGGCTAGGCTTGGCTAGGCTAGTCTAGGCTAGGGTAGGCTAGGCTAGATAGGTTAGGATAGGTTAGTTTAGGTTAGTTTAGTTTAGGTTAGGATACATTAGGCTAGGCTAGGCTAAGATAGGTTACGTTAGGCTACGTAGGTTAGGATAGTATAGGTTAGGTTAGGTTACGATAGGTTAGGTTAGGGTTAGGCTGGGCTAGGCTATGCTAGGATAGGGTAGGTTAGGCAAGGCTAGGGTAGGGTAGTGTAGGCTAGGTTAGGATAGGGTAGGGTAGGGTAGGCTAGAATAGGGTAGGATAGATTACGGTAGGTTAGGCTAGGATAGGGTAGGATAGGGTAGGGTAGGTAAGGGTAGGTTAGGCTAGGATAAGCTAGGGTATGCTAGGTTAGGGTAGGTTAGGATACGCTAGGTTAGGCTATGGTGGGTCAGGGTAGTGTAGGCTAGGCTAGCATAGGGTAGGCTAGGCTAGGATAGGTTAGGCTAGGGTAGGCTAGGCTAGGCTAGGCTAGTTTAAGGTAGAGAAGGGTAGGGTAGGTTAGGGGAGCTTAGGTTAGGTTAGGCTAGGTTAGGCTAGGCTAGGTTAGGGTAGTCTAGCGTAGGCTACCATAGGCTAGGCTAAAGTAGTCTAAGCTAGGGTAGGGTAGGGTAGGGGAAGGTAGTTTAGGCTAGGCTAGGCTAGGCTATCTTAGGCTAGGCTAGGATAGGATTGTCTAGGGTGGGCTAGGCTAGGCTCGGTTAGGTTAGTCTAGGTTGGGCTACACTAGGCTAGGTAAGGTTAGGTTAGGCTAGGATAGGTTATGTTAGGTTGGGCAAGGTTGGGTGAGGCTAGGCTAGGCAAGGTTAGGTTAGGCTAGGTTAGGCTAAGTTAGGTTAGGTTAAGCTATGTTAGGTTAGGTTATGTTAGGTTAGGGTAGGCTAGGCTACGTCAGGCTAGGGTAGGGTAGGGTAGGGTAGGGTAAGGTAGGTTACGGTGGGTTATGTTAGGTTAGGCTAGGTTGGGCTAGGAAATGCTAGGCTAGGCTAGGCTAGGCGAGGTTAGGCTAAGGGAGACTAGGCTAGGCTAGGCTAGGCTAGGTTAGGCTAGGCTAGGCTAGGCTAGGTTAGGCTAGGTTAGCCAAGGTTATGCTAGGCTAGGCAAGGCTAGGCTGGGCTAGGTTAGGCAAGGCTAGGTTAGCCGAGGCTAGGCTAGGCTAGGTTAGGCTAAGTGACGCTAGGCTAGGCTAGGCTAGGCTAGGTTAGTCTAGGTTAGGTTAGGATAGGTTAGGTTAGGTTAGGCTAGGTTAGGCTAGGCTAGGTTAAGCTAGGTTTGGCAGGGTTAGGCTAGGTTAGTTTAGGTAAGCCTAGGTTAGGTTAGTTTAGGTTAGGCTAGGCTATGTTAGGATAGGATAGGCTAGGATAGGCTAGGCTAGGCTAGGCTAGGCTAGGGTATGTTGGGGTTGGCTATGTTAGGCTATGCTATGGTTGGGTATGTTAGGCTACGCAAGGTTAGGATAAGGTAGGTTACATTAGTATAGGGTAGGCTATTTTAGGCCCGGTAAGCTAGGCTAGGCTAGGTGTAATATCCCAAAATGGGAACTATGAGCAAGGGATGCCTGAAAAATGCATTTTTTAGGAATGACTCCTAGAGGATTTGAAACCAAGACCTGGATCCCTTAGATCAATGTATCTATGACCAAAATCCAAGAGGAGGCTCCAAAAAAATCACTCTAGGTGGGTTGAACAGATATCCCACACCTAGTTGTCTTCAAAAAGTGCCCAATGAAGGGACTACAACTATGTATGAACAAGGGATAGAGTAACAACGTTATTTTTATGAGCCTGAATACATGAAGATGTAGGTAGCCAAAAAATTTATAATATAGTATCAAGAGAGTACAATTCCTTGACAAAAGAGTCACTCAGGATTGGCAATACAAGCCTCAATAGATCATATACATGAAATGTGAAATACACTGCTACACTCAGAATGCCCTAGGCTATGACTGCATAGTTTATAGGAGATAATGCAACATGCTGAATTATAATACAAATATATAACAATATATGGCTCAAGAAATGTGCAGGAGAAATCTCTCAACCCCATAAAACAATAATACAACAATCCTTAGAAGGATTGTCTGAAATATATACAAAATGGAAAAACTGCAGAAATGTCGGAGTTGCAGTAGCAGCGGCAACTCAAGAACTGGAACTATATGGAGATAGTTGAAGATGATGCACAATATGAGTATATCTCCTCTAATGGATCTTCCTAGTGAAAATTTGATCCTATCACTGAAGATCTTACCCTCCAATCAACATTGCAAACCCCCTCTGCAAATGTACTTTGAAAATAGAACAGTCACTAAAGGATACTGCATTGTAGGTGGAATAAAATGTGTTGGCCAAATGCCAAGATCTGAAATATGCTATGAATCCTCCCTTACTAATATCCCAAAGGAAATAAGTCTCTCTCCTCTGAAGAGCAAGCCAAGAAATGGTGTTTTGGAACCTCCACTGCAACACCCTGCAACACAATGTTATAATTAAGCAGAAATGACACTGTAGTTGAAGGAGGTGGCTTGGCCTTGAGCATGAATGTGGAGAAATAAAGCTAAATCCCTCAAGAAAAATATGAGTAGATCTCCTCTATGGATCTTCAGAGAAAAAATTTGATCCTATCACTGAAGATCTTACCCTCCAATCAATATTGCAAACCCCCTCTGCAAATTTACTTTGAAAATAAAATAGGCACTAAAGGATACTGCGCTGTAGGTGCAATAAAATGTGTTGGCCAAATGCCAAAATCTACAATATGCTATGAATCATCCCTTTCTGATTTCCCAAAGGAAATAAGTCTCTCTCCTTTGAAGAGCAAGCCAAGAAATGGTGTTGTGGAACCTCCACTGCAACACCCTGCAACACAACGTTATAATTGAGCATAAATAACACTGTAGTTGAAGGAGGTGGCTTGGCCTTGAGCCTGAATGCGGAGTAATAAAGTGCAATCCCTCAAGAGGCCTCTCAAGAATGAGAATGAATCCTAAAGAGGAATTCCTTATGCTAAACAACACTACAACTCTGCTAAACAATAGGAGACTTTGAATAGTTTAAGCAAACTAAGAAATCATTGATCATAAGCATAAGTTACAATGGATGCCTTGCCCTCATTTTAAACAAATGCAAGCTCCCTCTCCATGGGTCCCACTCATTAGGTTTTCCTCCATCAAGGAAAATTCCCTCCTCTTTCACTGCGCTTCCCCACAAGATGATCTCCACCTCCTATCACTGCGCTATTTGACTTGGTCAAACTTGACCTTGTCTTTATGCAAATTTGCTCTTTCACACATGAGGGTGTGAAATCAAACTCCACTACTAATCTCCTTTTATACGAAGAGGGATTTTATTCCTATTTCTGAATTATATGGGCCTCCTTACCCATTTATTCATTTCCTAAGTGAAAACAACAAAAATTAATATTCCATTTAGCTGCATGCTAAAAGTGGAATATTATAGTCCTCCACACCCAAATGTTGCTTGTCCTCAAAAAAATGCATAAGATAAAATCCTCCAAGGATCAAGATGTTGTCTCATCAATATATCTCCAAGTTTTCCCTCGAACATATGCCAACTAGATTTTGGTGAGCATCCCAAATAGCTATCATGTAAGAAATAAACATATATGGAGGAAAAAATTAGCTGTCTATGAGCCTTTTTGAGGCATGATGTTTGACATGAATTGGGATTTACCATCCACATATGAATCTCCCATCCCAAAGAAATCATCCATAAAAATTGAGTTACCTCCCAACATGGCAACTCATGGAAATCTCCTTCAAACTTGAGCTCCAGAAATGAAGGTGGGCTGAAAATTTGCGTATGTTAAGCATTATAGCCTACCCCGTGCTATCCTCCTCTCCACTTGTGATAAGTGTAAAGTGTGTTATTATCTCAGGCTGCAATGCCATTGCCCTTAAGTGGCAAAATGAAGAGCAATCCTCCAAGGATCTCCCTTCCAACATTGGAGAACAAGGTGGCCCAAAACATTTCATCCATGATGAACAGGACAGGTTCATCATAGAGTATCCAAATGGGAAGTATGCTGAAGGTTTTACATGATGATGCATGATACAAAAAATGTCTCAAGAGGAAAAAACACAGTCTCATCCACTGTAACTTCAAAAAATAGCATGGAAAGTAATATACAAAAATCATCACATCTACTAATGAATAGTAAATGGTTGAATGTGTCAACAATACATGATCAAAGACTTGCTCATGGTTATACAGTGAATGGCTATCAAACTCATGGCCCACCCCAAAATAAAACAAATGTGTGGCTATGTTGGACATATCTCCTCCCATTCTCCCATTAGAACATGTAATGCAAAAAAATGTGGGAATTATCTCTCCTGAAGGACACATCCAAATCATATGTCAATTCCCTAATCATGCTCTCAACAAGAATAGAAACAATATCAACTGAAACAAAAAGCCTTCAAGTATAAGGCATAGAATTCAAGATTGCAATATC